>OX421504.1:6910243-7510243 GCA_949126835.1 Anisus vortex | reverse complement strand
GAGGGTTAATTTTCAGCCAGATTGTTAAGATGATATTACGTAAGCGGCTGGAAAGGAAGAAAAATGAATTATATTTCATCATAAAGATATTTGTATCACTATGTGGCGCCTTTATTTCACAGTGTAGCGCTTTTATTTCGAACTCTGAATTAAGACAACAGTAAGTACTTACAAAACGCGAATTCAATTTGAAGGATAATTCTCATAAATGATGAGATGGGTGAATATAGTTTTTGTTTTTAAAGGATGACTTCTAGTAAATCATCAATTAATATGTTTTTGGTTAAATAGGTAAGCGAATTTATGTTGAATAAGGTGAATTTTGTAATTGGCATAAAATTTAGAACAAGGAAACTACTTTCCTAAGAATATAATTAATGAAATAAAAAAAATGTGTTTATAATTTTTTATGTAACTAATTGGACACTTTCGACATGCAAGTGTTTGCAAAAAGAAATCTCATTACAGATTCCCAAGCTACAGAATTTGTCTTCTGCCATAATGTGTTTACAATTATCTCCCTTCCATCATGCACAATCTTCTGTCTAAAAAAAACAACATTTTCTCGAATGTCTGGCGCGTTGCTTCTCAAAAATATAAAAGAAAAAAATGTATTGAAAAAATCGTAACCATTTAATAGAAAGTAAAAGAAAATTTGTTCCTTTTTTGTTAAAGGGTATTAATATAGATCCCAATTAAAAAGACTCAGTAAGATGCAGTAGAAACAGTATTAATGAAACGAATTACTTCAAAATGTGCATAAATGAGCCTTTTTTATTTTTTTTCAATATATATTTTTTCAGTTCTGCTTGCGTCTAACTATATGCTCACTAGCCGAAGAAGATAAAAAAAAAAGAAAACCATCAAATACACTTATCAGACTTAAAGTCTGTTTTTTCTCTCCCCTAACCATCTGTGTATCAGACTTAATACCACACAGCTTTGATCTTCTCTCATGCAGGTCGTCTACAAGTCATGCACAGACCAATTAGTAACACTTCTGATCATCTCGACGCTATACCTTTAACTTCATTGAATTTCAAGAAGCGTTTGATAGTATAGACCAGTGGTTACCAACCTTTTTAATGCCGCGACCCTTTCATACAGCTTTTCACGTTATGGCGACCCCCAACCATAAACTATATTACGTCGCTACCTCATAAATGTAATTTGTTAATGTTATAAAATGTAATGTAAATATCTCATATGCAGGATGTATTTTCAGTGTTAAAAATAGAACATAATTGAAGCACAGTGATTAATCACAAAAATCCATTTGAAATTATATATTGTGAAATATTTATTTCTAATTACAACACAACGTCAGTGCTAAGATTTGAGATTGCGTCTTTCTCAACGGCTCACACAACGAAGATCATCTTTCACAACAAGTCTACTTCTGTATTTAGATTTAATAATCAACAAACTGGAAAGCCCTTTCACAAAGATATGTTGTTGGAGATGGAAGAAGAAGGCGGAACACAGTCTCAGACAGAGTAGTAGGCTATATGACTGCAAAAACCTGATCCTGAATTGTGTAATTGGCATTGAAGAAAAATTAGTTGTTAATAAATTAAATGAATTTATCTTGTGTTGTCTCAGGAGCATCTTCAAATTTAACTGTGCATGACCGTCTTTCAAGTGCAAATGAAGTGTCAGATAAATTTGAAAGGTACGATGAAATTTCGTCTGCAAGTGTTCTTTCACAAAAATCAGTATCGTAAAAATCATTATCGTAATCCTTTTATCTGGTTCAATGTCATGTTCATCAAAGAAAGCAGATAAGTTAAAGCTACATATACATTTTATTTAGGCCTACTTACAATTTTTCATGCCAAAGCTAAAGTTTTATTTGGAATGATCCGATCTTTTCAGACAAATTAAGTTTTTTTTTACAAAAATTAACTGGTCCTTGCAGTGATAAATTTTACTTATTTAAGATTTCAAAGTTGTCAACAAAGTAAGTTATTTTCTGCAGTTCACTTTTATCGCCATAAAGTGTTTTGAACTGCAGTCTTGCAGTCTTGATCATTATTATTATTATTATTTGAAAGTTAAAGAGTTCTAAGTTTATCACGAAGCTAAAAACACGTTTTAAAATGTTTCCTCTCGACGACCATACTATACTAAAAGTCTCAAAAACCCGGACGAGCCGAAGCTCTTGAACCGGGGCGTAACGCATTAGAATTGAGTTTAAAACTCTGTCCGGGATCCAGCCACCCCACGGCACGCCGAAGGCGTGGCGTGCCATGTAAAAGGGAAGGATTCCGCAGGCCAGCGACCGTTCGCTGCGGTTATCATTATCATGGTGGCTCTCCCGTATATCTGCATTGTCACCCGGTAGCACAAATCCTGTACTATAGGCACAGGCAATCAGGCACCGGGCGGGTCGTGAGACTGGGTTGCAGCATCCATTGTTTCCTCCCCACCGAGACCCCGTGGCCTCTCGGCAGTGCAATGAATCTCGGACATGCTGCGGGGGCTGTCCCCCATGCGTTAGCCCGCCGGTGTTTTCAAAGAAAAGTACTGGCGGTTTACACACTACGCCGCTTTGAGGCCCATGGGTACAGTAGTGCCTCTCGACGACCATCTGACTTCAGTGTGAAATAGTAATTCGGCGCATCCGACTGTTTTCACAACTGTTGAAAGTAGGTATGTGATGGGGTTGGTGCGCTGATGTCATCACGCCTGGTACTCGTACGTGGATGTATCTGCATGCACAGAATGAGTATAGAATTATATTTCTATTCTGTGTCTGCATGTGGGTGGACCCGCCTGTAGACTGATAAAATATGCATATTTGGTGTTCTTAGATGACCACCATGAAATGGTTCTTTGACCCATTACGATTTAACATACAATTAACTTATAATGTTGGTATATATTATTAAAGCCATATTCTTTTTTAAAAAAACATTCAAACTCGATATTAAAAAAGAAAAAAAAATGCTTACTAAATCTAATCAAGGGAGATAATTGTCCTATTTTTAAGTCCTTGGAGAAATGATTTTATTAAACAATTGTTTTACTACACAATTTGCATTTGAGAAAAATAAAATATTGTATATGCATATACCAGTACCGGTACTCAGATTGATGAAAATACGTAAAATGAACAATCAATTAATTAATATTTGTACATTATAAATGTAATTTTTTAAACACCTTTTTAGCTACTAGCTTGTTTTCATTAGTACGCATTTACTTCTGTTAATAGTACATTGCCTAGAGTACAGTACATATATGGGACAATTTTTTTAAAGCCTTATTTTTAAGGTTTGAATAATGTAAAGAAAACAGGAAAAGTCTAGAGCTCTAGACCAAGGATCGGCAACCTACGGCAAGCGTGCAAGACTTATTAAGCAAAACAATTTTCAATGACACGCAGAAGACGAAAAAAAAAAATATAAGAAATAGAGTGCTAAAGCAGTGTGCCTTAGGCTGTTGGTACGCTGAATGAATTAGAAATCCCACTTTGGCACACTATTATCGAAAGGTTGCCATTCCCTGGTCTAGACTAAAGAGTGTAGGTGCCAGGAAACGTCCCTGTTTAACCCCGCTACACACTGGGGATGGTTGTGAGGTGGAGCCATCGAAGAGTACTGTGCTGTACCTGTTGTTGTGGAAAACCTCAATAAAACCATAAAAAATAACTGTTTTCCTATGGTCCTTGGCGACCCCCATGAAATGGTCGTTCGACTCTCAAAGGGCTCGCGACCCAAAGGTTGGGAACCGCTGGTATAGACAGAGAAACCACCAGGCCTCCACCTGTACAGAATCCTCCATTAAACCGATTCAGCAATTCTATGACAGTTACAATAGTCAAATTAACCATAATGGCCAAACGGACAGAATGCTTTGAGGTGAGAACAGATTTCCGACAAGGATGCATGATCATCCAATGATCTTCCATCTAGTGGTCAATTGGGTGATGGGCAAGGCAAATAATACAAGAAACCAAACGAAAATCAGTGGTCTTGAAGACTTGGACTTTGCAGACGACTTGTGCCTAATGTCCAAAAAAAGGCCAACATGTGCAAAAACAAAAAAAAAACATGATAACCTGTCCCAAAAATAATCTAAGACCAAATTGCAGATCTGCCTGGTTAAGACTGAAACCATGACCCTTTTTAAGAAACAACAGAAGCCAATAACTGTTGGGGACAACGAATTGAAGTCACCTCTTTCGCATATATCTTGGCAGCTTAGTATTTGCAAAAAGTGGTTCTAACCAGGACATCGAGGACCAATCGAGGTCAGTCGGGAGATCAACGATCCCTGTCTATCCACAACAAGCTTCGACTTTTTAAAACTAACATTAAGTAGTCAGTACTGCTTTATGGCTCAAAGGCCTGGACAGTAATCAACACCTTGACCAGAAAGCTCTAAGCTTTCATCAACGGCTGCCTTCGCGAAGTTCTAAAGATCCGGTGGGCAGGCAAAATTAAGATCAGAGAGAATTGTGGCAGCAGACAAACCAGGTTCAACCAGCAGATCGCAGGGCGGAAATGGCGCTGGTAAGGACACACCGTGCGGAATCCGTCATAGGAAATCACCCGACAGGGTTTGGGGTGGAACACCCAAGGGAAGAGATCGGGTTGGTCGCCATAAGACCACCCGGAGACGATCCAGTGAAGAAGAAATGAAGAGCTGTAACCTATAGTGAGGATAACTAAAATAAAAAACTGCCTATACTCGAGTGCGCTGAAGGACTGCTGTAAAGGCCCGATGATCAACTATGTTCCACCAGGAATTCAAGAAATTAAGCAAGTAAGAAAACTCTATGTTGTCATCAATGTTGTTCCAAAATTTCCTATCTATTGACGAGTCTTAAATCATATGCATGCATAAATTTGGTACCGGTATGACAAATCCCAAATTCCGACCCTATTCGCTAAATTGGATTTAAAAAAATGGCGTAAATATCTGCTTTCAATCGTAATGGTTGCCATTGTAAGCAAAACAAAATGAAACCGGAAGTTCAACAATGCACTTGAAACATGCCGAAAAGATAATTATACGATTGTTTACAGGGAATATAGCGGAAATGCATTGTCATGCAATTTGCCTATTTAAGACTCATCAATTGCCAAGTCTTAATGAAGCTTGACCTTTACAATAAGTCATGGTTAAACGTGTTCACGAAATTCTGGTTCATTTCCGGCACAAAAAAAAATTGCTTTTGCAGCTGTTTGACAATTTATTTCAACCTCGACGGCCAATTATGGTCTTTTAGAAATATACAATGGCTACAAGAGGAATCCGTTTTTAACATCAAAAGTGAGTATGCTATAAATAATACACGATGTATTAGCCGCGTTAAAATTTAGTTTCATTTATAATATAAGGTAATCAAGAGTAGCGGTTCCTGGTTATAAAAAAACATGATCTATAGAAACATAAAAACACTAAACGAAAATTCTTTTGCATCAAGCAATACGTTTGAGAATTAAAAAAAAAATAGGCGATTCTTCACGTCTGACGTTCACAATCCATCGTTTCCTTTCTGTAACATCTTTTGGAAATGAAATAATATGTAATCCCCTACATCTTATCTTATACATTACAGACGCTCCTTCTATAGAGAAGATCATTGCGTCCTACGCTCATCCGTGGTCCGAGTCTAGTCTTGCATTTTTATTCATGTTTTAAATGATGTTAAGTTACTGGTTTTCCTGGTTTGTTCAGGCAACCCATTCCATTCCCGAATGCCACTCGGGAAGAACGAGTACTTATATGCATTTGTTCTCCCATAGGGGACAAGGAAAATGTTTTTGTCTTTATGTTTATCTGAACTTTGCAACAGGTTGTTATTGGTTTGTATTTCTAAATTAGAGTTTTATGCCTTATGCATTATTACAACTTTACTCTTTGTCTTTCTGTCCTCACAGGGCTGTCCTCTTTCTTCCTCACAGTACATCCAGAAACGCAGCAGACAGACATGTTTAGTTAGTAAATGAACGAATGGGACCGAATATGCTGGTACACTGTGAAGTTTTAGGTTCACCAAACATGCATAATCATTAATGGCATTCTGTAATTATTTACACTCAGGTATGGGCTGGGTGTAAATAATTACAAAGAGCCAAACTTTCGCTAATCACATGACCATGACCGGATTCAAAAACGAGAGCGCGGTGGCTTGTGGGATAGCGCTTTTGTCTCTGTACTGGAATTCATAAATATTGAATAAAATATAAATGTTTTTTTTTTTTTGTTTTGTTTTTTTTCTGCTTCTTTACATGAATATTTTTGTTTAAACCTGTTCATTAATTTTTTTTTTAAAGAGGCAAGCATTCTGGGGTTTAAAGATTATTAATTATCAAAGCCAAAAACTTTTTATGCCACAAAAAAATAAATTAACCGAATATTTTATTGATTGGCAGACTTACAAAAAAATGGAGGCTTATTTATTATCGTAAAAAAAAATTCTCTTTGTTTTTTTAAAGCGAGGTTTAATGTGTCTGAAGTTTTGTTTCCTACAGCAAACAGCAAACAGCAAACTAGAACTGCTTTAATCTAGATGTTATACAATATTCGGGCATCTGGTTTGTATTTTTTCATCTCGTCGAGAGCTTATCATACGGTGATAAATGTTTAATTACCGGAAATAATGGAAAAAAACAACAACAAACAAATGCAACACTAATCAAAATGCAAGACTAGAATCGGATCACGGATGAGCGTGGGACTCAATACTCTTCTTTATAGAAGGAGCGTCTGTAATATGTAAGATAAGATATGTTAGTTCGTGATAGAGAGAGGGAGAGAACGAAAGAAAGAAAGAGAAGGGGGGAGAGGGGGGGGGGGGGGACAGCAAAAAAAAAAAGCGTGAAAGACAGATGGTGCCAGTGTCTTTGTGGAAAATGTGTGACCAGGTATTACTTTCCATCTTCTTATGAAATTTTCGAAAATGACATTTTTGGACATAAAAACAGATTTTGTCTACACGGTGTAACAGAAATAGATTTTGTCTACACGGTGTAACAGAAATAGATCTAGATCTATATGTTCTAAGCTTTTCTTTTTTATGTTTATGTTTATCTTGCCAGTGACAAAAGGCTACAGCCCGTCACAGCAGCGAAAAGTGATAATGTCACTCACCCGGATAATGTCACAAACGTATGTAACAGTGTGATAATCTATACCCATATATATATATATATATTTATATAAGCCCTGGACCTCTCATCTGCACATCTTCGAAAGAATCCTTTGAGACGGCTTTTCACCTGCTTTTGTCAGGTTGATACAAAAAGATATAATCAGCTGTCGCTTGGGGTTTATCTGTGTTTGAGAAACGCGCGGGCAGATAAGCTGGTTTTATATTCACAGGGGTAGGATAAGCTGGGTTTATATCAGGGAGGGTAGGGAAAGATAAGCTGGGTTTATATCAAATTCATTCACGCGCGAACAGCTCATTGAAAAACCGGATAGTAACTTCCTGTAACAAAAGTGTGTTGGATATTGCATAACCTTATTATTAGGAATGCAATTCCCTCTCGTTTCTTCTTGTAAAAAGTTTACACTGATATATTAATGCTAGTTTTTAGGCTTGACTGGGGGCTCGTTGACGGCAGCGCGTTCGACTTGACCGAACCATGTCAGTTTGCGCTTGCGCCGTTTCATTGTTGCCATAATGTTTTCTCGGGGACCTGCAATTGAGGATATTCTGTCTTATTATTTATTAATAGGATGTACACATCTAGTAGTAAAGCAAGTAGCTGAAAAACGCTTTGTAACCAGGCGCTATACTCTAAACCAGGGTTCGGCAACCTACGAACGCGTGCCAAATATTGGCACGCAGAGAGTATTTCAATGGCACACGGAAGATTCCCAATAAGCAATTCAAGTATCTTCTTTAAGAAATAGCAGGATGACTTTTATAGGCTGTTGGCACGCTGAATGAATTAGAATATCTACTTGGGCACACTATTACTTTAAGATTTCCGACCCCTGCTCTATACTATCCAAACCAAACTGAAGTGCGGCCTACTTTAACAATTAGCGTTATTTTATTTCCAGCACAGAAAATCCCGAAAGATGAAAAGAACTCATGGAATAAATGGAATGCAATGGGACATCACTCTAAATTAATTTTTATAAATGAGTAATCTCATTTTCATGTTAATTTTAGTTTATAATAAGTAAATGCAAACCGTTTCATGCAATGATTTCACACACACACAAAACACCAATCCTATCCTATCCTAGCGTACCGTAATGAATTAATTATATAAAATCTTATCTTATACATTACGGACGCTTCTTCGATGTAGAAGATTATTGCGTCCTACGCACATCCGTGAGTCTAGTCCTGCATTTCTATTAGTGTTTTAAATGATGTTAAGTTACCGGTTTTCCTTGTTTGTTCAGGAAACCCATTCCATGCCACATCAGGAAGAAAGAGTACTTAAATGCATTTGTTCTCGCATGAGGGATAAGTAAAGTGTTTTCGTCCTTAATGTTTATCTCCAATCAATCAACGACCAAGTTTCCAACCAATCAATCATCGATCTACTTTCCAATCAAACTATAGTCTAAGACACCAGAGATACAATAACACTTACAACAGGTCGCCAGGACCTTTAAACAGAAAGAGGCTCGAGACATTCTACCTCAAATTTTTCTTCTTGGAATGACCAGACCCCCCTCCCACCACCACCACCGGTCCCTCCCGTAAAGTAAAGACGTGCCTGTAGGCATATCACTACCGCCCGCCCCCACCCCGACCTCTTTTTTCTTCTTTCTAGTTTTCAACCGGTTCCTAATTTTCAACAAAACCTGCTAGGAAGGAGAAGCGATGGAGTGGGGTGGGTTGGAGGAATAAGGAGGTGAAATAATAAATGATTTTCTTCCTGGGGCTTTGTGGCGTTGTGGTGTTGTGGCTGAGAGGGGGGGCGGGTATGGAACACAGCTTGACCAGCACTAACAATGGAGATTCGTCCGAATCCAACCGGATAATATTTTTTTACAAGAGTCACGTGACGGCGGCGGATATGACGTCAATGACCGGAACACGCTTTAGAAGAAAGACACATAAAATAACATAGAACCGCCATTTTGATTTGTCCAATTTACATTTTCTTTTTGGACCTGTTGGCGTGTTAAAATAGACATGTAGAAATGTTCCCTCCAGTCATTTGTCGTCTTCCTTTCATCTCATTTTTCTTGACATTTGAGGTTGTTTCTTTTATCGTTCTCCTTTTTTTGTTTCTCAAACAAAACATATGTAACATCTCATTGTCTTCTTTACATCGAAAAAAACAAAGTTTTAAAATACATTAATTACTTAAAAGAACAATATTATGCAGATATAACAGTTTACATGTGGGCCATGTTGGGATGTAATAGACTCCCAGGTCAAATCAATAAATATATTAATTGCAAGTTTGTAACTTATCTTATATTTTAGGCCTACAGACGCTCCTTCTATAAAGAAGATTATTGCGCCCCACGCTCATCCGTGGTCCGAGTCTAGTCTTGCATTTTTATTAATGTTTTTAAATGATGTTAAGTTACTGGTTTTCCTGTTGTTGTTTTTTTCAGGCAACCCATTCCATGCCCGAATGCCACTCGGGAAAAAAGAGTGCTTATATGCATTTGTTCTCGCAAAAGGGATAAAAGAATTTTTTTTTTCCTTTATGTTTATCGGAGCTTTGTAACAGGTTGTTATTGTGTTGTTTTTTCTAAAATAAGAGTTTAATGTCTTATGTATTATTACTACTTTACTCTTTGCCCTTCTGTCCTCTAGTGTTTTTTAGATAAGGGCTCATTTGCATATCCTGTTAGTCTTGTTTCAATTATTGTATTCCATATTCAACACTATATTATTCCTTTTTTATTTCTTTGGCGACGAAAACCTAGTAACTGCGTTTAGCTAGTTGTTGACATTTTTAAAAGAACAAAAATACAGTACAGGCTTATATACCGACTTAGCTATCTTCTCTTATCTTATAAAGTACAGACGCTTTTTATTTAAGAGATTAGAACCGCATTAGGCTGGTGTCTTTAGAAGATTATGGCGTCTTAAAGATAATTCATGTTCTAGTAGTATCTTCATAATTTCTATGACACATTATCTTTAGCTTCTTCTTTTGGAAAAATGCGTTGTAGCACTTATTTGCACCAAAACCTATATAAGGAACGCTGAGGTGTAGTTTTTTGTTGTTTTGTAGAGTGTTGAAGGAGCTTATAATTATAGTCTACCGGTGTACATAATTATAGTCTACCGGTGTACATTATTATAGTCTACCGGTGTACATTATTATAGTCTACCGGTGTACATTATTATAGTCTACCGGTGTACATTATTATAGTCTACCGGTGTACATTATTATAGTCTACCGGTGTACTTTAATGAAATTCTTTTTTAATAGTTCAAGCATTAAATTCTTCTTAAAACGCCCATCGAGTGGCTTGAGTGTATTATTTCATAGTGAACCAGACCTTGGACGGACGACAGAAGACCCGGGAAGTAACAATATGGTTTAACCCTTTCCGTACCGACCTACTTCTATCTATGCTACCTTCAGTTCCGCTATATACGCGCCCGGGACTGTAAGGGTTAAAATGATGGAAAGCGGTGTTGTTGTTTTTTGAAAGACTGTCACTATTATAGATATTATAGAAAGTACGCATGTTGTTAGATGAGGAATAAGAAAGGTGTGCATTATTATATACGAGACTGCACTATGGTATGAAAGGGAAGTGCAGAGAGTATGAATGATATAGCGACGCTGAATCAAAGATACACGAGAGTTGGTTCTGTGACTGCACATAAACAAGTCGTATATCAGTCTTCGTCCAAGTTTGGAGTGTTAGAGGACTGGTATCAGTCAAGAACAGAAAGTATTGTTGTGCTGGACCATTGTATACTAGGTTACAGTGACTAAGGATTAAAGAATCTACGTATTGAATTGAGGAGCCTTCGTTCGTGTGATTTTATGAATTAACTGTGTGTCTTAGTCCTGTGACAAAGACTAATTAGAACCCATTCTTTAAATGCTAATATATTTTAATGCCTTATGTATTAATAGGCTACTACTTCGGGTTTGAATGAAGGCATGGATTGATTTTTTTCCCTGGACTCGAGGGTGCCCCTGAGTCTAACCAACTATGATGGGTACCTGACATTCGTTGGGGCCACACAACCCCCTATTATGCCGTGGCCACTCAAACTGTTGAACGCTGCTTCAACGGCCCCATGATCAATTAATTTAGTCCGACGGGTATCGTACTTCACTTTGGTTTTGAAAAGAAAATCAAAAGCGTACTGAATAATAATTTTAAATACATCATCTGACTTTACTTTGACTAAATATCACACAAGAGCATGATTTTATGGTAGGTTTTGGTGGACGGTGGATAGGGGCTGAAAACATCATGTGGTGGCTTTTAGTGTACACTGCCAATTGACACTGTCGATTATCAAGAAATATGTAAGTTAAAATCCGTCACCTTTGCCTGTGTCTAAGATCAACACTTCCCAAAACTGCCAAAGGACACATTGCCCATCATTAATGCAGCCGACACTTGCCAACATTTGCGCTACTGCTAACCAAATACTACAAGTGTGCTCTTGATAGAAATGCAGAAACTGCCAATGCGCAATGGTTTCCTGTGACCTAGATGCAGTAGACACTTGCCAACATTTTCTCTAACCAAAACTACAAGTGTGCTCTTGACAGCAATGCAGAAATTGCCAAAGTACAATGTGCCCTTGATGCAGTAGACGCTTGCCAACATTTTCTCTAACGAAATACTACAAGTGTGATATTGACAGCAATGTTGAAACATGCCTAGCATGTCATTATGACCTGGTGTCAGCTGACACTGATAACATGTGTGTGCCGACAGTAACAATGGAAAATAAAGTATTCCAAATACCCCCCCCCTTTTTTTTCCATAATCTTGGTTTCAGCGGATTAAATAATCTATTTCTAGTCCAAAAAAACTTCAATCCACAGGTTAAAAAATATTATATCTTTAAAAAAAAGAAATGCATTTTTTCCCTTTAGATTTGAAAAAACAAATGTATTAAAAAAAAGAACAAACAACATAAAACGAAAGTCTGTATAAGATAAATAAAAAATACACAATGAAAAATAAGTGTGTGTGTGTGTGGGGGGGGGGCTGCGTGAAGTTCTTTATAAGTTACAAGCTAAAATGCCCGGCGTTGTTCGCGGGGAAATAAAACAAGCTGTATAAGCAGCAGATAACAAAATTATACACTGCAATGAACAGAAAGCTATAGATGTAATAATGGTAAAAATATTATATTTACTGAAGATATTTAGGATAGTAATTTAAAATAAACATTATAATCAGGTTAAAAATAGGCCAGTCTTTTTATATAACAAGAAGCTAAATTCTCCGGTGTTGCCCCGTGGATTTACAATATTTTTTTTTAGAGGTATTTATAGACTAACTGGAGAATCGAATCAGACGCCGGCAAGTCAATCTGAAACGTTATCCACTCAGCTAGCGAGGACAAATGTGCCAAATCAAATTGCAAAGGTAAAATATGTGGCAATAAGGTCATAAAGCAATTTGATTGGTTAGACACACACGCAGAGCTTTATATATATATATATATATATATATATATATATATGTGTATATATATATAACTAAAAATCGAATAACTAATTATAGGTGTTAGGTGATGGATTTCGGGACTATTAAAAAAAACTAAATATAAACAATATTAATTTGATGAATGTAAGAAAAAAATGGCTAGATACAAATGTAGGCTGTTTGTTGAATTTTTTCACTATATATGCTACTGATGATTTAAAATTAAAAAGGTGATACATTCTTTAGTCCGAAATTTCATGCATAATAAAGTAAATAAACACTGAATTAATTTTCTTAACACCGAGTCCAAATCCAGGTTATACAAATAAACTCATAGTCTAGATCAAGGGTCGGCAACCTAAGCCAAACTTGGCACGCAGAGCGATTTTCAATGACACGTGAGAGACCTCCAACAAGGGTTTTTATTGATTAAAACAACAACATTTTCCGGTTCTGAATGAGAAAAACTGACTGTTGAAGCCGATGTTTCTGATTGACATAGCGACACATTTACAAGCACCACTGGAATGGATTTGCATTGAAACTGGACATATCTTGGTGTGAAATCAATTTCAAAAACATTTAATTACATGTACATCCCAATATTATGGCAAATATTAATATAGATAGTTGGGCTTTTTCAGAAGTACATCGAAGCACTCAAAGCGAAGTTTTCTAACAATTTTTTCATACCACATTAAGACCAACTGGTTTGATCTTACTACAACCTTCTTAGATGTAGATATTTTTTTAAGTGGATGGATACTGACGATTTCAAAATGCAGCCAGTAGAATTTTAACCATTTAAAAAAATTGGCATTTGTGGAAAAAATCAGTAAGGAAGCCGCTAAGGAAAATCATCTGCTATTCTCAACTGCTATGCATTCATTCTTCTACTTTCAGCTTTTGGTTCAACTTACACATTTACAACAACAGTATCTATCGTACATGAAAGCTGTTACAAAGAGGTCACCTAAACTTGACCACTCAGAAATGACTAGATTTGTATCCGACATTATACAATTAGCGAAGAGCATTCAAGACAAGGCGCTCATTAATTTATACAGACTAATTACATTTAAAGAGTTTTTATCCTCATCTTCTTTAATTAAACATAAATATAAGTAATTCTAAAACAAATTTAATTGTATTATAATTTAATAAATATAAGAGATTTATTTAATAGCACTATATTTTCTGTAATTAGTAATGTTTAAAAGATAAACTCCTTAAATGGACAAATAATTATTGCAGGAACTGTTTATTTACAACTGTTTATTAATTCTCTAATAATTAAATATTTTTGTTTTCTTTTGTTACTTTTCAAATGTACTTTTGTATTATAATTGTAATGAAGACCATAATGCTTTATTTATATAAAGATAAAATAATTAGTCAGTAGTATTTGTTAAATTACAAAACAAAATTTGTTTGGCATCACTGTTAGATTAAATGTGGAAACGGATTTTTTTTAAGGGATATAGTTAACCCGTTTTATTTGCACTAAAATTTCTAATATGTTTCTTTTATAAAAGAATAAATTGCTTACAATTTATACATTATAAATGCTCAAACTGTTAAAAGTATTTGAAAACTATATAATTATTATATGACTAAAGAATTTATATATATTTTTTTTAAACACTAAATTAACTACCCAGTTTGTATGATTTTTACGTATCTATACCGCTTAATTAAGCAATAATTAACTGTCTTGATCCGTAACACATTAAGATGACATCTCGGTTAAACTAAGCTCAAAATATATAATTAATATTAGAAGATGTTAGATGATAGATCCTTATCGTGACTACTGTCTACTAAATGGTCATTATTAGACAATAATGTAAAAGGTTAGTCATAAATATTGTGTTTTAGATAAATGCAGATAAAAAGGATGATAATCACAAAAAAGGTTGATTTTGTATTAAATATAAAACGCTACAACGAATTTCTCTATAAATTCCATTTGCTGTTGGTCTTGATCTTGGTCTTGGTCTTGGTCTTGATCTTGGTCTTGGTCTTGGTCTTGATCTTGCTGCTACGGAGTTAAATTGATTGTCTTATAAAAAATAATAAAATAAGTATAACAGAGCAAGTTGATTTTTAGGACGTTGGCACGCTGAATGATTTGGAAATCCTAGTTTGCACACTATTAGAAAAAGGTTGCCGACCCTTGGTCTAGAGTCTAGATGTTTCTCCGAGTTTAAATGGTCCCTCATTAGTGAGTCATTAGTCTGCTCAGATAGCATGAGTAGCTACTATTATTTTGTGAAGAGGAGGGGGGGTGCGGTTGGATGTTGTGCTGATCACGCAATAATCTTTGAAACAAGTAAAATCATAGTGAATTACTAAACCGGAAGTCTAGAGGCCAGGGTGCGATCGGAAATTCCGAAACAGAATGTTTTAAGTTTTCAAATAGCAGGAATATCAAAGCAAGCGGTCCATCTTATTATAGTCTTTGATCTAAAGTAAACTCGTGCAAAAGATCAATGTTACAAAGACTAATTAAGAAACAAAAACAAAAAAGAAATAACACAAGATCAACAAACTTGACTAATTTAACTTCTGCTCGAGTCTCCCCTTGATTTTTAGGCGCTGAATTCAAAAATGAAATCTGATATTGTCTGCGATGCTTTTCTCGATGAGAAAATTGACAGTGAAAATGTCCCTAGTCCAGCCATATGACGTCACACATTCACGGTCGAGGCGACTACTGGCAACCGTGAAAAAAACGAAGGCATGAGATGTAGCAAGCCAGTTGTGCACTCTCGTCAAAAAAGTTGGTGCGAAGGCGTGTTGTTGAAGTCCGAAGTCGTGTTGAACTCACTCCGCGCGGTTACAAGGTTTAAATAAAAATCCACAAATCTACTGAAAACTTTAGCAAATACAGATTGGGGAGGAGAGAAAAAAAGTCTACTGAAAATATATAGATCACACATTCGATCAAAATTAGATTATGGATGTTTAGTATACGGATCAGCAAGAACATCATATCTAAAAATGCTTGATCCTGTACAAAATCAATGTCTACGTCTATGTCTAGGAGCATTTAGAACTACTCCATGTACCAGTTTGCAAATAGAAGCAAATGAATCACCACTACAAAATAGAAGACTCAAGCTATCATTACAATATGCACTAAAACTAAAATCCTTACCGAATAATCCAGCGTATTTATGTGTTTTTCACCCACAAGAAAAAAACAGCTTTACTGAAAACTCAAAATATATACCAACTTTTGGACTTAGAATTGAAAAAGAAATGATCGAAACTAAAATTGAATTTAGATTTATAAAAAGATATTATATACCAAAAACTCCACCATGGCTTTTTGAAATCCCGCCTATAAACTTAGAATTAAACCATAGAAATAAAAAGGATCCTTGCATGGATATGTTCTAAGAAGTGCTACAAAAATACCCAAATTATGTACAAATATACACAGACGGATCGAAAAATGATACAGCGACATCTTCGGTTGCTCTTACCTCAAATAAAAGTAAAAAAAGAAAATATAATTCCAGTATCTCAATAAATACTGCATAGGCTTTAGCAATATGCCTGGCATTAGACATTGCAGAGGAATCAGAAAACCAAAATTTTGTTATTTTATCCGATTCGTTATCTTGTCTTACTGCTATGGGAAACTGTAATACCAGGAATATATCTGCCTTGGACATTTTGACAAAATACCAATCAATATATGAAAGAGGCAAACGTGTCGTTTTCTGTTGGGTTCCTGGTCATGCAGGGATAGATGGAAATGAAAAAGCTGACAGAGAGGCTAAAGCCGCCCTGTTGTTATCAGAGAGTATTATCCCAATACCATATCGAGACTTGAAACCTTTAATAATTAAACATGAAAGACAAACATGGACTAACTTCTTGAAAACCGAATGCAATAAACTGCAGTATTTGGAAAATTCAAAAACCTGGCATGATACAGGCCAACTTGTTCGAAGGGACGCAGTTATTCTCTGCAGACTACATACAGGACATACGAAACTAACACATTCGTTTATCTTAAAACGAGAAATGGCCCCAATGTGTGCTTTCTGCAATGCCAACTTAACAGTGTCTCACATTTTGTTGGAATGTAATACATTTGATGACATTCGACGTAAATTCTATTACTGTAGAACTCTTCATGAACTTTTCAGCAAAATTAAACCAAAACATATAATAAACTATATTAAAGACATACAACTGTACAACAGAATCTAAATATATAAGAACAATAAAATGGATACAAGAGAAAAATGACAACAACGTTATCAAAAAGGCCCTATATAACCTTCGATGTTGATGAGCCGGAAATTCAACAATTCAATTCAAAGGTTTAAATAGTGTCACCAACACCGACTCACAACGAAAGCCGTATTCACTGAGAAGACCTGTTGGTGTTTGTGCCCACTGCGTTTGTAGCTTAAGTTTAAAAAAAAAAAAAGGAATGTTTGGACATTTTTACGAAATTTAAGAATTAGTAGGCACTTACAAAAAGGACCCCTCGCTCCTCCACCCCAGCCCTTCTTTTTTTTCTATCCCTCGCCCCTCTTTGCCCCCCCCCCTCCCCCGCGGTTTCCCTACAACCCCAATGAAAGGAACTGTAACTCAGTAAATGACAAAAAAAAAAAAACAACGATTATCTAAGGGGCGCAATATCACTCATCAAAATAGTTTGTTTTCTAAATCTTACACATACTTAGACAAAATCAATATTGTGTTGATCATAATGACTTTAAAGATGTATTTCTAAACCTGTACCTGAAGTACTTGGAAGCGGGAGTTCAACCTTTTCAATAACAGATACAGAGTAGTCTTCTCCTCAAGTAGAAACAAATTAGCGTCAACTAACAAGATCAATGATCTATAATCTTTATTATTCTATATAATATACAAGTCATGGCTTCTCAACGCGCAATAGACTATACCCTTGGTCAAACGAATTGGATTTTGGAATGCAAAACAGCAACGACAAAAGAATAGCATTACCATTACGCAAATTGAATGGAATTGTTGTATTTCCGGCCCACTAACATCGAAGGTTATATGAGCCTTTTAGTTAACGTTGTTGTCAAATTTTTCTTGTATCCATTTTATTTTTCTTATATATTTAAATTTAATATTTAAATATCTTTAAATAGTACAGTTGGATGTCTTTAATATAGTTTATTATATGTTTTAGTTTAATTTGGCTGAAAAGTTCATGAAGAGTTCTACAGTAATAGTAATTACGTCAAATTTCATTAAATGTATTGAAAGTCCAACAAAATGTGAAAAACTGTTGTTTGTGCTATTTGATGACTCGAAATCATCTGTTTGAGAATTTCCGATCACACTTAGACTTATAGACTTCCGGTTTAGAAATTCCCTATGCTATTATGAATGGAAAATTATAAACTATGGTATCCCAGTTGCCAGTTGTTGTCGAAGAATTTAAAGTAATATTCGAGGTAAATTAAAACGTTTAAATAATGTATTTGTAAATGTAAATGTTTTCATTTTAAAATTTCGTCGTTTCATAACTTTTCAAATAGAACTGAAGACGAATGCGTTTATAGAAGGAGAGTCTGTAATATCCTATCTTATAAGATTAGAACTCAAATTAAGATTGAAATCAAAAGTTGTTTACAGCGGAAGTCTTTAGGCACGTTTAGGACAGCGTTATTGGCTGCGCTCGAAAACACAACACTTACTCTAAAAATAGAGCGAGCGGTCCATCTTATTAGTGAGTGAGGATAGAAACAACCAACAACCTGTAATATTTCATAGGCATATACTTACTGGGGCAGCGCGATCGACTGGCATACTGAGGGTCCTGGTTCGAATCCTGGTGAAGGCTAGGATTTTTTTCCTATACTCTAGGGTGTTTTGCCAGCTCTGATGGGCAACTGAGGAAAGGGACGAAGGCCGGTCAGTGCGGCTGTTGTGGCTTACGAGCCCACCCAACTGCAAAATCGTTCTCGTGATTTTTGGAGCGTTTGAATCGACTTTCTTTCAAAACCTGTGCCTCTGCAATCGGTCTATGTACTGTCGTGCTAAGTACGGTAAGCATTTACAGGAACTCGGGGGCCCCAATCGCTTCGGGCCTTTAATCTGCGTGTTAGACTATGCACTCCTACACATTACACGGAGCAAGAGGCCTAGAGACGTTCGGCCCTGTGCTCCGAGTTCACCTGACCACCACTCTTTGAGGTTGAGTAGTACCCGGTCGAAATGGGTAACTGACATTGGTTGGAGTAAAGTAAAGGCGGCTGGGCATTGTGCTGGCAACACAAGCCGTGTCTACTGAAACTGGCGAACGCTGCTTCACCGGCCCTATGATCAATTTCGCCTGGCTCAAAAGCGTATAATTAAGACCATAACGAGAATTGAAATATTGGGGAAGTATCAATTATAAATACCCAACCAGTACATTAACTTAAGATTCAAATTTTTACTCTGATATTTTCGGTAATTAATAAAAAAAACATTTTTAACAATGTAATTTGGTTATCCAAATAGATCTAATAATGTTATTATGACCTAAAGTCCTGAATGGACATAAACTCTTACTGACCATAATTTTCTTTTTTAATCTCTCCTCCCAAAATAAGGGACACATTTTTTTTTCGTTGTTCGTATTTTAACAAAAATGTATGCTTAACACCGTAATGAGAGACTCGAATACGTCGAAATAACGGACAGGTAGCCTGGTATGAGTCTTAACGTATAGCATACCGGGTTTGCGATATGTGCGTCTGATTTAATTATTTTATTTATAAATATCCATTTATGAAAGGCTTTATTTTAGAATACATACAAATATTATGGTAATTCATATCCACAGTTTTGTTTAGTGGGTCGCGAAGAAGAACTATGAAAATAACCATGCACGAACAAACTTTTGGAAATATATATAATATAGGTCTATGTAAGGGATTAATTAATGGATTAAAATGAAATCAAACTTTTTGAGAGACTGGAATGGTTTAAAACGTACCGGTACCGGGAAATGCGAAGCCCAAGCAGTTGCCCCAGTGGGCGCATCACGTCGTATCGACGGGGAAAAAACGTAGAAACCACGTTTTTACTCATTAAGTCCGCTGGGTGGTTGTGTGCTACTCAAGCATGAGTTGAGCAGGATCCAGAAAATATAAACTTAAGCAAGCGTTGACCGGAGACACTACAAGGCTGGGGGACCACTGGGACTAGATTAGAACAGCTAATAGAAACATCATTATATTTTCTCTATGTATGTAGGCTACTATTTCTTCTTTGTTTTCAAAAGTTGCGTTAATGTATTCTTAAGTGCCCGATAGAACAATTTTAACACGCTTAATTAAGTCGTAAAAAATGTCAGCAGCATTTTTATTGTGATAATTAGTTATTGATTCAAAATGAAATGTATGTTTTTTTTTTATATATAGTTTGAAAAAACTTCCTTACAATAGATATAAGAGATAACTTGATACTCTTTTAATGTTTGGCTATTATGGTGCTAAAATGCTAATATAGTCTATTTATCGTATCTTATACATTGCAGACGCTCCATCTATAAAGACATTTATTGCGTCCTACGTTCATCAGTGGTCCGAGTCTAGCCTTGCATCTTTGTTAATGTTTTAAATGATTTTAAGTTACTGGTTTTCCTGGTTTGTTCAGGCAACCCATTCCTTGCCTGAATGCCACTTGGGAAGAAATAATACTTATAAGCGTTGGTTCTCGTATAAGTGATAAGGAAAGTGTCTTTGTCCTCATGTTTATCTGAGCATTGCAAAAGGTTGTTATTGGGTTGTATTTCTAAATTAGAGTTTAATGCCTTATGTATTATTACTACTTTACTCTTTGCCCTATATGTGATATAGATAAAATTTTAGGTATACAACTCGTCCCGCTCGTTAGCTGTATAACAAACCATGGGCCTTCCAAGTGTGGCCTCCCTCTACCCGTGCCCCAGCATCCAGTTTGTCTTGGTTCACCTTTGAAAAAATAAAGGTTTTATATAGTGTAACATGTGTGTAACATTAGTATCATTCAAAGAGAGGTTCAAATTAAAGGGAGTGGCATTTCCTTTTCCCCATCCAACCCACGTCATTATATACTCCCCTCCTCGCGTCATATGACAAGAGTAACGATGTCACGTTGTTGGCATTTCGCGTAAAAAAAAAAAAACTTTAAACTTTTTGTCATGATATGATTTAATTCCTGTTTCTTTTTTTTTTCTTTATAGGTTTGGCGTTTTTTTCTTACTCAAACTACATTACAGGCGGGTAATAAAATTCCATCAAAATCTCCAGCTCGACCCTTCTCCCAATCTGCGATGAAAACAAGGTCACCTGATTAGCTATAGCCAATTGAAAACTTCTGAAAAAGTTTGGCGATTTCCTCATTCTACCTAGCCCTAACAGCACACTATATTGGTGCAATATTGGTAAAAAATACATTTGGTTTAATATTTATATCTTGGCCTAATGTTGGGCGTTATTAGGGCCAATATATAGTGCGGCGTAGGCAAGCTTATCTTAGATTTTCTAATCAGTTCTACTACGACTTGTTAGCATTTATTTGCTGTAGATATGGCTTGGCTACTAATATTTTATTTCATGTTTCATTCCATTGTTAATTTTTTAAATTAATAAAACTGGCTTTTACAACTACGGGGCTAGGTGGTCGAGCGGCAGCGCGTTCGACTGGCGAGCCGAAAGTACCGGGTTCGAATCCTGGTGAAGGCTAGGATTTTTCCCCCGGGACTGGACTACCCAGCTCTGATGGGTACCTGACCTTAGTTGGGGTAAAGTAAATGCGGCTGTGCATTGAGCTGGCAACACGTTCACCTAGTATGAAGTGGCCAGAGAAAATGATGAACGCTGCTTCACCGGCCCTATGATCAATTTGTTCCGACGGGTATTTTTTACTTTACTTTTACAACTATAATATTATAATATATATTAATTACAACTAGCAAAAATGTAGGTATTTTTATTACAAAATATAACAGTTTTGTGTGGGGAAAAGAACCCAACGCCATCCACATGCCAGTCGCGGTCTCTAACATTTTTTGGTGGACACACGCAGGAAGCAAAATCGCTAAAGTATGATATAATACAATAAGGTCACGTGTCCTTAATTTAACCAAAGGCAATCGGAAACGACACACACATTCTACTTTATAAATGAACAATCCTCACTTGTCAAGACGACCTGCGTTCATTGTTCAGCAACTGTTTAAATCTTCTATTCATTCAGGTTAATATAATTTAAAACTAAATTATAACGTGAAACAAGGAACCATAATTGAGCATATGTAACGAACATCATGAACCCAGCTGACCTATACGCCAACTATCCAGATACTTTACACGTATATAATCATCATCATCAACATCATCAGACCAGTGACTTTCGTCGTGGGGGTGCTAATATAATAGACATGCTCAGACCTTTATGTTGAACGGCCATGTTGTCAAGCTATCTAATGTTATCGCTAGCACTCTCCTATGATTACAGTACTGGTTCATTTATTGAGTCATTTGCACTATAAGCGCCTTCTCTGTGTGGCAGGTTGTCCTGGTTTGGTTTGTTGAACACAAGAACGACAATTGGGCTATTAACATATACAACGTATCGTGTTACCTCCCATTAAACTCTAATTTAAAAAAACACATAGGTTGTTTTTTTCTTTTTAATTTAACAACATGGTCGTCTATTATCCATTTCCCAAATAACGCGTTCGTTTCTTTGTGTTTCTACATTCCTCCATCAGTTTATGTCATAAATCGATTTTTTTGGTATACAAATATAGCTTGCAACAGACCTCAGATATCATATTACATAATATCAAAAGATGTTGTATGAAATTATTTAAATTAAACAACAACACTTTTAACTTCAATATTCAATATGCTGGCTTAACATAATCCTTTTGATTTGAAAAGTTACCAATGCTGAAGTAATGTACAATTTAATGCAAGATGTTTTTTTTTTCGCGCTCAAACTTAACACATAAAAAATACTTTTTTTTTCTAAGGCAATTCAGTTCTATAAATAGATTGTGTGATGACAGTGGGCGTTGTCTTTTTTTGTTAGTTTCAAATTTCATTCTTACAACGACCAGGGTCGGACGATTTGCAAGTTTAACTTAACACACCTTAACAATGTGTTAACACACCTTAACAATGTGTTTTGATTGACAGGGATTTTCGCAGTTGACGTCACAAAGTCTCCATAACACATGACCTATTTAACTAATCTTCATTTCCGTGGGTTTCACGAGCAGCATTTGTAATTACGGTGTGCATACAAATTTCTAGACTGTAACAATTGTATGCTTTAGATATTTTAAATATTAGACCTTGAATGTATTTCAGTATTGTATATTAAAACTATTTTATCATTTGAAGTAATTAAAATTGTAAGTATTTTAAAGTTTAACGAACTGAATTACAAATTACATAATCTAATCTATATAGTGTTATCCATAAAATATCCATTTGTGTTCGGAAGTTCGTTCCACCACAGAAGTGCTAAAAAAGTTATTTAAATTGTTAGGTATGTTCAAGTAGATTATCCCCCCTTGACCTCAAGTTGAACTTTGCCACTGTCGCGTCATTAGTTGTTGTTTACTAGATGATGCTAGAGCATTCTCTCATAGCCTAGAGAATGTTAGAAAGAGATGTTAACAGCTTTTGTGAGTTATTCTTGGCATTCTTTTATTCCAGAAATTTCTAATATGTATATTATAAATATAGGAGATTCGCGTTATAGGAAGGAAGTTTTTCTAATATCAATGCATTCTGTATATTCTTTTATAGAGTTTTTATTATAAAATCAGTTGCAGTGTTGTGTATTTAGTGTGTTCTTACTACATAAACATTATATTTAATTCTGTCATAAGATTATTTTCGTGAATGTATTTATTGTATTCATCTTACTAAATTGTTTTTAATTCTGTTGTAGGATTCAAGTGAGTGTAATTTTGAGTTTCTATTTTCATTTAATATTAATTATATTAAGTTAGTTAATAAATTAATTTTAATTGGTATCGTCTGAAGTGTTGTTTTATTAAATAATATTTTTTTTTACTAGTAAATAAGTTAGCCACAAATAATTAATATTACTAGTTATTTATTACTACCTCTTTAACGAGACCTCATAATTTAAATTTAATTATAAACGAGGTTCGTAATAAAATAAATAACTGTATCTATCAATCATTGTGCACGATGGCCGGGCCGGCAGCGCGTTCGGCTCGCGAACCTAATGTCCTGGGTTCGAATCCTGGTGAAGGCTTGAATTTTGCTGTCTTCCGGGACAAGAGGTTGCCCCTGAGTCTACCCAGCTCTGATGGGTACCTAACACTAATTGGGGTAACACCTGGGGTAAAGTAAAGGCGGCTGGGCATTGTACTGGGCACACATCCCCTCGTAAGCCGTGGCCACAGAAACTGGTGAACGCTACTTCACCAGCCCTATGATCAGTTTGGTCCGAAGGGTTACTTTAATTTTACTTTACTTGTGGTCAACGTTGTTTTCTTGTATCCATTTTTTACATTCTGTAGCACAGTTGAATGTCTTTAATATATATATATTATATTAATCTACATTCTAATTAGTCAGTCTAGTAAGTAGTAACTAGTCCTAGATTTATGTTATTAAACCGGTGGCTCGTATTGTTTAAAGTAAATCTACAACAGTACAACATAAAAAAAAAAATATATATATATTTTAACACAGTGAAAACAACACCAACTAATGTGGCTTTTTTTGTTTGTTTGAAATACCATTTTTAATCGTGTCATTTTAAGATTGAAAACATTAGCAGAGATATAACACACTAGTTCGCTGCTCGTTGCCAATAGATACAGTTATGCATGGGTTGGTGGTAAAAATAAAATGTCCATTAATGACGTCAATAGTTTTTGTGTAATACGTCAAAGTTAAATCGAAACATTTTTTTTTGTACAACAAGACAAATAAATAGAATCGATCGTTCTTGATCTTTCAAAATAAACAACGGGTTTTCCCCTGTTTAGAACAATGACGTCATCACACACACAAAAAAAAAAAACACCATTAAAAACTGTTTACTGTGGCAACACATTTATGCAATAAAAAGTTTAATACGACCAAAATAGCAGATGCAGAATAAATAATAAAAAAAGACTCAAGAGCGAGAGAGAAGTAAAGTTTGAAGATGTTAACATGACAGGAGATACAAGAGGGAGGTGTGTGTGTGCCTATGTTTGTCTGTGTATGTGTGTTGTTGAAACAATATAATTATTAACAGACATGAAAATTTCATTGTATGTCAAAGGGTGCAGGAGACAAGAGTTAATGTGTACATGACAAGAGTGGATGTGTACATGAGATATGTACAAATGAGGTCAAAGATTGGTGCTATTTTTTCTTCTTCTTTTCATTTTCCTCTAAGCTAAATACTCTCTCTCTATATATATACATATAACAGGCACTATAACATAGTTGTTATATATTTATCTTTGTAATGTTATAACAAGATGGCATATTATATATGTACATACAACTTTGAAAAGAAAAAAAAAGGGGGTATATGTGGAGCATAAGACATTTGTGAAGTACAAAGACTGGTGTTAAGCAGTAAAGAGCACTTGGCTTAGGGAGGGGGGGGATTGGTTGGTGCCAAAGTTACTGACCTGGGGCAGTTGGAGTGGGCATCAGTGTGTGTGTCCATAGCAGAAGAGTGGACTTATACATGCATCCTACCTAAGCAGCAGTTGGACATCATAGAGTTTTTCCTAGCAGTGTAGTGGCCATTGTGTATCCAGAGCAAGTTGCTTGCTGGACATCCACAAGCAATGTCTGGTGCAGCAGTAAAAGTGGACTAAGGAGGAGTGGTCATCCTGTGTGTCCCAAAACAGCAGATCGGAAATCACATGTTTCCAGGGCAGCAATGGACAGCACTATGTGTCCATAGCAATGTAGTTGGGTTTTCCAGAATAGTAGATTGGGAATCACACAAAAGTCTAGTTACGTAATATTGAGGGCAGGGCGCCACTTGTTTTGTTTTCACTCAAACATTCTCTAACCACCATTGTCCATCAATAACACACACACACACAGACACAAAATAAATGTACATTACTGCCCAGCAGTGGCTCCAGTTTCTATGACACTACTGATAACAGCGGAACCACAGCAAGGTTTAGTCGTTTGGGCTGATGTGTGTCCAGCAGAACTCAACATTATCAAGAATATGAGTAATATCAATACATTTTACAATATAATTATAATATTATCTTCAATTAACAGCATTATGGTCGTAAAGTATTAAAGTAGGCATTTATTTCGATAGTAGCAGACACCAACACAGAGCCGCTGACCTTTCACATTTGACCCATTGATCTATCTATATATATATATACACATGAATCAGCAACAGTTCATTCTTTCTTTATACAATTCTAGGATGCAGGAGTAGATAACAAAGCTGTTCGATTTTTTAAATTTCCCATGATGCATCTTCTTTCTTTCTCTAGTCTTTTTTGGGATCGTTTCTGTATTTGAGTTCATCATAAACTAAATAATATATGAAGCTTTAAAAAATAATGTAGCAGATTTGTGTACATGGGTTTAGCTAGCAGAGGCAGGTAGCGTACACCGAAGTACCTGGGGTTTGAATTTAGGTAAAAGCTAAAGTTTGTTCCAACCCGGTTCTGGAGAGTGTCTCTGAGTCTACCCAGATATGATGGAGTACCTGACGTTAGTTGGGGATGAGTGAAGACAGCTGGCGATTGTGCTGGCCACACAATCCAATAGTATATGCCGTGGCCACATAAACTGATGAACTCTGCTATATTGGCCCTATGGTATGGATAAATTTGGATTTAAAAAATCGAAATGCAAAGCCAATCTATGTATATACATATATATTTATATATTTAGATCAATGATTTCATCAAATTCCATCAGATCTATTCAAACACTATAGATCACACAGATACCCCGATCTCTCAGTTCATCATGATCTCTCAGTCCATCAGATCTATTCAAACACTATAGATCACACAGATACCCCGATCTCTCAGTTCATCGTGATCTCTCAGTTCATCAGATCTATTCAAACACAATAGATCACACAGATACCCCGATCTCTCAGTTCATCATGAATTTAAAAAAAAATACCTGCTTGGTTACTAATAGAACAACATGCAGAGATCATCATCCAATACAATTGTGCTGTAACTTAAGAAAAAATTGTGCAATAACAAAGTTTTTTTAAACACACACACACATAAACTTGTTCATTTAAACAGTTTATAACAATGAAAACTTGATAAAAATCATTTCCAACCCTTATGCAGACATTATGCAAATAATCTTAGCTTGGAGATTCCCCCCCTCCCCCATTTTTCCTCAAAACCAGTTGTTGTTGTTGCACTACCGCATGTGATCATTGTCCATTTAGACATGTCCATACGGGTAGTGATGGAGGGGGGGAGGGCACGGTGGGGCAAGCTGCAGTAAACGCATACCGAAGGTTCTGGGTTCGAATCCTGGTGATTTGTTTCAAGGGTCTGGTTGGTGTCCCTGAGTCTACCTGGCTTTGATGGGTACCTGACATTAGTTGGGGGTAAAGTAAAGGCGACTGGGCATTGTGCTGTACAATACCCTAGTATGGAGTAAAACTGGTGAAAGCTGCTTCAACGGCCCTATGGTCCGACAGGTACTTCACTTACTTACTATACAGTATACAGGTAGTACAATGTTAGACTGACCACAGCCAACTGTTGTGTGGGTTTTTGTGTGTGTGTGTGATTCTTTTAACAGGATCAGAAGCACCATGTAGGTGGATGTCCAATAACAAAAATATATGGTTCAGAATCTAGATTGATTCAGACTGGTCCCTATTGCACTAGACTCCCAACAAGTAGGACATTCATTCAAACATTCGTGCAGCCCAGTTGACTATAGAAACAGTTCATCAAGACAGTTTAGTAAACCATGAAAAAAAAAAGGGCAAATATCCAAAATGAATAGTTAACTATACAAACAGCACAGTAAACCACCCAAGGTAAACAATTAAACAGATAAAATCTGTAAAAAAATCCAAACAGCTGTAAACCATCCAAACAGTTGTAAAACATCCAAACAGCTGCAAAACATCCAAACAGCTGTAAAACATCCAAACAGCTGCAAAACATCCAAACAGCGGCAAAACATCCTAGCAGCTGCAAAACATACTAACAGCTGCAAAACATCCAAAACAGCTGCAAAACATCCTGACAGCTGTAAAACATCCAAAACAGCTGTAAAACATCCTAACTGCTACAAAACTGAGTCCAAAGCAGCAAAACATTCAAACAGCTGGCACTCCAAATACACACATACATAAACAAAAACCAACACTAGAATATCAAAAACCATCGGCTATCATCTCTCGGCCGCATCTACGTCTTTCTGGGCCCCTTTCTCCTGGTTGGCGGTCTGGCCCTTCTGCTGCGGGAACTGGTCGTCGGCGCCCTGGTTCAGAATGTCAATCTCCCGCTGCTTCCAGAAGTCGGCGTTCTGCTTTATGTGGATGGTGTTGTCGGCCACGGCCGGGTCCGGCTGCCCGTAGTTGGGCGGGTTGGCGTTGGGGTCGTAGCCCAGAGTCTTCAGCATGGGAGCTGATAAAGAGTAGGTAAAAAAAAAAACAGCAAAAATTTTTGTGAGTAAATGCACAATGCTGGTTGGACTTAGATCTAAATGTCTTGCACATAAACATTTTCAAATATGTTACCGCGAACATACAAAGAATGGTGGTCTAGCGGAAGTGAGCTCGCACTGCCGTACCGAAGGTCCCCGGTTTTTAAATCCTGCTCAACGCCTGTGTATTTTTGTTCCCATATTCTGCGACGTTTTTCCTGAGTCTTTGGCGTAGCCAGGATTGAAAGGTGGGGTAATGAGGGGGTATAATAGTATAAGACAACTGGGGAGATGGCGGTGTGAAAAAAGGGGGGTCAAACATTTCAAGGTTGGAGAGGATAACGCACGCTATAAGATGGAGAGAGCAATAGCAGGTTGATTCTGAACTGGTGCACAATTTTATCCTTAAACTACTGAAAAACTATTTTATCTAATCTAAGACCATATCGGTAATCAGACGGACCGCTCGATCTATTTTTTAGTTCTGAAAAGTTGTTCTTTTCGTGCGCAGCCAATAAAGCTGTCATAAATGACTCCTAAACGTGAGTAAAGACTTCCGCTGTAAACAATATTTCGATTTTTAATCTTACTTTTCCATTGAAAAAAAAAATCATATCGAATTACTAAACCGGAAGTCTGGAGGACCGGGTGCGATCGTCAATTCCGAAACAGAGTGTTTCAAGTTATCAAATAGCAGAATTATCAAAGCAAGCGGTCCCTCGTATTATAGTCTTTGATCTAATTAACAATAGTTGTCGAAACGTAAAATTTTAGCTTGAATGAATATTTTAAACTTTTGAAGTTTCATTTTCTGAAAATAATTTCTATCATCAGAATTAATTCCCAAGAATTAAGTTATATATATATATAACACATCAATGTGGCAGTAAGCGGCATGCGTGTGTATGTGTATGGGAGGGGGGGGGGGGGGTCTATCGGTTTAATTTGTCATTACTTCAAGATGAGGTTTACGCTATTTTATTATGTTGTGGCATAAGGACTTATGGACATTTTACATGGACATGGACAACGTGGAAATGACTTATGGACTTTTACATGGACAACGTGGAAATGACTTATGGACTTTTACATGGACAACGTGGAAATGACTTATGGACTTTTACATGGACATGGACAACGTGGAAATGACTTATGGACTTTTACATGGACATGGACAACGTGGAAATGACTTATGGACTTTTACATGGACAACGTGGAAATGACTTATGGACTTTTACATGGACATGGACAACGTGGAAATGACTTATGGACTTTTACATGGACATGGACAACGTGGAAATGACTTATGGACTTTTACATGGACCTGGACAACGTGGAAATGACTTATGGACTTTTACATGGACATGGACAACGTGGAAATGACTTATGGACTTTTACATGGACATGGACAACGTGGAAATGACTTATGGACTTTTACATGGACATGGACAACGTGGAAATGACTTATGGACATTTTACATGGACATGTACAACGTGGATATGATTTATGGACATTTTACATGGACATGGACAACGTGGAAATGACTTATCAATTAACAGTATTTATTAGCCATTTAGTACATGAATACAATCAACAATCAGAAAATCTGTTAGTGTGTTATCATGATGGCGATATTGTCAGTTATGGACACTCTGGAGAATATCTATACAAGACTATGTGAGTTACCTTAAAAAAAAAAGATAATCACAACAGAATACACAAAGAAAACAAATCTAGCCGTATGTGAAAATGTATGAAATATGTAGACACTGACAACAAAGACGTTGTTCATTGAAACTGACATTAAAATGAACATGTATTAAAATTATAGACATGTGTTTAACACTACAGACATTTTGGTTTCTAGCAGTGAAGGGAAAGACAGACAGGCAATCCATACATGTACAGTGCAGTATGACAGAGACAAGAAGATACAAATGCTCTATATAATCAGTTACCTATATTCTCCATGTCTTTAATAACGTCATCAGGTATAGAGCCAACCCACTTGGACAAAGCCTCTATATTTACAGGTTTGATGACCTGGTCGGTGGATTTCTCTGTTCTGTGGAAGGAGAAAACGAGACATTGTTACATCTACCAATCAAAACCAATGAAAACTGTTCTTGTTTTAGTTAGTTACTATGTTCTAGTTAGTTACTATGTTCTAGTTAGTTACTCTGTTCCAGTTAGTTGCCAGCTCCAACATTGTCTTTGGGTGAAAAAACAACTAAAACAATTCCTAAGTCCTAACACGTTTTTTGTTTGATTTCTTCTGGTGCCAACTTGACCAACGCTCTTGTTCCTATACTCTCACAGACATGTCAAACATCTCTCGCTGACTGACCCCCCTCCCCCCAAACACTTTGATTTGGGGGAGACCGGGGCATCACGTGACAGATTGCCAAACATAATCAAGCTCAACCCCAATCGAGGACGCCCCACACTCCCTCCCTCCCTCCCACCAGACACACCATTCTGTTTTTCTTCAACAAACAGCGCCCCCATCCGCCATGTTTGAGATTTAATGTAAACGTTATGCTCTCGTCCGTCAAGTCCACAACATTTGATCAATTAAAGTCCATTTCCCAGATCCCAGATTATAGGATACGCCAACGACATCCCACGTGATACAAAGAATCCTCAAACTAGACACCAAATAGATCTTCAGTTAAAAAATGTCCAGAAAGTGTGTGTATCCAAATCTATTGAGTGATCTACCCAGGCTATTAATGAGAATAGATACAGTAGTAATTTGGAAAGTGTGTGTGTGAGTGTGTTGGGGGGGGGGGGTTTACATCAATAAGGTGAACGTATAAAGGAAATACGACAGCTTGTTAAGACAACACTTCAATGTGGCAATGTGTATAATGGACAGAACGAAATATCATACGATTCACGTAATTGTTGACAGGACGTCAAATAAATGCAACACTACCATATGGACCATTATAGTATACAATATAATAGACAAATGACATCCAACAAACGCAAGAATACAATATGGCATATAGTATAACTTACAAATGAAATCCAACGAAGGCAACAATACAATTATTAATATGGTATACAGCAGGGGTCGGCAACCTACGGCACGCGTGCCAGACATGCACGCAGAGTAATTTACAATGACACGCGGAAGAAACCACACAGAGGCCTTTCAAGTCTTCTCTAGATAAGGCTGTTCGCACGCTGAATGAATTAGAAATCCTTGTTTGGCATATTATTATCAAAAGGTTGATAGGTTCTAGGGATTTTGACGCCCTAGGCGAAAACAAATTCTGCGCCCTTATTATTATAGTGCCTTCGGCGGGGAGAACTGAGTAGTGTTAGGGCATAACTTTCATATTTTCTAAGACAACTTAAATAAAATACCCTTAGTCTTTCATTACCTAGTAATTCGTCTGCCTATGCTAGTAGCGCGCAGAAGTACTACGCTTTAATTTATTTTATAATTTTGAATCCCCAAATTTAAAAAAAAAGTATCCATTATGCGCCTTAGGCGGCCGCCTAGGTTGCCTATATAGATGAGCCGACCCTGAGTATAATAGATGACATCCAACAAACGCAACAATTGACCCCTTCACCCAATTCGGTCCCAACGTTTTTTTAAGGTTCCATCTTGCACGGAAGAGACAACTTAACTCAACCCGAGGACTCGGCGAGTGCATGCAAATAGAATGTCCCCCTACTATCTGACGTCTGCCTGCCAGAGCGGAACGGGAAGAGCAGACGGCTCGCAACGATCGCCAACTAATGAAGAAGATAAAAAAAAATGCATTTATCAGCAAGACATTGATGTGAAACGTCGCCGCGACCCCCCCCCCCCACCTTTTTTTTTTCCTTCCCATTGTCCCCGTTTCTTTACAGCGGGCTACAAAATCAACCAATCAGATAACGGCGTTCAACTGTGCGTGCGCGTGAGGGTGGGGGCATGAGATAAGGCACTAACAAGGAATTCTGTGTGGGTGGAATTAATTCCGTGTGACAGGGTTGGAGGTTGGAAGTCCATCCTGGCAAGGAATCGCAAACCAAGAGAACGCTTTCAATAAGCAGGAACGGGGGTCAGGGGTCAATTAGTTCACTTTCTTAGAAAGCTTTACCGCGCGTACTTGGGGGATAAAGTCAATCTCGAGGGTAAGCCGAGGGCACGACTTTTTTTTTATTGAGCCCCTAAAGTAAGTCTGGAAAAGTCGAAGGAAACTTTTTAAAAAAATCGATCTAATAGAAGTGTATGGTTTTGATACCTTTTGTCTTTTAAAAATCGTATGAATTGAAAACGAATATTTCATACAATGCTAGTTGGCTAATATAATTTGTTATAGTTTTGTTTCACATGTTGAAAGACTTTCAGAACTTTTAGTTTTCCTAATTAATTTGAAAACGTAAAATTATATTTTAAAAAAAAATGTATTATACATATACCTTTTATTTTCGTATTGCAAAGTTTGACTAAATTAATTAAGTACAATAACACCCTTCGATGGAAGTTTTACCCCCGGGCAACGACGGGTAATTTAGCTAGTAATACTATAATACAAGGTAATGAAAGATATGTAGGCCCAATTCTATATTTTTCGTGTTCATATCAACTATTAAACAGGTTCTGTATATTTAGATCATGTCATTGAAAATAGCCGCATACACAATGTCGTTTTGAATGATTCCATTTTCTGGAGAATAAAATATATGGTTTTCAAATTTACAAAGAAACGCCATCATCATTGGCATCTAACTGTCCACAGCACTTCCTTTCTCCTGTCTGTCTGTGTTGTATCTCCCTATTTATGTGTCCATCCAGCTATATTCTCTGTCAGTGTCTATCAAAGACTATAATAAGATGGACCGCTTGCGCTATTTTTAGAGCGTATATGTTCTTTTTCCGTGAGCATCCAAAAACGCTGCCTTAAATTACTTCTACGCTCCTACGTTTGCCTAAATGTTTCCGCTCTATACAACTTTCGATTTTAATTTTTATTTTCCATTGAAAAAAATAATAGCGATTAAATCAAACGGAAGTGTACAGTGCAAAAGAGAATCGGGAATTGCGGAACATATGTTGCTTTAGCCTGTTGTGACCAGTCCTTAGTCTGAAGATGATGTTTTGAAATTGGCGGGAGAGTTTGTAGTAAGCATCAATCTTTGGGTTGTTTTGTTGCAGCTCAGACCATCTTTCGGATTCATTCCTTTTGAGTATTGCCTTTATTTCTTCGGGGTGTAGAGATGGGTCTGTCTGGTTTTGTCTGCCTCCAGCTTTAGCTAAGGTGTCGGCAGTGTCATTTCCTTCATTTTGTATATGTCCAGGGATCCATTGGAGAACCAGTTCTTTAGTTATTTTGCTCAGTTTTAAAAGTTCTGTACTGAGTGACTGGTTGATCGGGGCATTTTGGTTTTTTAGAGACTGGAGTACTGTTTTGGCGTCAGAGAAGATGACAATCCGGCTGTTGGGGGATTGAGTGTGGCTTGTTAGTATATTTGCAGCAAGCTCAATTGCTTTTCTTTCTGCTCTAGTGCTATCTGAGAGGCTACCTGTGACAGTGGCTTTTTCTAGGAGTTCTCCATTTGGCCACTCTATGAAAATGCCGGCTCCTCCATTTTTCAAATCTTTTCCAGTTGACCCGTCAGTATAGACTCTGGTCCATGCATTTTGAGGGTATTGTTCTCTAATGATGTTGTTTACTGCTTCTTTTAGTATTTCGGGCGTGTAGTCAGATTTTTTTCCTATGTTGCTTAGTTCGTCTCTGATTTTTAGAGTAGGGCTTGGGTCCCAGGGGGGGAAGTGGCTGTGGGGTTGGGTAGGTTCAATTGCAATGTTTTCTATTTTATATTTACTTTTTAGATGTTTGGCTTCTTGTATAAAATTGGATCTTTGAAGTCTTTTTGTTGAGGAGGTTTTGAGTAGCTTGGGTTTTAGAGGGTGATGACCTGATGCTTCTAACTTGGTGAAGTGAGTAAGGATTTTGGTTTCTCGTCTAGTTTCCATAGAGCTTAGGTTGGTTGCATCCTCCATTGCTCTGATCGGGGTAGTTTTCATTGCTCCTGTTATGATTCGAAGTCCTAGGTTTTGAACTTTGTCTATTTTTCGGAGGTTTGATTGGGCTGCCGTACCCCACACTGTGGCTCCATATTCTAGGGTAGGCCTTATATAACTGGTATATGTTTTTTTCAAGATAGAGTGATTTGCACCCCAGTCTGAGCCAGCAAGTTTTTTCATCAAAGCTAGTCTTTGGATTCCCTTTTTCTGTGAGTTTTCTATTTGACTTTTCCAGGTTAGTCTTGGGTCAAACGTAACTCCTAAATATGTGGGATTGTCATTTTTTTCAAGGATTGTTTTATCCAAGGTCAGTTTGAGGCTTTGTACTTTAGTAGATAGAGAGAAAATTGAGTATGTAGTTTTTTTTGAGTTTATGGTCATTCCCCATTCTGTGGACCATAGGTTGAGGTTGTTTAGTGCATCTTGTAGCCTAAATTTTGAGGTGCCTATATATTCTTCTGTGCTTATTAGAGCAAGATCGTCTGCGTACATGCTGCTTTTTACTTTTCTAGGAATATGTTGAATTAGGTCATTTATGAAAATGAGAAATAGTGTGGGTGACAGTACACCTCCCTGGGGAACTCCATTTTGTATTGTTGCTATGTTGCTCCTTTTTCCTTGCAAGTTGACTATAGCTTTTCGATTTGTTAGGTATTCTGTAATCCAGTTTAACATTTTGTGGGATATATGGTTGTTTAATAGCTTTAGGATTAGACCTTCTTTCCAGACCTTATCGAATGCTTTTTCTAGGTCGACCCAGACAATGGTCGTTGGTTTCTTTTCCTGGAATCCATCTTCTATTTCTTGGGCTATATAAGCTATTTGGTCTTCTGTTAATCGACATTTTCTGAAACCTGCCTGTTCATCTGCTAGTATATTTTCAGATTCAAGAAGCCATGTGAGCCTATTGTTGACCATTCTTTCCATTAGTTTGCAGACGCAACTGGTTAAACTTATTGGGCGGTAGCTGTCAACTTGGTTTCTTGGTTTACCATGCTTTAGTATAGGGATCATGATAGCTTTTTTCCAGACAGTTGGAATTTTTCCTGACTTCCAACTAGCATTGAATATTTGCAGTAGTTTTTTCTTTGCCAGAGGTCCTAAGTGAATAAGCATATCATTTGAGATCTTGTCTGATCCTGGAGCTTGTTTGGGTTTGAGGAGTTTCAGTGAGTCATCAAACTCTTTCATGCTGAGATTTGCTGTCATTCCATGAGAGTGTGGTATGGACATTTTTGGAGCTTTCTCTATGTGGTCATTGACTTCTCTGGCTCTTTTTTCGGTGATACTAATATTTCCTACGCTGCTAAAGTGTTTTATAAATTTTTGAGCAGCTTCGCGGCCTGTGAGCTTTTCTTGGTCTGCGTCTAGGACTATTGGCGAAGATTTGTTCTCCTCTTGGTTCAGACTTTTGGCGATTTTCCACAGCTTATGTCCATCTCTGTCTGCATTTAGTTTTTCTGTCTTTTCATGCCAGCTCTTCCTAATTGACGAGAGATATTCCTTTCTGAAGATTGCGTTTGCAGCTTTTAGTTGTATATTATTTTCTATCGTTGGGGATTCTTCTGCTAGGTTTCTTGCTTTGATGGTTTCATTGTGGAGGAGTTCCAAGTGTTGAGACCAGTTTGGTATATAATTTTTCCTGGCTCCTCTTGGGATGGATTCCTTAGCTGCTTTAAGGAGAGCTCTAGAGAATTCAGTGTAGGATTTGTTTATCCGATTTGTTTTGCCATTGATGTGTGTCACATAGACATCTGTTAAGCGTGCAAAGAGGTTCCAATTTGCTTTCTTGTAGTTCCATCTGGGAAGGGTGGGGTTTTCTATGGGCAGGTGAGTGGTTTCTATTTGGATGAGAATGGGTCTGCGGTCACTGGTGGCTAGTTGGTCAGCGACTACTCTTTTACTTCCTATGGATATTGTATTGGTAGCAAAGGCTAAGTCTGGAGTTGATGAAGTCATCCATGATCTGGAGTAAAAGGTGGGTGGGTCTTCTGGCTGGTTTAGGAGAATCAGACTGTTTTCGGCTTGCCACTCCTCAATTTCTTCTCCCCTGGCATTGAGGTCTGGATATCCCCAGCTCTGGGAGCGGCTGTTCATATCACCCAGTATTAGACACTCTTCATTTATTGGGATTAGAATTCTGCCAAGTTCTAGCTCTTTGTCTGGTGGGCAGTAGCAATTGATTATGTTTAGGTTTCCCCCTGGTAGGATCAGCTTGGTCCCCATTATTTCAGATTGCATGGAGCTTGGTATGATGATATCTGAGGTAGGTATGTTGTTTTTGACGAGAGTAAGAATTCCCCCTTTAGATCTGTTTTCCCTGTCTTGTCTTAAGCATGTGTAGCCTCTAATTGAGAAACGCAGATTGCTATTGAGGTGAGTTTCTTGGATGCATGCCACATCTACTTCATTTTTATGGAGGAAGATCTTTAAGGCTTCTTTTTTCTTTTGGATGCCCTCTGCATTCCATTGGAGAAAGACTAGATTGTGTTTTGTTTTCCCCTTAGTGTTCTTGTCAGTAGAGTTTACTTCCTTTTCTCTGCTCCTGACTTCACAAGCAGAGGAGGAAGAACCACCAGTTCGCTTGGGTGGGCTCCTTCGAGGCGGAGAGCCCGGCCCCCTACCTGCACGGCGGGATTCCACAGGCAGGACGCCACAACTATATGTACTATTATCTGTTTCCTCCATCATTTTGAGGTTTGCGTGCCGACGTGTTTTGCGCCAGTTGGCCCGTGGACTCCGACTTCAGCCTGCTTTTCTTTCTGGAAGTGCTTCCATAGCCTTTGATCAACCAAGATCGTCTGCAAGGCAGCAGTTGATTTATTTTTGGAGTTTTCTCTCCTAGATGATTGCTATCCCTAGCTAACGGCCTCATCTGTCCGGGTTTAGAGTTTGAGCGCTCTATGTTCGCTTTTTTGCAGTCATTTCTTTGGATTTATAAGGCATTTTTTAGAGAATATCCTTACCACGGGATACCCCACCTCACCCTCCATGACAGCAAACCAGTTGGTCCGCGGCCGCTTATTCAGTATTCACGGCTAACCCTTATATCTAAAGGTCATTCCCCTATCCGCCACCTGGGGACGCGCTTGGTAGGAGATGATAGCTCCCTCAAGGCAAAAAGAAGTCATTCTAGTCATCAAATGGCAGAAATATTAAAGGAAGCGGTCCATCCTATTACAATCTTTGGTGTATATTCATCAATCATGAGCCGAGTCTGTCAATGTCAAACTTTTTCTTTTGTTTCAAGTGTTACTCTGGTCTGTTTGTTGATGTTTTATCGGGACTCTAACAGTGTCTCTTGTAGTATTACTAATTCAGAGCTATAGACGTGCTTGACTGTATACTCATATCTAACTGTCTATGGGTTAAAATACTTTTACAGACGAGAATTATCGCCAATCGATATATTTATATATACATAACACCTACTACAACAGCCATCCGCCTTCAAATGCCTCAAGTGCGGCAGGGATTGCCACTCCCAAGTCTACACAGCCATTCTCGGCGGTGCAGCTGGTCACTTCAACCATGAAGCTACACCATCGTCTCTCGAGACGGACGGATGCCGACAACGACGACGATATATATATATATATATATATCATATATATATATAATCTAGTTCAAGGGTCGGCAACCTTTTGTTACTGGTGTGCCAAACTAGGATTTCTAAATGATTCAGCGTGCCAACAGCCTAGAAGTCAACCTCTGTTATACTTGTTTTATATTACTTTTATAAGAATTAATTTAACTCCATAGCAAGACCAAGGCCAAAAGCAAAGGAAATTTCCAGAGAAAATCGTTAGAGAGTTTTATTTATAATTTAAAAAAAATTAACGTGATCGTAATTATCTTCTTTTTTTATTTGCATTTATACCAAATACAAAATTTTATTAGCAAACTTTCAATTTATGGTAACTATTTTGTAAATATTATCATTTGGTTGTCATGATAAGGATCTAGCAACTGATAATATTTATTATATTTTGTACTCAGTTTAACTGAGATTTTCTATAATTTGCAAGTATGTCTTTAGTATCTAATTTCGTAAAGCGGAATTGATACGTAGTAATCATACAAACTGGGTAGTTAATGTGATTTTTGAAAAATGTGCATATAATTTTTTAGTTATATAATATTTATATCATTTTAAACTAATTTTTACATTTTAATCATTGTAAAGCTTTAAGTTGTAAGCTTTTTAGTCTTTTATATAAGAAAAAAACAACTACAAAATATTAGTAATATTAGTGAAAATAAAGCGGGCTAATTATCTCCCTTTAAATAAAATAAAGTTAAATTTTGATGCCAAACGTATGTTTTGTAGTATAACAAATATTACTGAATAATTATTATTTCTTTATATAAATCCAGTGTTATGTTATACGTTACAAGATTTAATTATTAGCGATATAAAATTAATTCACATTAAACAATTGTAAATAAACATTTCCTGCATGTTTGTCCATTAACCTTAAGGATTTTTTCTTTTTAACTTTAATAATTACAACAATTGCATAATATAATGATATTAAAAAGTCTCTTATTTATTAAATTAATAAAAACAGATTTTTTTTTAGAATTACTTATATTTATGTTTAATTATAGAAGATGAGCGTGAAAATGAAAACTCGTTTAAATGTAATTAGTCTGTATCAATTAATGAGCGCCTGGTCTTGAATGCTCTTCGCTAATTTATATTGGCAGATATATATTTAGTCATTTCTGAGTAGTGAAGTGTAAGTGACCTCATTGAATGCTAAACACAGCTTTTATGTGATGTAAATACTGTACACAATTGTACGTTGAACCAAAACCTGAAAGTAGATCGAATGCCTGGCGGTTGAGAATAGCAGATGACTTTCTTCAACCTGGCTGCGTTTAAATCGCAAAAGTCCCTCCATTAAAAAAACAAAAACATCTGTGAAAGTTGTAGTAAGATCAAGCCAGTTAAGCTTGAAGGGGATATGTAAAGTGAGTCCAAGAATTCGAAAGTCTTGCCTTTGTAAACTCCGCTTTGAGTGCTTCCATATACATGTGAAAAAGCCCACCTATCTATCTTGATATATGCCTTTATAACTTTATAAAGTATAGTAGGCCTACATATAGTTAAATGTTCTAAAATTAATTTCACTCAAGATATATGCAAATCCATTCCAGTGATCTAACAGTTCAAGTGATGTTTGCCCCTTTCCTTGTAAATGCAAGTTCAACTCACTGAAATGTCTCGCTATGTCATTCAGAAACATCGGCTTCAACAGTAAATTTTCCTCATTCAGAACCGAAAAATGTTTTTCTTCATCAATAAAAAAAACACCTCTTGAATATCTCTCGCGCGCCATTGAAAATCGCTCTGAGTGCCAAGTTTGGCACGCGTTTGGTACGTGTGCCTTAGGTTGTCGACCCCTGATTTAGTTTATATATATATATATATATATATATATATATATATATATATATATATATATCACAGTAGCTGGGTGAAAGAAGTAGCTAAGCATTCAATACCAAATGTAATTCGATAGAGGCTTAACACAAACGTTTATTTCATTGTAACTAGATCCCACTCCAACTTCCAAATCAATGTTTCTCTATTCAACAAGCAAATACTAGACGTGTGAGCCCAGCTGGTCAGAGACTAAACAGCTCAGACGTCGCATCGAAATGCAATTTCACTGAAACACACACATTCACGCGCACGTTTGCACACGCACACGCAGAGCTTTTGTGAACTAAAGCAAGCGTGCTCAGAATTACTGCAAACTTTACGGGTTTGTATTGAAGGCCGTCTGAAGTCTGAACACGGGCTTTTGCAGTTCAAGAAATTGGCCAGCTGAAGTCTGACACTGGCTTTTGTAGTTTAAAAAAAATTGGCCATCTGAAGTCTGAACACGGGCTTTTGTAATTTAAAAAAATTGGCCATCTGAAGTCTGACACTGGCTTTTGTAGTTAAAAAAAAATTGGCCATCTGAAGTCTGAACACGGGCTTTTGTAATTTAAAAAAAATTGGCCATCTAAAGTCTGTCACTGGCTTTCGTAGATCTAAATCTGCCCATTTGAAGTGTAAAACAGGCTTTCGAAGTTGAACGAATAACTGGCCCTAATGAGTCGCACTTGACCTATCAGCATTAAGCATTTGTGTCGCACTTGACCTATCAGCATTAAGCATTTGTGTCTCACTTGACCTATCAGCATTAAGCATTTGTATCAACAATTATATTTGTTGTTGTTGTTTTGTATTTTGGTACAATGCGTCTTGACCTGTACATATTTTGTTCTGGAGTCCAAACTACCAGAGAATTATTTTCCCATAGCGGTCTAAATTGGGACAGAGCTTTTGATTCAAATGAAGTAGAATCTTTTTTTTATTTTGAAAAATGGGCAACGGCAATAGTCGAGACAGAAGAGGCAGAATTGAAGTTGCCACGGGTTTTTGGACCTAAAAATTGGAACAAAGAATAAGATCTCTGTACTGTACACTGAATATCCATCATTGCATCACCCATTTTTATTTGTCTCTTTCAACTTTTGTTAATACTGACCAGCACGGATGAGTCTTTTTGATTGTTTTTTTGGAATTTTTCTGTTTTGGGGGCATTTGCGTTTGTGATATTTTGATAACAAAATCTCCGCCTTTACATTAGAATATGGGCCCTTAGGGTAATCTTACGGCCTTTACCTTATCGCGTTCAAATGCGAGTCCCAATAGTTTTAATTACTTTGCTGGATTAATGTGGGCTTTTCGAAAAGAAAACACAAATTATTATTATGACTATCAATTGCTCGTTTAATAGTTATGTAAAGTAAAGTACCCTTCAGACCTATATTGATCATACGTAAGGTGAAGCAGCGTTCACCAGTTTCTGGTGGGATTGTGTGGCCTGCACAATGCACCCATCGGCCTTTACTTTACCACAACTAATGTCAGGTGCTCACCAGAGCTGGATAGACTCAGGGACACCCTCCAGTCCCGGGAAATTCCTAGACTTCAATAGGATTCGAACCCAGAACCAGCCGAATGCGCTGTCAGCTCGGCCACCGTTCCCCTTTAATAAAATAAAAACCTGTGCTGGAGTTAAATTTCGGTGTTTCTGAAATTCAACGGTTTCGGAAAGTATCAAGTATAAACAAACAAAAAACTCAATAGCTCCATCAGAAAACAAAAAACTGCATGGCCATAAAAAACAGTGCCAATAAGATTACTTACTCCTAAGCACTTCTTTATAAATTATATTTTCTGAACTTTTTTTTTATAAAGGCCTGAATATATGACAAACATGGCACTCCCACATTGAACTAAATTTATTTTTTTCTTCTTCTCTTTAGCTGATTAGATCTAGATTCTGGATTCTTTTTCTTGGTTCACAGTGTTTTGCTGTAGTGAATTAAACAACGAGTCCGATAGTTGTCATTAACTTCTCATTGGAGGGTTGGGTGCGTCAGTGCAATCTATGATAAGTTCAACAGTAATTGCTTGACCGCTTCCCATGCCATTTTACACGGGGAAAAATAAATGGTGATGTATTTGTTGATAGAGTGAAGAGGAGTTGCGCAGCGTCGACCTCACTCTCTCCTCCGGGTCCATCAGTTGCCAGTGGCAAGAGCAAGTCTAGACGACCGGCGATGGGCTCAGATGCAGTGGATGACCAAGATGTGCTCAGATGCAGTGGAGGACCAAGATGTGCTACGCGTCTCACCTTGCTCTACGCACTCCACAATGCGTTGCTGTAGCCGTCTGCACCTCCGTTGAATCTGGTTGATCTCCTCCGTAGGGTCCGCCGATGTCTAGGCTTCGCGTGCGCAGGTAGGCATTGACTTATGTCACCGTGGGTTTTGGGCCCAGCGGCTACCCTCATCTGGTTTAGCCGGCCAGTGGAAGCCGTTGCCCGGTGGGGGGGGGGGTATGGCCGCTGTTGCATCATGCTAACAACTACGAGGAGCCACAAGGTGAGAGCTGAGTAACAGGTGAGGGCCAAAGCGGGCGAACTGCCCCGCGGAGCACCACATGTTCCCCCATCGGAGATGCTACCTCTACCTGAAAACCCTATATATCCCCAGAGAGTGGGTATTGTATAGACCAAAACAGATGTTGTATGTTTTGTGAATGTATTGATAGTACTGAACTGTTACCCCTGAAAGTACTCATACTGATAAATGTACTGATGTTTCTACGTACAGAAAGTACTAATTTTTAAAAAGTATTACTGTGCATTACTAATGGCACTAAGACTGACGGTTAGACCGATACTACTAGGGGGTACCGGTACTGCATGATTTGTTGCCAATACTGGAATTGCCACAGAACAAATAAAAAGTATACTTTAAAAGTAGATATGTTTTTGGGAGGCAAAAGAACAGACATTATAACTTGAATACATTGCTGCCTCAACTAACCAACTAACCAACACTATACTACTTATAGTATACCTTGGAAAAACCATCAACTACAGAAAACATTTATACAAAATTAGAACAAACTAAAAAAAAGAGCTGCAAGGTTCTTTACTAGCGAATATTCACAACTGACAAGAGTAACACCAATAGTTAAATACTAAACCTAGAAACACTAGAGGACAAAAGGGCAAAGAGTAAAGTAGTAATAATACACAAGGCATTAAACTCTAATTATTTATGAATATAACACAAAGACAATCTTACACAATGCTCAGATAAACACTAGGACAAAAACACTTTCCTTATCTCTTATGTGAGAAAAAAAAGTACTTTTTCTTCCAGAGTGGCATCCGAGCAATGGGTTGGGTTGTCTGAACAAACCAGAAAAACCAGTAACTTAAGATAATAATTTAAACCACTGATAGAAATGCAAGGCTAGACTCAAACCACGGATGTGCGTAAGACGCAATAATGTTCTGTATAGAAGGAGCGTCTGCAATGTATAAGATAATACAAAAGTACCCATGTTCTAAGTTCAAAGAATCCTTGCCTACAACAGATAGTCTAATAACTGTGAACAGAGTATCTTATTTCTGTATAATCTCAGATACATGTGCTCATTGGTTTCTCTTTCGGCCTTGAGGGCGCACGACCCAGACCTTGTCCACGGGGCCGGATAATTGCTCATCATAACAGTCACTTGAGCATTGGGCCAGACAGTCGTCACGTTGTTTGTGTGTGTGTGTGTGTGTGTGTGTGTGTGTCATGGGGGAGCTAAGTGTGTCGGGGGGCACTACAGGGCACAGACTAAGTATAGATAATAATATTAAAAATGTCTATTCTGTGATACGGGGGAGGACATACGAGAGGCTTTGAAACTACCATCACCAATGCTGCGTGCTGTGAACCTTGTACGCGTGTAGGCCTACACATTACCGTATTGCTTCTTTGCACTATACGCAATCTGTCTAGGGCCTAGGGTGACATTTGCATCTAGTTCAAAATTGATTGATCACTCGTTTCACAAAGTGTTCAAATAAGCCACGAATAATCAGATCGTTGCTAGTGCTGTTGCTGCTGCTCCTTTACAAGTGTGTTGTTTATTCTCTGTTTAGGTATCAAACGTTTTCATTATGGTTTGCCTGAACAAACCAGGAAAAAAACAGCAACTTAACATCATTAAAAACATTAATAAAGATGCAATACTAGACTCGGATCATGGATGAGCGTAGAACGCAATAATCTTCTTTATAGAAGTGTCTGTAATAGATTAGATAAGATATAACTTTGCAAACGGATTCTACCCATCCCGCCCCCCCCCCCCAAAAAAAAAAATAATAATTATTCCGCGACCAATAAAGACTAATATATCGCGTGGCCGATACATAATGTTCGACAAATATGCGCAAAATACCAGGAACCAAAAAAGATAACTAAGTGTCAAATTGGCAAATGCGCTGTTAACACGTGTATATAGAGTCTATAGTCTATAGTCTATATTATAGACATAGCAAGCTGTTAGCAAGATTCCTAGTTCAAAGAAAAGTAATTCATACGATATGAATATGTTCATTTGTGCTTTGGGTGCGCAGGCAGATCGTTGGCACTTTGAGAAATTTCTACCCGGGGGTTGGGGACGGGTGCTCTTTTTTGTGAATGATCCAGCGGCGATGTGTGTATTAGCTAGACATAGATAACAAGGCCGGTGTATAGAATCTAGACGCCCTCGGTTCAAGCCCACGCCATAACTCGTAACGTAACCCCCGTCAAGATGAGCGATGTACGTGCCCAGAACGTTTTACGTTTTCTCCAGTCTTCGGGGGCTGGGGGGGGGGCGGAGGTCAGCAGGGCAGCCGTGTTTCACTGCGCTGCTTTCTATTTTTTTACTTTTTTTTTTCAGAAAACGTTGGCCGTAACATTGGAGGGGCGGGGCAGAAGGGGAGGGTGAGATTGGGAGCGAGGACGGATAGCGTGGTAGAAAAAAAAAACGAGAAGGAAAAGGAAAGAGGTGAGGAAGAGAGAAAGAGAGAGAGATGAAAAAAAAGAGGGTGGTGATGAAAAAGGGGAAGAAAGAAAGAGAAACAGTGACAGAGTGATTCATATCTATATAGAGAGATATAAAGATATAGAGATATAGAGATATTTCTATATTGATAGACGGATGAGGGGATGGAGCGTGGCGAAAGGGAGAGAGAGAGAGAGAGAAAGAGAGAGAGAGAGAGAGAAAGAGAGAGAGAGAGAGAGAGAGAGAGAGAAAGAGAGAGAGATGAGGTTGAGGAAGATAGAGAACAAGTGACGTGGAAAGAGAGACGTGAGAAAATAAACGGGTTTTTGTTAGCAAAGAGAACACAAAAATGGGAGACAGAGAAATTAAAGATTTGTGAGTTTAAAAAAAAGGAAACTGTGAGAGAGAGATAATGCAAAACCGAAGACTGGATGGAAAGTCCAACAGACAAGATAAGGATAAACCGAGGATAAACAAAAGATAAATATAGGCCTAATTAGTCTAAATCCATATAATTATATATAGACAGATAAACGAGAAACGTAGTGAATGGCTCCATAGTCAGATTGACAATCAGGATAGAATAGAGATACGAATAGATTGATACACACTAAAAGCGATCACCAGGCAGAATGGATCGGCCCTCAAGGAAGTTAATTATCATGAAATCTGTCATCTAGTAACCTCGTCACGTGACTTCCAGGCTAATAACACAAAGTCGTCCTGTCATACTAGACACATTCCCCCATTTAATGTCCTCGGCTCGAGGAGATGGTGATTTGATTGTCCGGAATCGACCTCCCCCTTCCCTTCTTTCCCCGCCAGACCCAGTATCGCGCTTCTGCAGTCCCTCCCGTTCTCTCACCCACACCTTGCATTGTGTATCTTACACACATAGATAAGAGGGTAAGAGACAGAGACTAAGACACGAAGTCCTACTCATCCACCCATTAGTATACTCACACACACACTTTTACACAGAAATACCCTGGGAAAAAGTACCCGTCGGACCAAATTGATCACAGAACCAGTGAAGCAGCCTTCACCAGTTTCAGTGGCCACGGTATACCAGGTGGATTGTGTTGCCTGCACAACGCACAGCCGCTTTGTTATTTACCCCAACTAAGGGTCCGGTACACATCAGAGCTGGCTAGACTCAGGGACACTCTCCAGGCCTGGGGAGAAAAAAATTCTAGGATTCGAGTCCAGGACCTTCGGTACGCCAGTCGAACGCGCTACCGCTCGGCCACCGCGCCCCCATTACCCTGAAGCACACACACACACAAACTGCAATATACACAATAAAGGACACGCATAAACAATAAAAAAAACATACGCACTCTTTACATACTCAGAATCACACGAAACACTGAAACACACGCTCATTCAACAGATCAATCATACCATGTTTGTTTTTTAAATGACTGCATTTGCAGCTTTTTTGTTGAAGTCCCCCCCCCCCCCCCCTGAACCCGGGTCCGAGAATGCTATAATCACTTTTAGTTTGTTTAATGCACTTGGATAAGGCCCAGATGTCACGTGGCCCCTTGTAATGCACTTTTGATTGGCTGACTTCCCACCCCCACCCCTGTCACGTGCACGTCACTTCAAGCAAAATCAACCAATGGCTTTGGGTTCAACCGATGAACGGAAGCAACCCTTTAGTCATTTCCTTTCAGCCTTTCAAACTCTTATTTTGTGAAATGGAGAAATCAAAAGGTTCTCATGCAAGACGTGCTTTAAGTTCCCTTCAAACCAAACTGATCTTAGGGCTGGTAAAGCAGCGTTCACCAGTTTCTGTGGCCACGGCATACTAGGGGGATGTGTGGCCAGAACAAACCCCAGCCGCCTTTACTTTACCCCAACTAGTGTCAGGTACACATCAGAGCTGGGTAAACTCAGGGGCACCATCAAGTCCCTGGAAAAAAATCCTAGCCTGCACAAGGATTCTAACCCAGAACCTTCGGATCGCCAGTCGAACGCGCTGCCGCTTGGCCACCGTACCCCGTAAGACGTGCTTTACCCAAAGTTTTTTTTTTTTTTTTTTTTTTTTTTGTGACAAGATTTGTATGTATACTTCTACATTGTGACGCAATACTAGCATATAAGTAATTATATAATTTATTACAGTTGTGAATTCCCATGTAATTTTGGAGATGATGCGTAGTCTGTAAGGGCCGTGGTCGAAATAGGGTTCAAAGATCACCTAAATATCCATAAACCATGAAATATACTTCTATAAATAATAACCCTCTCGCGACTCAGAGAGCTTTAATCCTTTACCGACCTACTTTCTGCTATGAATACCTTCAGTCCGGACATTAATTTACTAATTACTCTTACGGCCCATACTTTATTTCATAATGACTGAGACATTGATAGGATTCCGAAATTATTTTTTTTACTTTTTTTGTTGGTAAAAATTGATAATAACACGTAGAGAGTAAATTGCTAGAAACATAATAACTAACCTTATTAGAATAACCTAAGTAATTCATAAAATAATAGTATTCATTCGTAATATTCAATCATAACAAAAAGTTTCATCAATTCGTAAGTCCATAAAAACGGAACGTAATTCGATAGCGTCCACTGGCACCGCACTTTCAATTTCATAAAAGAAACACACTCAATACTTGGTCATTTTTCGTAATTTATCAAGTAAAATAAAATTCTACTATTCAGATACCGAAAAAATATTCTTCCAGAGACTACGGTGAAAGGTGAAATCCTTGGGGAATATATACGTGCCTGGGACGGAAGGAAAGACATAGGTTGATGACTATATACGCGCCCGGGACTGTAAGGGATCTTTTCTTTTAATTGTTGAGACCCGGTACTTTTGCTTTTCTTCGATCCCGGCAAATAATTGGTCGAAAACGGTTGCATGTTCAATCGTGTCAAAACTGCGGACAAAAAAAGAATACAAACAAAAATGACAAATACTGATGCCTACGTTAAGTACAGTGTCAATCTTCGGGGCACATGCCGCTCCCACCAACTTCATAATATGTAAATCTCAGTTCTTAAATCAATGCAAGACTGGTTAGGTTAATGCAATGGCAAACAGAAAGAAGAAAAAAAACTGTCAATAGGGAAAAGGAAGGATGTGGGAAAAAAGGGGGGGGGGGGGTACTTTTGGCATTGTTAATGTTGTAGACTTTACTGAATTACCTGAGCATTGATTTTTTAATTCAAATGAAATGCTTGGTTAAAGAAGTAAATACCTTTTCCCCCAAAGTAATAGCTTAGAATTAGGGGTCGGCAACCCTTGGCACGCAGAACAATTTTCAATGGCACGCTGATGACCCACCAAAAAAGCCTATTTTAGTATCTTCTACAAGGGATTGAGTGCTAAAGCAGTATGACTTTAAGGGAGTTGGCACGCTGAATGAATTAGAAATCCCACTTTGGCACACTATTATGAAAAGGTTGCCGAACCCTGGTTTAGATCATATGGGGATGGGTTGAACTTTGACTCTCTAGTAAATGTATATTGTGAAGTGAATATATTACCATTCTGTTATATGTATAGTAGGCGTATTAAGATCTTTTATTTTTTTCACACCATGTTGGTCAATGGGGAGGCTAGTCAAGCAGCGTTCACTAGTTTCCGTGGCCAATTCGTACATAAGGGGACAGGAGATCGCGTGGCCAACACGATGCGCAAAGCCAATCTAACATACGCATGACAGAGTAAAATTTCGCAGTCACCCTCTCTCTGTTTAAAACCATACAGGTCACGGTTCTAAACATTTACACTTTAAACCGAGCAAACACACAATCATAAATGTCAATCATAAATTCTAAATAAAACAGATTTAACACATAAACAAAAAAATGGGCATTACAAATGTAAAAAGTAGTTTGGCATCGTGTCTTAAGAATGTGATCCTAGGCCGTGTGAAAAAAAAAATGAAAGGTCACAATTCAAACAGGTCATGAGAACAAACAACAAGGTCAATAGACTAGCATTAAGCTCTATATAAAAAAAAAACGGTTGTCCAGGCAAGACATTTCCTTCCAACGTCTCCGCCGTTCCCCTTTCCTCCCTTTGCTGGTCAATATAATAACCCAACAAACAAGCACTGGTCAATAAGCGACCGACCTTTGACGCCGAGGAAAAGCCCTTTGAGGGGAGAGGTTTTTGGCAGTCTTCGGCAGACGATACACAGACGCACACACTGACTTCCCATACGTGCAGTGAATGCAATCACACACACAAACAACCTGCAGCGCTTGCACACACACACACAAATTCACCTCCATATTCATACATACACAAGTCGCTTCCAATTATGGAAATTGAAGTATTTTGATTTTAGAATTTCCAGCTCAATATTTTCTTTTATTTTTTTCTAGAAATTTGTTCTAGATATTTGTTTTTGCGTGATTGGTTCCGAGTCTTTTGTTCTATGCATTATGTTTTAAAGCTTTTGGTTCTTAGAATTTGTTTTAAGTATTTTATTATAAATATTTTATTCTAAGTATTTTATTCTAAGTATTTTGTTCTAAGTATTTTATTCTAAGTATTTTGTTCTAAGCAAGTAGTTCTAAGTATTTTGTTCTAAACATTTGTTAGTATTTTGTTCTAAGTATTTTGTTCTAAGCATTTGTTCTAAGTATTTCGTTTTAAGTATTTCGTTCTAAGCAATTTGTTCTAAGTATATCGTTCTAAGTATATCGTTCTAAGCATTTTGTTCAAAGCATTTGCTCTAAATATTTAGTTCTAAATATTTTGTTCCAAGTATTTTGATCGTAGCCTTTTGATCTAAATATTTTGTTCGAATTATTTTGTTCTAAGCCTTTTGATCTAAATATTTTGTTCGAAGTATTTCGTTCTAAGCCTTTTGATCTAAATATTTTGTTCGAAGTATTTTGTTCTAAGCATACACATGAAAATAGAAACGACAAACTCTTGTGTTTTTGTTTTCTTTCCTTTCGTTTCTTTTTACCCTCTCGCTCTCCACCCTTACCCCGTTTCTCCCGTCAACTCCACCCACTGGCTCATCAAATTCGCCCAGTCCTTCGATCGCCTTGTGTAATGACCCTAGTGTAGTGATGCTAGTAGTTTAGTCCATGAAGAGGAGGCAGACAGAAATAGATGAAAGGCTTGAGAACAACAACAACAACAAAAAAAAAAACGTACCCACCCCTTCCCAGTAATAACCAAACCCACTTAAAAAACAAAAACCGAAAAAACACAAAAGAAGACTTTTTGTAAAAAACTAAACACAAACAAAAGAGGTTGGTTTTAGTGTCCAATCGTCAAGGGAGGCAAACCATATAGTTGATGGCCTCCGCAGGAATTGAAAGTGGAATTCTCTACTTCCGCTCGAGTACACACACCGAATTAATAAAGTATAGATCAGACGTCAACACAGACATTACGGAGTTTGGATCTGGTTTTCTTGAGTTTCAAAAGGAGAAAGAATGTGATGGCTCGAAAACAAAAAAAAATATATAGATGAATATAAATTGAATGTTGTTGTTTATATTATCAAGCAACACAAGTTCAAATGTGTAAACTTGTTTCATGAAATCATATTGACGTATGTAGAGCGCGGGATGTCAAACTCAATTGCACCGGAGTTCAAAGCCCACAACTCAAATCACACTTAAAAGTTGCGGACCGAACTGGGTAAACATTAATAGGCAAGCGTCGAATTAAAAAAATGTATGAACTAACCCATAAAAACAAAGTTTTTATTATACTACCTTTCTTTGTAAACTAAGTTTATATTTAATTTATATTTTGATAGATTAAAATAAATATAAGTGATATCATACCTTATGAATTTCCACACAAAAATTTTGCGAATCCTTTTTTTTTTCTAGCTTTGGCCCGCAAAAACCATAAAAAGTTGGACCGGGATTTTCAACGTGTAACCAAACCATAGACCATTTATCTATGAAGTGTTTTTCAAATTTGTGAAAAAAAATATTAATTTTAGTATAATAAAGTTTTTTTAACTGAAAGTTTGATCGAATGTATTGTTAGTCGCCACAAGACTGCTGCCCAAGTTTCTGCTCGATTGGACGACGGGAAGTGGTCGAAAAATCGATGCAAAGTTTTACAAGCAAACAAGCAAGCAAGCAGGCAGTACGAGTTAATAGAAAGGGAGTAATAAACAAACTAACCCATAAAAACAAAGTTTTTATTATACTCCCTTTCTTAGTAAACTAAGTCTATATTTAATTTATATTTTGATAGATTAAAATAAATATAAGTATAACCTATACCTTATGAATTTTCCACACTAAAATTTTGCGCATCCTTTTTTTTTCTAGCTTTGGTCCGCAAAAACCATAAAAAGATACATTGTGTGGTTTTCATTCTAATTATTTCGTAGAAACTAACATATCCGAAATTTTATTTACTTCCGTCTCTTCTGGTAGAGGCAGCCATAATTTACATGAAATATACTCTTCGATTCGCAAATTGGTCGAAGGAATTCGTGACTATTCCAAAGGCTATGACGCTGAAAATTTGATAAAATGTATTGTTCGTCGGGACAAGTCTGCTGCCCAAGTTTCAGCTCGATTGGACGACGGGAAGTGGTCAAAAAATCGATGCAAAGTTTTGCTAACAAGCATCCAAGCAGATTACAAGCAAGCAAGCAGACAGACAGACAATGCAAGTTAATAGAAAGGGAGTAAAAACAAAGTTTTTATCATACTCCCTTTATTTGCAAACTAAGTTTACCATCATGTAATTAAATAATTGATTGACTACTGGAAATGAAACATATGTATTTACCGTATTTACGTATCTCGTTTTACTAAAATTGAATAATAAAAACAAAAAGTGGAGATGGCGGGGGTAGAAGCTGCGTCACCCCGGTTGAAAGCAGACAGTCATAACCACTAGGCCACGAAACCTTGTACAATCTTACAACAAATAGTATATAAGTATATCTGAAAGTTTATTTACTTCCGTCTCTTCCGGTAGAGGCAGCCATGTTTGACGTAAAATATTTTCCTCGATTCGCAAATTGGTCGAATGAATTCGTGACTATTCAAAATGCTATGATGCTGAATATTTGATAGAATGTATTAATAGTCTGGACAAGTCTGCTGGCCAAGTTTCGTCTCGATTTGCTAACAAACATCCAAGCAGATTACAAGCAAGCAAGCAGACAGGCAGACAAGGCAAGTTAATAGAAAGGGAGTAAAAACCAACTACGATAATTAAATATGAATGTTCTCGCGGACGGATATAATTGTACGACGGGCAGGATGTGGCACTCGGGCCTTCAGCTTGACACCAATGTCAGGGGTCGGCAACCTAAGGCAAGCGCGCCAGACTTGGCACGCATAACGATTTTCAGTGGCACGCGAGAGACCTCCAGGAATATTTTTTAATGCAAGTCAAAACAACGTATGTCAGCAAAATTAATTGGTGCTGCGTGGCGAACTACACGAGAACCACACTGGATGTCGACTTTTTTAGTACAGGAATGTTTGAATGCAAAGCTCTCATCATTGGACTTGCTATCTGTGATTGACTCTATTGTTAAGATAGACTAGTCAATTTTATAGTTTATCAAGTCTCGTCTAGAAGAAAGTGATACTGAGTATAGTTAGTGTCTTGGATAAATTCGGTTCTTGACTCGAAGCAATTAAAGGTGTTTCTTGATGAAAAAAATATTTCCGGTATTGAATGAGGAGAACTGACTGTTGAAGCCGGTGTTTCTGAATGACATGTCGACTCGCTTCAGTGAGTTGAACTTGCATTTACAATAGGACGGGGTCGAAAAGTACTTGAAGTGTTGGACCACTGGAATGGATTTGCATTGAAACTGGAAATATCTTGCCGTGAAATCAATTTCAAAACATTTAACTCTTTCCCTAATTTAAAGGCAAATTAAGATAGATGAGCGTTTTCATAAGTACAACTCATTTGGCATCACTAGCATCAAATTTGGAATAATTAAGTGAAGGTGAAGGGAGATAATTAAGCCGTTTTCTTTCATTAATATTTCTAATATGTTTCTTTTTTGTTTCCTTCGAAAACATGGCTTACAATTTATAACTTTAAAATGATCAAACTATAAAAGATAGTTGAAAATAATATAAATATTATATGACCAAAGAATTTATAGGTCTTTGTACATTTTTAAACATTACATTAACTACCCAGTTCGTATGATTACTACGTATTTCTTCCGCTTAACTTTATAGGGATTGAAACTGTTACTGGATCGTAAATAATATTTTAGCGTAAATTAAATCTCAGTTATGCTGATATCAAACTATAAAGTAAAAAGAATTAATAGATTTTAATAGAAAAATCTCGACAACTAAATTCAAAAGTTGATACAATAACCATTAATGTGTAAGTTGAGTATTTTAAATTGTGTATTAGGTATAAAAGGATTTTTTTTAAAGTTGATAATAACAAACAGGTTAATTTGTTCTTTAATTTTAAAACGCTTTAATGATTTTCTCTATAACGCTACTTATTTTTTTGGTCTTGCTACGGCACTAAATATATTGTCTTATACAAATAATATAGTTGAGCAGCTTGACTTTCACGCTGTAGGCACGCTGTATGGTTTAGAAATCCTAGTTTGGCACACTATAAGCAAAAGGTTGCCGACCCCTGACCTATATCGTGTAATCCGTCAAACCAGTAAATTGCACCCATTTTGATCGATCTTTTTTTGTCCATATGGTATACACTAAAACAGTCTTCTTCTAGCTTTGAAAAAAAAAAGACCTCTTCAAGTTTAATTTGGGTCGATTCTTTGCTGCTTCATCCCCAGTGTTTGGAGAGAAACTCAGTAAAATTAAAAGTGTTTTAAGGCAAACAAACAAAAAATGTTACATTATTAAAAGAGCTATAAGATATGGCTTCACTTAGAGGCATTGCACATTTTTTTTCTTGAACGAACCGTTACGTGAAGAAACAAAAAAAAAAGAAAGTATCCTCTGCATTAGCAAGAAAACAATTTTTTTTTAAGAACTTGTCATAAAAATTCACACCCTTACACTTTATACAACCAACTATAGTAAGATGGACCGCTTTTGCTCTATTTTCAGAATGAGGTGTTACGTCATAGACGTTAATAATATCGAAAATTGTGTCATATTTGTTAAATTACTGTCATCAAACCTGATTTGTTCTATGTTACTTAGTCCATGTAAATGTTAGCCCGTAACGGAGTAGAAGTCTAAAAATAGCCGGGTGACGATAAGGAAACAACAAAGCAATGACCTGTGTCGACAAAATTGTGCCGAACAGTCAAACAGACTGAAAGAACTATCAGAAAGGCAACAGACCGAGGTTTTCAATATTTTGTTCAATCACTATTACAATGCCACCAGAAGATATGACTGACATGATGTGACCGCAGGACGGTGATAAAGTCAGCGTTCAATGTGCTGATGTAGCCTCCAGGGGATTTCTCGAAGAACGACCTTTGCAGCGGCCGCGATGTCCCCAGAGCACATTGATGCACTGGGCAAAAAAAGTAGCCCCCGGGTTTTGTGGATGTATAACGCAATACACGAGGACGGCCATGAGGGCAGTGTGAAACGTGTTCCGACATAGGAGACAATAGATTTACTCCCTCCTTTTCCGGGGGCTCGTCCCCCAGCGTGCCTGTGCATTTCCTCACTCGTTTCAAAAGAAGAAAACGTCACGAACACACAAGCGAGGGCGCAGGGTTATGTATTGCACCTTATTTTTTCTGTTTCCGGTTCACATCTTTTTGTGCCGCGTCATGAAACGGACATGTGGTCAGGCAGGCAAAGATATAATTGTCATCGAACTGGAAAGATATGATTTAAAAAGAAAAGAACACAATAAACAAAAAAAACAAAAAAGACACCTTTATGCCCTTGTTCTTCTTGACAAGACGTGATTTAGAATTCAGAGTTAAGCCCGTGGAGGGTGAAATGAAATATGTGTCAAACCAATACGATGCATCTCGGGAATTGACAAGTGCTCCAAGACAGAACCATTATCAATGTGGACAGTTTAATGCTAGATCTAACACTTGTTAGCACTATTTTTTTGTTCATTTTAATCTATTCAGGAAACAATCTCTCTCTCTCTCTCTCTCTCTCTCTCTCTCTCTCTCTCTCTCTCTCTCTATCCCTCTCTCTCTCTCTGTTTGTTAGAGTGTGTGTGTGTAACAGGTTCAGTTGACTTGACTCAAAGCAACTGTGATCGTTTGACAATCCGCAAAATTGATATTCTTACATTATCCGGAAAAAAAGAAACTTCTACGCTCTAATGTTAGGGGTTGGCAACCCCTGCCGTTCTTGGACTTTGTTTTAATGCTATAATACATTATCATTTAGAAATACAACACAATAACAATCTATTAGCCTACAACAAAAGCTCAGATAAATAAAATCGCAAAACACTTTTCTATGCGAGAACAAATACATATTAAGTACTCTTTCTTCCGAGTGGCATGCGGGCATGGAATGGGGTTGCCTGAACAATCCAGAGGAAATCCATTAACTTAACGTCCTTTACAACACTAATTAAAATGCAAGACTGGACTCAAACCACGGATAATTGCATGATATTTCTCTGTATAGAAGGAGCGAATGTAACGTATCCAATATCCAATAGAGCGTGTGTAACATTTAATAGAAGTATAGGATGTTAAACAAAAAATCATTTTAACGATAAAAGTAAAAAAAAAGACAAAGATAACCAACATTACTTGGGCCTTTGTTTAAAGAAACAAAAAAATATCATGTTGACTTAGAAAAAAAAATAGAAAAAATTCTCTTTTTGTGTGTGTGTGTGGCGTCCCGTCATAAGAGGCGGTGATTCCGGTAATTCTGTAACTAGTTCCAGAGGAAAGATAGTGATGGTAGTAATAAACAACTAATGAACATAGTCATCCACAAGAGGTTGGTAAATAAACCGTTTTTATATTTGTTGTTGTATTTTTACAACAACGTCGGTGACCGGGCGACAGCAGGCCCTGGGCTCAAATTCTGGTGAAGGATAGTATTTGTCACCGGGTCTGGAGGGTGTTTCACATTAATTAGGCCTATACTAGAATATGCATCATCTGTATGGGACCCATCAAGTAAAGAAAACATTAAAGAAATTTGGAACAAATTCAGAAAAGAGTTGCAAGGGTCATCACTAGCGAATATTCACAACTAATATAGTTCACAAGTAATAGTTAAATCACTAAACCTAGAAAAACTAGAGTACAGAAGGGCAAAGAGTAAAGTACCATAGTAATAATACATACGGTAGAAAACGCTAATTTAAAAATACAACTCAACGCCATTAATAACCTGTTACAATAACCAGATAAACATAACGACAAAAACACTTTTCTTATGAGAGAACAAATGCATATTAGTACTCTTTCTTCCCGAGTAGCATTCGGGCATGGAATGAGTTGCCTGAACAAATCAGGAAAACCAGTAACTTAACATCATTTAAAAAATAAAGATGCAAGACTAGACTCGGATCACGGATGAACGTAGGACGCAATAATCGTCTTTATAGAAGGAGCGTATGTAATATATAAAATAAGACACGAACTAAAAAAGAATAACTATAGACATTAAAACTAAGACACAAGAACCAAGATATTTATCCACCAAACTTGAACAAGGCCAATGATCCAGTCTAGCTTTTTTTTCCTTATCCCCATTCCATTCCCTTGACCCATTGGCTGACTTCCCAAAATCTCGTTAACCATCGGTCATCCTTTAAATAGGCACGTGACACAAGCACCTCAAGCTCCCCCCCCCCCTGCCTACACAACTCCTTTCCTTTTCCCCATTTCGTCATCCACCATCAAGTGGAAGTTGAATCAACATAAACCGTAAAGTGGGGCGATTGATTGTTTCCTGGGAGGGGGGCGCCCCCCCCTTCCTCCTCCTCCACACCCATCTCCACCCATCCACTTCCACTCTACTGGTGTATAAACACAAAAAAAAAAAACTAAAAACTATAAGCGATGCCCACCGGAGCTAATGAGAGGGTTAATTTAAAGGTTCCGGGCCGAAAGTGAGTAGTCTCAGCTCGAGCTTAGAGAAGCGGGGACCAGACTCCAGACCGACCAAACCAGAAATTGTTTCCGAATTTGCTCAGAACCGGGGGACTAGGATCGGGTACAAGGTTCTGATAAGATCCGGCACCAGAAAAAAAAAAACGTTTCCGGCTAACGCATGCGATTCTACACGTCTTTATGTTTTGCTCCTCAGAATTACTTAAGGGTCAAAGATAATGAAATGGGGGCGTGGTTACCGACCGGCAGCGCGTTCGACTGGCGTACCCGAAGGTCCTGGGTTCAAATCCTGGTGAAGGTTAATCCTGGTGAAGGCTAATATGTGTCAATGGTATAATGTGGCCAGCACGATGCCCAGACGCCTATACTTACATCATTAATATCGGGCACCTCGCTTCACTTGGATATACCCATAGAACGTAGAACATCAGATATAATTCAACATAAGATTTTTTTTGGAAGGGTTATCTAAACTCCTAACTCGTGTGAACCCGCCTCCCTCCGACCACGGCAAACAAAATAGAGTTATGTCTGCGACCGGTAATCTATACCACACCCAACCCCTTCATTCCGCTTCCATAACGACAACACAATATCCCCAATTTATTCCATTACTGTCACAATAAACAGGGCTGCTGCTGCAGTTGATGTTGCTGTTTTCTTGTTTTGTACGTCTCCAGTAAAGATCGTGGCATGCTTGCATAATAACTGATGATGACAATACCTTTCCTGGCTAACAGAAAGAAACCCTAACATTGTGTTGTCATATTAACCATAAACAAAATCAAGCAGCCCCCACAAAGATGTTGAAACATCACACAGGATTCCAGTATTAGGCCTATATATTTCCATTATTCTGCAAATAAGTGTTCAATCAATCAAGTGAATTAAAAAACACAGCCAATGCTTGCATAACTGATGATAACACCTTCCTGGCCAACAGAAAGAAACCCTAACATTGTGTTGTCATATTAACCGCAAACATAAAGAAGCAGCCCCAGAAAGATGTCATTACCTTCAGGATTGTATACACGATACGTTCATTAAGTGCAAATAAGTGTTCAATCAATCAAGTGAACGAGAAACACACAGGTCAATTATCGAGCCAATAGTGTTTCTGTTTGTTGGTGTGCTGTTTTTTTTTTAATCTTCATCTGTGTTCTATATTCTCTTTTAAGCTGTCATAACAAGCCCTCGTCACTTGACAGATTGGTCTCGGCATTTGATTTGCTTGTGTGTGTGTTGTGTTTTCTATATCCGACAAACACTCCAATATCATTGGCTCAAACGAGGTCGTTCGTGAAGAAGGGAGAAATGGCGGGGGAGGGATTGAGAAATCCTGTTGACGCCACTGCCACAGTGGGGGAGGATCCTGCAGGTAATACAATTGACAGGGAACGGGACTGGGACGGTGGTGTGTGTGTGGGGGGGGGGATGCAATGATGTATGCTGACAAGGGTGAGGCCCAATGATGTATGTTGCCCACACAGATCAGTAGGACAATATTGCGTGGGAATCGGAGTAAACTTATCAACGTGGCCTTTGGGAGGGAGGGAGTGGTCGCCGCTGCGGACAATAACCACACACACACACGCAAACACTTTAACACACTCTTACCACACTTTTTTTTATATAGACTCCCTTCAACTGGTCAATTGTGAAACAGCAAGTAGTTTCTTTTGTCGCTGTCGTGTCTGGCGGTAATCAGACGAGCCGCACGCTTTATCTCACAGGCGCTTCCTTTACTGTACAAAAATATGATTGCGCCTTTAGACTATCCATTGTTTCAATTTCAGATAAAATTGTTTTCATTGATCCACGCAGATACACATTAATTAGGACAAACCAAAGTTGGGTTGTCAGCGTTATTAATGAGCATTATTCCTATGCTTGCGTCCAACAGACATATTAAGAGCCCTACCTTGAACGCACCGATAAGCGCGGGTCTTATAATAAATGCACAATAATCTTTATAGAACGCGGCTTGACATATATTTTCAACAAGGAAATGTAAAGTTGTTCTTTTGTTGTTGTTTTGTTTTTTGCGCAGTTCTACTTACAATTTATTTTTTATTTATATTCTACATCAGGGATCGGCAACCTTTTGATAATAGTAAGCCAAAAGCAGGATTTCTAATTCATTCAGCGCGCCAACAGCTTAAAAGTCATTACACTCTAGGACTCAATTTCTTGTAGAAAGACATTTTGGTTGGTCTTCCGAGTGACATTCAAAATTGTTCTGCGCACCAAGTCTGGCACGCGTTCAGTAGGTTGCCGACCCCTGGAATTCACCACACAGTGAGCACACTCACAAAACCCTACACATACATGGATTGGCAGAGATTATACAACGCTATTCTAATGCATGTTTTTGGAGCATAAGAGCTAATGTATAGGCTTACATTTACCTTCACAATTATTATTGTTCATTATTGTTTTCTTTTAGAAACATAGAGATTCTCGAATTATAAAGAGCCTAACAACGACAAGATAACGATGAAGATTTAGCTTTTACAGTAAAAATGTATTCCTGCTTATGAATACTCCATTTAGACTATTGGAGTATAAATAAAAAAAACTAATTTAAAAAAAATACATTTAAACATAATTTACGATTCAACTAAAATGGTCGGCTGGTCCCTGCGGTTAGGTACACCGGCCTGTCAACGAAACGGCCCGGGTTCGAGCCCTGCCGCCGACTAATCCATGGCCTAGAAGGAACGTCTGTTAACTTATAAGTCAAAAGTAATAGTATCTCAAAAGACCATTTTTTCCTATTATGAAACGTACAAGTCATAGAGAGAGGATCATGTGTCGAGTTACTTGAGGCTTTAATTATCTCCCATCACAGAGACGAGATCCAATCGAGCGCCAACTGGGTAAAGTCGCCAGGGGCAAAGTATGCTTTTCAAGGGGAGGGGAGGGGCACACAACTCGAACATATAATATATAATAGAGATGGGCATATAATTAAAAAAAACAACAACAGATCACGAAGAACTAGGAAACACAATTTTTTTGTTAGGTTTACATGTTGTGTAACATGTAATGAACGGAGTGTGTGAGTGTGTAGTAGCATAGTGTGTAGGGTTCACGGAAAACAAGTCTACGCTTAGGGAATCAAGAGAAGAGGGGAGGGAGGGGGAGGGGGAACATTTATATTACAAGAATTAAACCATGATCAATAGGGCTCATACTGGGCAATACTGCAGATGGTGCAGCTGAGCTGTGATGATGCTGGATAGTGTGGCCAGTACGATGCTCTCGTGACTGTAATGCTCACACCTTGAGTTCCCTACCTCACTTGGTTCGTTGGTCTAGAGGCCGATGGCAGTGTTTTAGACCAGGCAATTCTCCGTAGACAACGCTCGATAATTTTATTTGTGTACTAACTTTCACACCAGGTTAAGTATCTTCTTCTCACAATCACTCCAACTGAGCAGACGAATTAAGAAAACAGACTATCAGCGTCAAGTGAATAGACTATACGTTTAATTCGTAGTCACATGTAGGCATTAACATATCAATAATCAGACACTTCAATCAGAACAACAGCTGTATTCTGACGAGTCCAAACATTGGTAAATTATCCAAAGAGTGAAAATGAATTTTTAGGAAATAACAAGTACACAGATATTATAGCACAGACTTAAAATAATCCTAAATCAGTCACACGTCACAGCTAATATGCCTTTCCGTGTGTCCCGTGTGTGGCTCAAGTCTACACAATATATAGGAATACAATGGCCGTCAGGGTCTGTCCTTAGTATGTCGTCATTAACCCCTGGTCCAATCAGTACTAATGTGCACGCCCACTCGTCGACCAGTCATCTGTCAATCACCACTACCTCATGGGCGTTTCCGACTGACCAACGCTATTACCTCCCTGGTCTTGTCTCCCATTCGGTCGGCATCTACAAACGTCTAGGTAAAACCCTTGCACCACCTTTCAATCTTAGTATATCTCCGTGCTTCTAACGAGTCTTTTACCCACAGACATACCTAATGGTCAATCCTACCTCCCGCCTAGACAAAGGCGCTTAAATGAGCTATGCGGACGCGGTCAAACTCAAAGGAACAGATAATTCTCTAAAGATAACAAAAGGTATGGGTGACTGATAGACCCGGCGCGAGATCCTTCTCGAACAAAGAAACAAAAGGGAGTGGTTGCCCTTCGACCAGGTCCGTGTTGACACAAAAGGAAGACAGGGGATAGTCCCGCCACCGGAGTGGGGAGGGATAACGATGGTGGGAAGGGAGTATTTCGCCCTGCCTACCTAATTATATACAATGGACATAGCATTAATTAATAAGTACTAAAATATAAGTCTAATATAAATGTCACATCATGACATGAGCCAATCCATGTAAGACGGACGCTGGTTACCTATGTTACGTCCTGGGTTCAGCCATGTAAGATGGACGCTGGTTACCTATGTTACGTCCTGGGTCCAGACATGTAAGATGGACGCTGGTTACGTATGTTACGTCCTGGGTCCAGCCATGTAAGATGGACGCTGGTTACCTATGTTACGTCCTGGGTCCAGACATGTAAGATGGACGATGGTTACCTATGTTACGTCCTGGGTTCAGCCATGTAAGATGGACGCTGGCTACCTATGTTACGTCCTGGGTCCAGCCATCTGAGATGGATACCAGATAGCTGACATTAGTATGCGCGGTTTGACATTGTCAGGGATAGACTTCAATGACGAATGTGACCAAAGAAGTTAAATGTATTCCCTGTGGGACGCAATGGTCTGCACAAGACTACACTCTAGAGATGGGTCGCTCACTAAAGAACTGATCAACTGATCCGGGTCTTTTAAAGGAACGGATCCGAAAGCCGATCACTGTCAAAAGACCCGGATCAGTACTGATCCGTTCCCGTTCTGCATTTCGATGTGTTGGATTCCATAGTTCACTTAGAATCCGGATCTGACCCGGATCAGACCGATTCAGACCCGCTCAGTACTGATCGGATCAGACCCGCTCAGTACTGATATGGGTCTGTACTGATTGGATCAGACCCGCTCAGTATTGATCGGCTCAGACCCGCTCAGTACTGATCGGCTCAGACCCGCTCAGTACTGATCGGCTCAGACCCGCTCAGTACTGATCGGCTCAGAACCGCTCAGTACTGATATGGGTCTGTACTGATTGGATCAGACCCGCTCAGTATTGATCGGCTCAGACCCGCTCAGTACTGATCGGCTCAGACCCGCTCAGTACTGATCGGCTCAGACCCGCTCAGTACTGATATGGGTCTGTACTGATTGGATCAGACCCGCTCAGTATTGATCGGCTCAGACCCGCTCAGTACTGATCGGCTCAGACCCGCTCAGTACTGATCGGCTCAGACCCGCTCATTTCTGATCGGCTCAGACCCGCTCAGTACTGATCAGCTCAGACCCGCTCAGTACTGATTGGCTCAGACCCGCTCAGTACTGAATGGGTCTGTACTGATCGGTTCCCGTTCTGCATTTCGATAAGCTGGTTTCGAATGCGAGTGATCGTACAATTGCTGTCAATTGTAAATAATGTTGATGATACCATTTTTGCATTATAATTAGCCAATATGATTACAGTATTTTACATTTACCCTTTTAATTTTACTTATTAGTAGATTATTAGGTGAAAAAAAAGGAATTATAGCTTAAAAACAAAAGTTTAATTATAATTAGTTTAGTAGCCTACAACTAGACAATTGAGAACAATTATTTCTTATTTATATTTTTTAATGTTTTAAGTAACAAAAAAAAACGGCGTTTCAACAAAGGATCCAAGTTGTTTTTCTCTCCCCTTGACATCCAACATATAAAATTATGGAGGGAGGCGGGGGGGGGGGGGGTAAATTACTAAGTGATTCGTGGAACCGTTCAACGGATCCGTATCTTTTTAGTGAGCGCTCAATTGAGCGGCGATCAGCATGGTGAACGGTTTTGCCCATCTCTACTACACTCTACTCTGTTACAGCCAATATCTTTGCTTTTATCGGCTTACTCTGAGCTTTCCGTCTCTCTAATCCACTGCTTTATGCCCTTACGTCACAATGCACTAAATATCCCCCCCTTCCCGATTAAAAAAAAAGAACTACAACAGAGCACTCCTAAATCCCCCCCCCCCCCCCGCCTTCATCCCAAGGATGAAAGCTTGGGATTTATGTCTCTTGTCTTCCACCGCCAGACAACGCCTATGATGATCTATAATAAGACCTCTAATGTGACACGCTTTTAGTCTGTCGACAGATCCATCATGTGAACACAAGTCTTCTTCTACACTTAACGTACAGTACACACACAAAAAAGAGCATAAGAAAAAAGATTTTTTAAAATAAAATAAATTCTTTATATCCATTTCGTTGTGCGCCAATAAGGGTTTTAAAATGCACACCATAAAGTGTTATTTTAAAAAAGTTTAAAACTGATTTTGTATTATTCATAATAATATATATTATAAAAAGAATGAAATGATAGAGGAAGAGAGAGAGAGAGAGAGAGAGAGAGAGAGAGAGAAAGAGAGAGAGAGAGAGAGAGAGAGAGAAATCGAGAGAAAAAAGAGATAGCGATTAAAAGGGAAGTTATAGTAGTTACTGCAAATTGTTTTAGACCAACGGTTAGAGCTGTGCAATTTACCAACCGCCAAAAGACATCCATTTACAGTCAATGAAAATGTTTTTGTAAAAAAAAAATATTCTGAATGTATGAGAAAGATTAAGACATCCAAGTTATGGTGAGTGGAGACCGGAACGAAAGAGAGAAAGAGAGAAAGAAATATAGGAAGGAAGAACCCAGAAAGTGTGTAGCGGTGTCTGTATAAAATATTAAACTTGTTTAATCGACCGGAATCCAAACCAAATGTCAAGAGTCACGTCGAGACAAGTCTGATGTCCATGGGGAGGGGGGGGGGAGGAGGGGAGGGGTCATTGGGAGACACCATACTCTTCCAAATCAGTCTCTCTCTCTCTGCTTGGACCCAGCATAGTTTCACATTCAGACATTCGTAACGCACATACATATATACACATACATGACAACGCACAATCATATTGTGTTTAAAAATGCTACCCGCCATAATGGCATTTAGGGAACTTGAGGTGGGGGAGAAGGTTGTTGTGGATATGTGAATGCCAGACTGCCCATATCTTGTACATGCAGAGTTTTTTTTTTGTGTTGTTGTTGTTTTAGGAAAGTGTTACCAGTTGAAAATGGATCACTTCTATTAATGTATATGTTGTGAAATATACACACTCATACAAACAAAAAATGGTGCGGGGGAGTAGGGGGGGGCGCAAAGATATCAAAGACGTCAACAAGTTAAGGGAAGGGCCCCCACCCCATTTCACGGCTCAACGCAGTGTGAAGGTGTAGTGAAGAGCTCACACAATCAATACTTCGACTACAATCAATACATTTATATAGACATTTATTGATATATTCAATAGTCTACGCCTCTTTTTACTCGCACGTTAAATTATGTTTAAAGGTTTGGAATAGTTTAGCCTTCTATGAAACATAACATTGTATACAAGTCTAATGAGTGATGGTTTTGATGAAAGAGAAATGTATGTCTAATAAATGATGGTTTTGATGAAATAGACAGGAATGTCTAATGAGTGATGTTTTTGATGAAATAGACAGGAATGTCTAATGAGTGATGGTTAGAAGAAAGAGAAATGAATGCCTAATTAGTGATGTTTTTGATGAAATAGACAGGAATGTCTAATGAGTGATGGTTAGATGAAAGAGAAATGAATGCCTAATTAGTGATGTTTTTGATGAAATAGACAGGAATGTCTAATGAGTGATGGTTAGATGAAAGAGAAATGAATGCCTAATGAGTGATGTTTTTGATGAAATAGACAGGAATGTCTAATGAGCGATGGTTAGATGAAAGAGAAATGAATGCCTAATGAGTGATGTTTTTGATGAAATAGACAGGAATGTCTAATGAGTGATGGTTAGATGAAAGAGAAATGAAAGCCTTATTAAGTGATGTTTTGATAAAATAGACAGGAATGTCTAATGAGTGATGGTTAGATGAAAGAGAAATGAATGCCTAATGAGTGATATTTTTGATGAAATAGACAGGAATGTCTAATGAGTGATGTTTTGATGAAAGAGAAATGAATGTGTACTCACTTTGAGAGTGCTATTCCTCCAGGTTTACCGACGTAGTCCTCGTGGTGGAGCACAGAATCGTTCCATGCGATATTCAAGAACGTCAAGATCCTCTCCATCCACTCCTTGGGGTGGAGCGCAAGCTGCTCGTAGTACACCGGCATGCACTTGTGCGGCCCGACGTGCAGGCACTGGGCGTACATCGTCTCCAGGGCGGCGTTCCACTTGGTCAGGCACTTCTTGTAACTGGACAGGTCGAACCCGGAGATAGTCACCTTGCGCGTGATGATGGAGTGGACTACGGCCCGGCCGTCCCGGATCATCAGGATGTACTTGGACTGCGGGAACTGCTTGCTCAGGTACACCGTGGACTTGAGGGTGAAGGGGTCCTTGTTGCACAGGTGGGGCGCCGCCGAGCCGTGCTTGGCGATGATCTCCAGGATGAAGGCCCTGACCGCCGAGTCTAGCACCTCCGCGGTGACGCCGGCCTCCTCAAGCCTCTTCTTCTCCACGGCCGACTTGTCCCACTGGGTCCTCATGCCCAGGATCCTGGGTATCACCCTCGTCTCCTCCCCGCACCGGATCTCCGGGTGCGCGTCGAGCATGGCACGCATGAGCGTGGTCCCGCTGCGGGGCATCCCGCCGACGAAGATGATGGGCGTGTTCTCGTCGTAAGGGATGGCCCGCTGGTGGGCGTCGTAGATGTACTTGGTCCTTTCTTTAGGGATCATCATGACGCCCGGGCCAGAGCTGCAAGGAAACGCCTGGTACAGAATGTACACGAACATCAGGCCGATGACCACGATGTAGACTTTCTGACGGCAAAGCTGGCGACACACGGCCATGCTGGCTTTCTCCTCCTGATACCTCTTGGTGTCTGACTTGTTCATGTAGACACTGCTGTCAGACTGAGGTCTTTCTTATATCTACCGGGCACAGACTGACAAATAGAGAAAAAGAAGAAAAAACAATGCAAGATACTTTGGACCATATAGAATCTCTCTGTACTTTACTTAAAGTATTTACGAGGACTATGGACCATATAGAATATCTCTGGACTTTACTGAAAGTATTTACGAGGACTTTGGACCATATAGAATCTCTCTGGACTTTACTGTATCTGTAAGTATTTACGAGGACTTTGGAGCATATAGAATCTCTCTGGACTTTACTGAAAGTATTTACGAGGACTTTGGACCATATAGAATCTCTCTGGACTTTACTGAAAGTATTTACGAGGACTATGGACCATATAGAATATCTCTGGACTTTACTGAAAGTATTTACGAGGACTTTGGACCATATAGAATCTCTCTGGACTTTACTGAAAGTATTTACGAGGACTATGGACCATATAGAATATCTCTGGACTTTACTGAAAGTATTTACGAGGACTTTGGACCATATAGAATCTCTCTGGACTTTACTGAAAGTATTTACGAGGACTTTGGACCATATAGAATATCTCTGGACTTTACTGTAAGTATTTACGAGGACTTTGGACCATATAGAATATCTCTGGACTTTACTGAAAGTATTTACGAGGACTTTGGACCATATAGAATCTCTCTGGACTTTACTGTAAGTATTTACGAGGACTTTGGACCATATAGAATCTCTCTGGACTTTACTGTAAGTATTTACGAGGACTTTGGACCATATAGAATCTCTCTGGACTTTACTGTAAGTATTTACGAGGACTTTGGACCATAAAGAATCTCTCTGGACTTTACTGTAAGTATTTACGAGGACTTTGGACCATATAGAATATCTCTGGACTTAACTGTAAGTATTTACGAGGACTTTGGACCATATAGAATATCTCTGGACTTTACTGTAAGTATTTACGAGGACTTTGGACCATATAGAATCTCTCTGGACTTTACTGTAAGTATTTACGAGGACTTTGGACCATATAGAATCTCTCTGGACTTTACTGAAAGTATTTACGAGGACTTTGGACCATATAGAATATCTCTGGACTTTACTGTAAGTATTTACGAGGACTTTGGACCATATAGAATATCTCTGGACTTTACTGTAAGTATTTACGAGGACTTTGGACCATATAGAATATCTCTGGACTTTACTGAAAGTATTTACGAGGACTTTGGACCATATAGAATCTCTCTGGACTTTACTGTAAGTATTTACGAGGACTTTGGACCATATAGAATATCTCTGGACTTAACTGTAAGTATTTACGAGGACTTTGGACCATATAGAATATCTCTGGACTTAACTGTAAGTATTTACGAGGACTTTGGACCATATAGAATCTCTCTGGACTTTACTGTAAGTATTTACGAGGACTTTGGACCATATAGAATCTCTCTGGACTTTACTGTAAGTATTTACGAGGACTTTGGACCATATAGAATCTCTCTGGACTTTACTGTAAGTATTTACGAGGACTTTGGACCATAAAGAATCTCTCTGGACTTTACTGTAAGTATTTACGAGGACTTTGGACCATATAGAATATCTCTGGACTTAACTGTAAGTATTTACGAGGACTTTGGACCATATAGAATCTCTCTGGACTTTACTGTAAGTATTTACGAGGACTTTGGACCATATAGAATCTCTCTGGACTTTACTGTAAGTATTTACGAGGACTTTGGACCATATAGAATCTCTCTGGACTTTACTGTAAGTATTTACGAGGACTTTGGACCATATAGAATCTCTCTGGACTTTACTGTAAGTATTTACGAGGACTTTGGACCATATAGAATCTCTCTGGACTTTACTGTAAGTATTTACGAGGACTTTGGACCATATAGAATCTCTCTGGACTTTACTGTAAGTATTTACGAGGACTTTGGACCATATAGAATCTCTCTGGACTTTACTGAAAGTATTTACGAGGACTTTGGACCATATAGAATATCTCTGGACTTTACTGAAAGTATTTACGAGGACTTTGGACCATATAGAATATCTCTGGACATTACTGAAAGTATTTACGAGGACTTTGGACCATATAGAATATCTCTGGACTTTACTGAAAGTATTTACGAGGACTTTGGACCATATAGAATCTCTCTGGACTTAACTGTAAGTATTTACGAGGACTTTGGACCATATAGAATATCTCTGGACTTAACTGTAAGTATTTACGAGGACTTTGGACCATATAGAATATCTCTGGACTTTACTGTAAGTATTTACGAGGACTTTGGACCATATAGAATCTCTCTGGACTTTACTGTAAGTATTTACGAGGACTTTGGACCATATAGAATCTCTCTGGACTTTACTGTAAGTATTTACGAGGACTTTGGACCATAAAGAATCTCTCTGGACTTTACTGTAAGTATTTACGAGGACTTTGGACCATATAGAATATCTCTGGACTTAACTGTAAGTATTTACGAGGACTTTGGACCATATAGAATATCTCTGGACTTTACTGAAAGTATTTACGAGGACTTTGGACCATATAGAATATCTCTGGACTTTACTGAAAGTATTTTCGAGGACTTTGGACCATATAGAATATCTCTGGACTTTACTGTAAGTATTTACGAGGACTTTGGACCATATAGAATATCTCTGGACTTTACTGAAAGTATTTACGAGGACTTTGGACCATATAGAATATCTCTGGACTTTACTGAAAGTATTTACGAGGACTTTTGGACTATACAGAAAATATTTATGATGTCTCCAGACTATATAAAAAAAATAACTTAAATGCATTGGGACTATCTACATAATGTCTATGAATCAACATATCTTGTTAAGTACATACTCATATAGTGCGGCCCACCACTTTAATCGAATATAGCATTGCAGGCTGCATTATTTATTTGACTAAAAAAAATTGTCATTAAAAAAAACAACAACTATGGTTGCCTTGACGATTCCCCATCCCAAACCTATTGTTGTCTTCATTCATTTTTTTTCGGAATACGTTAATAAGAGAATAAAAACCGTGAAAATACTACCCAATGCATAATTGAGTAGCCAGTGAAAAAGTAACATTTAGTCAAATATCACGACGCTTTCCATCCAATCGAACTGATGTTTTTATAACCAGCAAACTTGGATTTGTCAAGAGACCCATACCATCCCCCACCTCCCAAATCAAATAAATTTACGTTTGGAGTTCTCTGCCAATAGCACACCGAGAAGATGCACCACGCTCTAATGCTCTTGTGTGTTAGTGCTCATGAGCTGCAACTGGTGAGCACACGAAATGAATCAAATGAACAAACACTGCACGCGCTTACACAGTGACAGATATGTCACTCGTGAAACTGGTAAAAGCGAGCGTGCACAAACACATACACACCAAAATTTTGAGAAATGCCAAGTCAGACTATCCAGAGATGTTTGAAACAAAGAGTTGAAATAATGTATATAAGGCAAGCTGGACACAGAGACCAAATAAGAGGAAAGAGTTCTATATAAGCAAATGTTGGGGGCACCTCAATTTGGATCTGGTCATTACATCACCACACAAACACTGGATATACACGAGTGATTGCCATACTGCTAATATATATCTAAAACGCAATCCACTATTCGCTCGCAGTTTTTTTAACTACTCTACTATTTCAATGCTCCTATTCCAAACATACTCTTCCAATTTCAAATCTACTCTTCCAATTCCCCACTTCCAAGTTTACTGTTTCATGTCTTCTTTTCCATCTATTCATACTCAACAACTCTTTCATCTATCCCTCTGCCAACTCAATCCCTACTACCACCTTCTAGTACACAGACCCTGCTTGTTGACACTTTGAGTCAACAACTAATCCAATAAACAGCCACCAAGCTATCAACTCGTGAGCTTTGAATCCCTTAAAAGAGTCGACGTGGAATTTTTATAATGTGAGTGCAGTCAGACGCCAAAGTGCAATAGACTGGCAGCTGGTGGTGCAGTAGCAGACCTTCCTTCTGCCTTATACATATAGCTCTTGTAACATGTACTATAACAGATTACTTTAAACACATTGACATTGAAGTTGCTAGTATAAATATGTAGGCCTACGCGACATTTGCTAATTCCTTAAAAGTCTTCAATAGCCTACCGTACTAATAGCGCCGCCTACCGGAGCGTTCCGACACCATTATACAGTCCATTGAGATTTTCCAGGAGAGCGATGAGAGAGAGAAAAATAATCAACCCAACCAATAATAATACGCAAGCACATATATAACATAAATAACTTTCGAGGAGAAAAAAAACAACACCTATATCTGGTGGAAAGAAATTTGAATCAATAAAACGTGTCTCCTTCCAACATTCCAGCTCATCTTTCTGTAAACATTAGCCCGTAGTTTCTTCCCTTTTTTAAAGTATATTCCCAATGAGATTTGGTGAGAGTTCTCGAGGAAAATTGTATACAACGTTGGCCCCATGGACAAAGGTGGTGGTGGGCACAATACAAATGCACAGTCTCACAAGGAAAAGTGGATCTATATTCTTTATATAACTTTTGAAAAGATTAATGAAAAAAAACACAAAATGTTAAGTTAACTCTTATATAAATCTACAATTAAATGTAGACACTAATATGACGAATGGGGACACGTGGCCAGGCGTATCGAATTCTGGTGAAGGCTAAGATTTTGTATTGGGTCTTGAGATAGTTCACGATTTTACCCAGCTGACATTAGTTGGGACAAAGCAAAGGCGTCTGGACATTGAGCTGCCCACACAATTCCCTATTATGCCGTGGCCAAGGAAAAAATTTAAACGCTGCTTCACCGGCCCTATGAGTCAATTTGTTTTTACAAATACAACAAACTAAAAATAAAATTAGGGGCGGGATTGATAATGATCAAACTTTGGAATACAGAAACTGACCTCCTCAAAGTTTGGAAAGACAGTGTCCTATTAATCAATGCGACATCTCGTACTAAGAAACATACGTTCGTTAAATTGTACATTTCAAATGAATATAAAACCTAATACATGTTTGTATAATCTTCACATAAAAAAAACATTTGGGGAGGGGGGGGGGTAAAGGATATTTACGAATGTGGTGTCTTTAGATATCAGATAATCCATATGTATACACACATCACACACAATTAGGGAAATGCAGCGTTCGTTTTGATTTCATTGACAAATTGCTTGCTTATTAGTTTTCATTATTTTGGTGGAAATGCAAGAAAATGAGCGGCAAACCTCTTAGTTCATAGCCCACGCCCAATTTGTTCCAGTAAGATTAATTATAAAACATGTTCATATAACAGCCCTCTACAGTGGGGGCGTCTAGGCGTATTCATCTTTAGCTGGGTCTGGCAGATGCCATGTCTTTGAATCAAAGAAATGTAAGTAAGTAAAGTAAATTACCCTTCGGACCAAATTGATCATTGTGCCGGTGAAGCAGCGTCCATCAGTTTGTGTGGCCACGGCATACTTGGTGATTATGTGACCAGCACTATGCACAGCCGCCTTTACTTTACCCCAACTAAGGTCAGGTACCCATCAGAGCTGGGAAAAAAAATCCCAGCTTTCACCAGGATTCGAACCCAGCACCTTCGGTAGGCAAGTCTAACGCGCTGTCGCTCGGCCACCGTGCCCAAAAGAAAAGTAACCCAAAAGCAAAATGAAAGTTCACAACTCTTTAACCCTATTCGTAAAGTTGTTTCTTGTTTTCAAATCACGTGTCACACCCAAGTAGGGTTGCCATATCTTGCTGGTACACTCTGAGATAGGGGATGTAGAAATGAAGTAAAAAAATGTATTTAATGAATGTAATTACTTGTTATTTAGGACACAATTACATGGAAGGTCCATAACGCTGACGGCCACGATATATCGGGACGGATGGCAACCCTACTCACCCAAGGACAGGGTTCTCACATTTTTTCTGCAAAAAAATTCAAGGCTGTTGCCAGACTATTTCAAGGCTATAAGAGCCAAATTCCAGGCTGCTGGGACACGTTATTTGGAAAATGGTCACACGCCTCCTCCCCCTAAGTGACCTAAATATTGCGTGAATGAGGTATTAGTCTAAGGCTTGGTCAGTGGGCATTTATGGCGTATAAAAATGGGAGTGGCATTTTTTGTCTGACCTTCATATTTATAATAAATTTAGATATATATATAGATTTAGATAAATTTCCAGGCTGACAGGCTATTTTTCCATGTTAAAATGCCAATATTCAAGGTTGTCCAGGCCTTGATTTTTTTTTCCAGACTGTGTGAGAACCCTGCAAGGCGCATTCACCCCGTACTATTTCGTTCAACGGGCTGACAAGATGAGTTATCAGACTTAAATGGCATTGTTAAAACAAACAGAAGTGGATACAGAAGCAAGGGCTCGAGATGTAGGTGAAATAAGAAGGGCCAAAGCGCTGAATGGGGGCAGGAGCTCGCATACGTCATATCCGTAGGCCAACTATTTAATTTACAGCATAATTATATCCTGTACACAAGTAATAAGATAACTAAGAGACGTTGACGTGAGTTAATTGAAACTTTTGTATTTAATAAATTGAGACAAATCGAATTTCATCGTATAACAAATTATTCTCACATGGACAAAAAAACAACAACAACCAAAAATAAACAAAAACTAAATATTGGAATCTGATAATGACACTGTCTCATGTAATGAAATGCAACGAGATAAGATACAAACAAAAACATAACAAACAATAAACAAACAACAATATCAGATATCAAATTTATGCCAGCTTGAATAGCTTCAACCCAGACATATTAAAGATAACATTTCATCGTGTTTATTTATTGATGCAATCAAAAGTTCACTTGTGTTGTTGTTGTTTATTCAATTGTTTGTTTTATATCTTAACGTAATCTTCTTGAATATTACATGAGAAAATGCAGTGATCTATAATGAAATGAAAGGACATATGATGCTCCACAGATTGTACAATACAACAATAGTATAAGATCATTGTTCGGTTCTAGCTTTATAGAGCAGTTGGATAACAGCGTGCCAAAGTAGGATTTCTAATTCATTCAGCTCGCTAAGGCACAATCAAACTTTTCAGTTATTGTGAGTCATATGTGAGGGTCGGGTGGAGGCTTTACGACAATTTCTTACATTCACCTGTAACATTATTTCCCCTATAATAAAACCCTAATCTCAGCGTTTCAAACTTTCGGAAACAACGGTTTTAAAGACTCATCTCTCAGGTCAGAAAACTAGTATTTGAGTGCCGAACGAGGTCCGACTGCTCACATCGTAAGGCCCAGACAGCCCAATTCATGGTCAAGCTCCACACACAGACACACACATTCAAACTCAAATTGATTTTAAAACGTAAGGCTTAAGGGAAAGTAAAACAAACGAGGAGCAAGCCCCGCAAGCTTCCCATGTGGACGACCTAACAAGCTCAAGTATTTCCCCGCTCTACGTGGATGTGCATACAAACTGGCTTTGTTGAGGAGGCAAAGAGCTAGAGGAGCGACAGAGGTCACCATAACAAGACAAATGGGGGGAGACGGGATGAGAGGGGCTGTACAGAACGTACGTCAGAAATGACAACCATTTATTTTCGTTTTTCTTTATACAGTTACGAAACTAAATTAATTTTTAAAAAACACAATAACAACATCATAAAAACTGGTTCATAAAAATTGTGCACGCGTTCAACAGACATAAAGACGTCTCTGTCCCCAATCATTATTATGGTCTCATCATCGGCCCATTAAAAGCCAAATTCTCAAAGAAATCTTTTTTTTGTGAGGGCAAAAGAGTTTCATCAGAAGAACAAAGAGGAAAGAAGAGTGAAGAGTACCACAATCAAAGCACGCGGGCCATTACGTCAAAAACGTTTATCTTTCCTTTCACTTCACATAGTGTTTTTTTTTTTTTTTTTTTCTTGGGCAAGAGCCTTGGCATTTAATGTCCCAATTACTATTACCATCAGGCAGTCGATTCTTTTTTTAAGTTGTTGTTGTTGTTGATAAAATAGAAAGAAACGGAGGCGGAGAAGTAAGGGGATTTTAATTGGTTTCAAATGGCGATGGGAAAAATACTAAAATTGGGCTGTACAATACGATATTATTTAAAAGTGGACGCGAGTGGGCGAGGGGTAGAAAGCTAAAGCTCGGAAATGTTCCAAGCCACACCCAAAAAAAATTAAATATAAAAAAAAAGGTCATTTAGTGCAATGTTAAATGCTACTTTACAATTTACAGGCTAGTTTAAAAGTTAAGTGTGGGGGTCACGAAGTTAAAGTACAACAAAAAAATACAGGATTACCAACAAAAAACAAAAGTTTTGGAAAACGAAGATCTAGTAAATATTGTAAGACTTTGTTTAAAAAAAAAAGACAAGCGCAATTTGTGTTCTTGTGTGTGAGCAAAGTACCCGTCGGACCAAATCGATCGTTGGCCCGGTGAAGGAGTGTTCACCAGTTTCTGTGACCTCGGCATACTAAGGGATTGTGGGGCCAGCACAATGCACGGTCGCTTTTACCTTTACCCCAACTAAGGTCAGGTATCCAGACCAGGGAAAAAAATCATAGTCTTCACCAGAATTCGAACCCGGGACCATCGGCACGCCAGTCGAATGCGCTGCCGGCTCGGCCACCGTGTGGGTGTATACAAATGCTTTACACCAGGGGTCGGCACACTTTTTTGACCAACTAGGTCATTTCAGTGTGTCAAGAAGATACACTATATCCAGAAATTTTAAAAAGTTTCCAAGGACGTTTTTTTTATTTATATTAACCCTAAGAAAAAGTATCTATATTCATTTCGGATGTGCATGAACCTTCAGAAAATGTTGCTCATCGACACTCTCAAAGCAAGATGCACACGGAAGCTTAAGTCAATAGATCTATAAATGATATATATATATATATATTGTGCACGTCTGAAGCATAGCCGGTAGCCGGGCGGCAGTGCGTTCGGCTGGCGATCCCAAGGTCCTGGGTTGGAATCCTGGTGGAGGCCTGGATTTTTTCCCAGGACTTGAGGGTGTCCCTGAGTCTACCCAGCTCTGATGGGTACCTTACATTAGCTGGGGTAAAGTAAAGGCGGCTGGGCATTGTGCTGGCCACACATCCCCTAGTATGCCGTAGCCACAGAAACTGGTGAACGCTGCTTCACCAGCCCTATGATCAGTTTGGTCCGAAGGGTACTTTACTTTTACTGAAGCATAAATAGAAAATAAACACGAGATAGAAGGGTTAAGACGAATTGCGGCACTATATCTAATGTAGGCTACATGCTAAAGATATATATGTATACAAATATATCTCTCTCTCTATATATATATATATCTTTGTAGAACGAGCAACTATTTTCAAGGTTTGCAAACAACTCACGACTACGACCCCAACAATCCAATCCAGTCCAATAATTTAATTTCTGGTACAGCTCAGTCCTGCGTCACTCGAACAACACAAAGAAAAAAAAAACTGTGGATTAAACACGTGGCGCAACGAAGACATCTTGACAATATTATGAACCGGTGAGGTGGATCAAACGCAATCTTCCTGATTTATCCCACCCACTCCATTTAAATATATATATATATTCGCCCCGTTGTTTTTTTCTTCTCCCAAATCCTCTCCCCAAAAATCTGTTTAGCGCCAAGTGATGTTGATTAGATCACGGGCTCCGACCCAACATATTTTCTCAGCTATGGGCATTGAATTCCCAATGCGCCGTTTCCCGAATTCTAATAAAACTCTTTAGGAGAAATGAAATGGGTGGGATATTGGGAAGGGGGAAGGAGGAGTGCTATTGGGGGTGGGGGGATTAAATTGTGGGAATTAGATTCGATCTAAAGTCATTCTAACAATCGTGCTCATTGCAGTTCACGTCGTTGGCCCCAATTCACAAATGGGGAAGGGGAAGCGGGGGTTTGGAAAGATGGTATTACTCTCAGAAAATCAAAGCGATAAAATAAAACGGAAGTGCACATCACAATAGGGAATCGGGAATTCCGAACAGTAGTCATTCGAGTCATCAAAAAGCAAAAATATTTAAGCAAGCGTTCCATCTTACTATAGTATTTGCTTTGAATGGCAATGTTTGTTAACATTCATTGTATCAATACGTATGTAATCATATTTTGTATCATAATGCCAGGGCCCATCAAATTCCGTATATAACCCAATGAAAAAATGCTGCACACCCTTGCTCTAAAAGAAGAACTTTGCTGATAAAAGTAAAAGTCGGACCAATCCATAGGGCCAATTTCTGTGGCCATGGCATACTAGGGGATCGCGTGGCCAACTCAATGTCCAGCCGCATTTACCTTACCCCAACTAAGGCCAGGTACAGATTAGAGCTGAGTCGATTCAGGGACACCCTCCAGGGAACATATCCTGGCCTTCACCAGGATTCGAACCCAGGACCATAGGTACGCAAGCCGATCGCGCTGCCGCTCAGACAACGTGCCCCTTAACTTAAGCCGATGCCTGCACTAAACTTTTTTCTTTATTTCCAACAATATTATTACCAACAATACGTTGTTTTCTTCACATCCTATCATGTCTTGGTATATATGTGTGTTATGTGTGGGGTGGTATTAAAGCTGTCAATTTGTTCTTTTGTAAACCTTCTTTCTTTATAAGCAGACTTTTTAATGAGTTATATTATATTATATACTAGTGGTGTGCTACAGGCGGCAAGCGTGCCATAATAGGTCCACCTATCTATCATGTATTGGGCTGGGCCAGCTTTTTTTTTTACCCAACGGAGTCTCGTGTCTGCTTAAAGTAGGAGAAATGTGTTAAGCATGTTCTTAATTGCCCGAACTAGTTTCGGTCGAATCAGGTATCGTTCAATTCGCAAGAGCTACTGTTTGCTCTTAAATGGGCTCGTGCACTTTCGCCGACATTAGGGCGAGCTCGGAAGCTCTGCGAAATGGTGCTCTTGTTTTTAACTGGCCTATTTTAGCGCTGAGGCGAACTGCCGGATGTTGTTATTGCTGCAAAACGGCTGCGCTCACAGACGAAGAAGCTTTGGGTGTTGCGATTACATTGCACACAGATTTTGGGCAATATTGTTCAAGGTCTTGGTTTTTTTCACCCTTATTTTTATAGTCCCGTTGGGGTGAGTTCCGCAGGCATGGAACATTTTCCCATGCATCTATGAATATTACTAGACTGTCTTCTGACTGTCTTGTAAGACGCCATTTTTTTCCATTAAGACTAGGCAATTTTGGTGCCTTTTCGCATAATGAACGTGATCAATTCAGCCAATCAATACGCGGCTTCGTCAACATGTCGACGAAGCAATCGTTCGCCCGAATTTGGTTCGCCGATACCCCCCGAGATGTCGTTCGTCGAGCAATAGATCGCCCTGTTAAGCGCGAAAACGACGAAAGGCGAGCAATTTACGAAGCGAACCCTTGCTCGGGCTGTTCGGCGAAGTACAATTCGGGCAATTAAGAACATGCTTAAGGGAGCAAATAAAACCCACGAAATGTTTGCCATTGTTCCTCAGAGATTTCCTGTACAGATAACGTACTTGTGTATGGCGGGAATGCCAAAAAGCAGTGCCAGAGATTGTATGCAGCCCATGTGACAGTGGCATATTGATCAGTACGGATTTATTGCACCGACACGGCTCAGTGAAAAACGAAGTGCATGGCAGAGAGACAATAGCGTTTATTACCCACTAGCAGGGGTTGCCACACATGGAGTTTTCCACATAGATCTAAGTTTTTTTTTCCGTTTATAGCTTCAAACAAAGATTTTTCTCCACTTGGTTAGGTTTTCTTTGCTCTATTTGTAAAGTTTTTATTAGCTCATGTGAATTTTATTTTTATTATTAGTTGCTTCAATACTTTTTAAAATAATTACATTGAAACATTAAAAAAATTAGGGCTATACTGAGGTCATATAGAGAAACTGGCCCAGGATCTGGATACCTGGAGGACTCTAGTTGGCGGCCTATGCCCCAGGTGGGGCTAGAGGCACAAGTAAGTAATAATATGTTTACAGTATTTTTTTTTCATGCTTTTATAAAACTTGTGCTTAAATAAATTTTTAAAGATTTAAATATTCGACAAAAGTGGTTAGAAATCGTTATTGATATTCGACCTAATCGTGCACCACTAACAATAATGTCGTCTACACGAGTTACGAGCCTGTGTAGATTGGTTGTAAGCTCAAATCTCATACAATTGTCCGCTGGGAGCGAAAACTACTGTTTTGTACATATCAATCATATAGACTACAACAATGGATCAGCACCTACTGACAACAGTGTGCCAAAGTAGGATTTCGTTTCTAATTCATTCAGTGTGCCAAACAGCCCAAAAGTCATCCTGCTCAATTTCTCGTAGAAGAGACCTTAAATATTGCCATTTTTTTTTGGAGGTCTTGAGCATGCCATTGGAAATCGCTGTGCGTGCCAAAGTTTGGCACGCGTACCGTAGGATGCAGACCCATGTAATAGAACAGTAACTAGATTCTGCTTTTTATTTTTTTTTCGCCTCCTTTCTTTTGGGGGTCCGGTATTTTTTTTTCTTTTTGGTAGCCCGGGTCGCTACCTCGGCATTCCGGGAAAACTTTGCAGATTATTATATTCTCATATGTCTACGGTCTATGTATCTTTTGTCTCCATTCAACAAATGTAACTAAAGACTAGAAACATTGCGGCCAAATGACAGGGTCAAGGTGACACGCATCACACAGTGCACCATTAGTTAGTCGGAGACTTCCAAGGCGACTCCAAAAAATCAATAGTGTGATTGTAAACCTAGTTAAAAATACTTAGCACTTAATGTGTAGGTCCGTGTTTTACCCCCTGAATGTCAAAACATCATTTTGTGGAGATGTTTTATTGTTTGACATCCTATAAATCTCTTTACATAGGCAAAAGTCTTATAACGTGTTGGTTTCTTTTATGTGTGTGTGTGTATCTGGACAGATGCTCTTAAATAAAGTATTAGACGAGAGGTTCCCAAAGTGTGCGACGCGGTGCCCTTGGGGAGGGGGGGGAAAGGGGTAGCCGTGGTGTCTTTACAGGGGCGCCCGCGAAATATTGCAAAAGTTTAAAATATGTTCTTTCCTTTCGTTTTATTTTTTTTTTATTCAATGTGGTAAAATCTAAAAGGTGATTTGTATTTTTTTTTACCTGTACGACGGGAAGGGCGCCGTGGACAAACCTGACTTAAAAGGGCACCGGAGTCTGGCGACAGACCGTCTACAATGGGAAAACCTCCCTGGAAGCAAACAAAAAGGGCAGGGCTGACATTGACGGAAGGCAGAAAAAGAAGACAAAAGCATCCTTCAAACAGCCGCCCACGCTGTTCAAATGCGAGGGATGCTCAAGGGACAGTCATTCGAGGATCGGGCTGTTCAGCCACAGCAAACGCTGTCCCTCATTAAAATCCTAAAATCCTAAGGGCGCATCCATTGTCTTGCGAGACAGACATGAGCCATTATTATTATATATCCAAGACATAAGAGCATACTATATTTTAAGTCCAATAGAAGTACTGATACATGACAAACACATACGCCTGTATTCTATCACTTGTTGCTACTTGACACCCAACGTCAAACACAAGAAACGGGCACTGTTTCGTATAATTAAAAAATGCCCCGCTGATACATTTATTACAATAATAAAGAAACTATTTTGTTTTTGTTGTTGCTTTTTGTTTTATCATTCAGGTTCCACACGGGTACAGCTGCGTCTGTCACCAGATTAAAAAAAATTTCCACCACCCAAGTCTTCAGGAAGCGAGACTTCCCCAACTCCACAGGAAGGCCTGTGCACACACTCTGTGGACATGATTGATTGGCCGCAAGGTCTTTGGAAGTGCATTCAAAACTAATACAGCCAGTGGAAAGCTAAGGAGGGGGGGGGGGGGGGAGGAGAAGGATGACAGATGAAAAGTAAGGGAGAAATAGAGAGAGAGAAAGAGAGAGAAGTGGTTGGGGGAGAGGAAGAGAGAAAAGGGACGAGAAGATACAGTTGAAAAAAAAGTGACGTGTAAATAAAGGAAAAAAAAGAAAAAAAAAGAGAGTAACCAACAGATCGTAATGTATCGGGGTCAGGAGATTCTGATTCTGCTACTACGATTTCAGTACTAATGTGTTTCTCGCAACAAAAAAATACTACTCGGCTGGTCGTCTCATTGGTGGCTTCCCTGTTGATTGCTCTAGGTTAGATGTGTCTCGGTGTTTAGTCTCGTAGTGTTTTAGTTTTCCAATCTTGAATTCCCCCCCCCCCCCCAGCTCTAATGAGAACTACCGGTTTTTTTAACGTTTTCTCGATTTCCCTCGGCAGACTTCGGGAGCGATCCCGTTCTCGTCAGACGTCAGCGGTGAAAATAAGTAAATGAAAAAAAGGGAGGGGAGAGGGGGTATTATTTATTCGGGCGAATTCTTTGAATCACAAAATTTAACCGTATACGTGTTTAAAATATATTTCTTTGAAGTTATCCTCGAACAGTATGGCGCAGAGAGAGAGGGGGGGGGGGGGGAGGGAGAGTCAGGCCGGCTGGTCCTACATCTAGTTCACCGGACATGTCAACCGACATGTAGCGGGGTTCTATCGCTGCCGCCTTCTATCTAGAAGGAACGTCTATAAACTTGTTAGCATGTAAGGATGGAGGTGAGAGGGAGAGAAGGAGAGAGGGAGAAAGAGAAACGTTAGTGTGTTCGCGAATCAGATTTGTTTAGAAAATGCAAGAGAATCAAAGTTTTACTCTTTTTTTTTTTTTAATAGACACCCGATTCTTTTAAAATCTTGAGGCTAATGGACGGTCCACAATGGACGTCTTCCAGAATTCCCCTACTAGAATAAAATTCAAATTTCTGACTATGCTCTATAAAAAGCCTTCATGGTCAATCTCCCTCGTACATCAGATCAATGGTCGAGCTACACATATCAGAGAGAACAGGACTTCGTTCAAACAAAATCCATCAACAGCTCAAGGTACCAAACGTTAAAAAAGCAACATTTGCAGCAGGCTCCTACAGCGTCGAAGCACCTCTGTGGAGGAATGACATTTTTAAAGCAAAACACTAACTCGATCCATTTTTATAACATAGCGTAAATGTAGACTAAGACGACTAATTGTAATGAATAGCGCTATATAAATAAGCAATTTGTATTTTTTTTTTACTATGACAAGCTGTGTCCTATACTCCGGTAACGCTTGCACGTACAGTAACGCAGGCTGAGGACATTGAAAATCTCACTACTGAGGTGGGGATGGCATTAGAAGCTCATTTTTGAATACACAAAACAACAGCAGCAACAACAAAACAAGAAGATAGAAAGGTATCGTCTTCATGTTCTGTTCTTCTGATTCCAGAAGCTAGCTAGCACGCAACCCTCCACTTTCCACAAACCCTTTGGCTAAGTCCGTGATGGTCCATAGGGCTGTGGCAACAACCTTCAACCGGTACCTGTATCCACGGCAACAACAAGTGAGCTTTTTATCTCTCGTCGCCACTCCTAGATACTGTCAGGGCACACCCTTCAGAATAGAACTCCAGTTCTGGAAGCCAACTCAACAGTCGAGGCCACTCAACGAAGATAGAGGTTCCTCCGAGAGGCTGACCGAAATTCGGAAAGTGGGCTATTGGCCTATTTCGGCATAGTTTCCGTTTTGGCCGAAGCGAAAAGCTTTCGGCCGAAACTGGTATTGACTTTCGGACATCAACCGATTATCTTTTTTAACTTTCAAAATTCAGACTGCAACGGCTAGGGCTGCATCTATTACTGTACTTATTGATACTTACATTTAGTTAATGAACTAATCTGTGTGAAGTAGAAAATTGAAGTTAATAATAAACGGATTATTTCATCACCACAAAGAATCTACAAAATTACTGTGCAGTATTTTAAAAACTTTTTTTTTGGCAATTTCGGTTTATCTTTCGGTTTCGGCCGAATGTGCAGTTAAACTGTCAGTTTCAGCTTCGGTTTCGATCAAAAGCCAATATATAGCTTTCGGTATGGTTTCGTTTTTTGACCGAAACCCAAAATTATGTTTCGGTCGGCCTTTAGTGCCTCCCATAACACCGACGCAGATAACCCTGTCTTAACCCTTACAGTCCCGGGCGCGTATATAGCGGAACTGAAAGCAGCATAGATAGAAGTAGGTCGGTAAGGGAAGGGTTAAGACGAGAAAATATTTTAGCAGCAACTATCAGGCGGTTAGTCCCTTTACGAAAGAACCTTTGCCCGCACCGTAAGGAATGAGTTTAGCGTACCTTTCTTCCAACAACCCGGAGACACGGTCTCCAGCCCACTGTGGGATTGGAGGTGCACAAAATCCAGTGCGGTGTATCATATGCAAAGGAGAATGGTGTTACTTCAATCCCGAGACACGAACTCCACAAACGCTTAGGTACCTGCAGATGGTGTCAGCTGAACCACCCTAAAGACCGGATAAAGACCCTAGCACTTGTTTTTTAAACCAGGCTTCGAATCAGAACCCTTTGTTCTGGTATTCCGACTCACTAAAACACATTGTATAAATTGGTAAAAAAAATATATAGATCTAAATAAATATATAAACAACTTTTGCTTTTAAAATGAATATAGATCATATGTTTTGAACATATTCTTTTTTTCAAACTAGTTTTATTTAAGAAAAAAAATATATTTTTAAACTGCACAATGAATTCGAATATAAGTAAATATGTGGTTACGACTTACAAGGTAGTTAGAACAGGGTTCTCACATTTTTTCAAAAAAAAAATTCAAGGCTGTTTCCAGACTATTTCAAGGCTATAAGAGCCAAATTCCAGGCTGCTGGGACACGTTATTTGGAAAATGGTCACACGCCTCCTCCCCCTAAGTGACCTAAATATGGCGTGAATGAGGTATTAATCTAAGGCTCGGTCAGTGGGCATTTATGGCGTATAAAAATGGGATTGGCGTTTTTTGTCTGACCTTCATTTTTATAATAAATTTAGATATAAATATAGATTTAAATAAATTTCCAGGCTGTCAGGCTATTTTTCCAGGCTAAAATGCCAATATTCAAGGTTGTCCAGGCCTTGATTTTTTTTTAAAAAAAATTCCAGACTGTGTGATAACCCTGTTAGAACTAAATAATATTTCTTTTATTATTCTGCATAATATATAGCCTAAATACTACAAAAAAAGCATTCGGTGAATTTCACTGTGTTATGTAACGGAGTTTCAAGGTTTTAACGAACTTATCACCTTCTTTGCAGACCCACACTGTCTACAATTTTGAGAACTAAGCCCGTGTAACAGTTGGTAGCAGTTGGAAATGAAATTGATGGTATTCAGAGATAGTCATTATCCTAATGTCACCTTGTTGTCGGCAAAAATAATTGGAGGGCTTTCAAAAAAGCTTGTATTGATTTTTGTCTTCCTCTTCTCTTCTCCTTCTCTCCCTCTCTCATTTCTTATCCCAGCCTGGTTTTCGTTACCTGCCTTTTATATAACAAATATTAACCCTTACAGTCCCGGGCGCGTATATAGCGGAACTGAAGGCAGCATAGATAGAAGTAGGTCGGTACTGGAAGGGTTAAATTAATAATAACCGTTTTATCCCGTTGTGCCGTGTCGTTAATCACACAATTAACTAGGCGGGGGAAAAATATATAATTTGTGTTGAATATGGCTGCCGCTATTCGGAACCGGGTCCCTTTAGAATTAAATGGCTATTCGGACCCAGCTTTAGTCGGAATTCCTTAGAACCCATACAAAAATAAAAAGATGGGGGAAAAACACAAAATATATTGTAATTCTTACCATATTTTATAAGAAATAGCACAAAAACACCAAATCTATCCCTATCCTATGTAACCCAAAGCTATACTAACTATTACACACAAAAAAATACTACAAAGCCATCCCTAACCTATATAAACTAACCGATACTAACTATCTATTACTAAGTCTATCGGGTCCACTTTGGTTGAATATAGACAGGTTTCATATTGTACATTGGACTTAAAGTTAAAGCTATTTAAAAACTGTACTTTTTGTATTGTTCAAAGCGACTTCTGTTATTTGTAAATCAACCCTAGTAGGCTAGATCATCGACGCAATAAACAAATGTTGCTGTTGTATTGTTTTTTTTATTTCAATTCGATATTGTTGTTTTGCGTTAGTATTGTTTAGTAAAATGACTAGGGGTGGGTGCCTTTAACAACGAAACTGTAAAAGAAAAACAAAGTAAGTTTATGTGAGACGCTTGAGCCCACCTTAAATAAACAACCATAAATGGCAAGCTTCACTTAGAGACAACAATCCTTGAGGTGGAGAAAGTAAAGTAAAACCGTCAAACCAAACTGATCCATTTATAGAGCCGGTAAAGCAGCGTTCACCAGTTTCTGTAGCCACGGCATACTAGGGGCTTGTGTGGGGCAGCACAATGTGCAGCCGACTTTAGTTTACTCAAACTAGCGTCAGGTACCCACCAGAGCTGGGTAGACTCAGGGACACCCTCCAGTCCCGGGAACGAATCCTAACCTTCACCAGGATTCGAACCCAAGACCTTCGACACGCCTGCCCAACGCGCTGCCGGTCGACCACAGTGTTCCTTGAGTTGTAATGATATAAAACTACTAAAATACACACGATCGTTGAATAGTGTTTATTTTACTTACACGGCTTCTATGATAAATATATATGAAAAGGACCAATCCCAATGCAACATCCACGTATATACATATTTATATGTGTAGAGTAAAGGAAGTAGGTCCTACGATCGTGTTATCGATATCACATACATTGGTATATACAACTAAATCTTGGCAACATTCGTTATGTTTTGCGACTCTTTGGATTGTGCTTTACATATATATATATATATGTCTTTTCGTTTGTGGTTGAACATTTTCTCTTTGTATATTCAAGCTACAAGCTTACTTGACACCCCACACAGGGATCGGCAACCGTAGGAACATCTGCCAGACTTGACACGCAAAGCACTTTTTCAATAGCACGCGGAAGACCACCTAAACAGGACATTCAAGTCTCTATTACAAGAAACTGAAGTGCTGGATCAGGATTGATTTGAGGCTGTTGGCACGCAAAATAAATTATAAATCCTACTATTGCAATACTACTACCAAAAGGTTGCCGACCCCTGCCCTAGTAACACCATCATCACATCCCGATTCGTTCATGCAACATCACATCCTCCACTCTACAACACACAGGCCAACATTTTCCCCAACCAATCAAAACCCACCTAAGCAGTAATAAGACCTGGTCAAATTAGCCACACACACACGGCGTACACAAATCAGTCATCATTTCTACATCTCCGTTGGCCACCACCCCCACCCCGTTCCATCCCCCATTTTCCCAAGACTCCCTTCCACGCTAATCTCAAAGATAGATTCGTCAAGCAGGCGCGAGTGAGTAATGTTTAAACAATTGTCATCTTCTAATTAAATAGCCCGCATTTATGTAAAACACAACCTTTTGTGTTACAGGAACGAAACGACAAATAAATAATGCTACAGGCCCAAGAGCAACGTAAACAGGTTGACTCAATGCGCCACGTAAGGGCATCAGCTGTTGATAAACATAATCACCATTATGCTGCTCTGTGCATCTTTCTATATTCATGTATTCAGAGAGATAGAGAGAAAGAGAGACTTAGAGAAAGAGACGACAGACTGGTCTTGTATGTTACAAACGATTCTTCTATACAGAAGATTGTGTCCGATGTTTATATATATATATATAATACATTATATATATATCTATATCTACAAGCTAAATTCCCTTAGGGCTTAAAGCTTTCCTAAAATGCTTTCAATAAGTAAAGTCTAATACATGTAATTATAATTTAAACACGTGCGGGAGACGGGTGTTTGATTCTCATCCACAAGGATAGTCTTCACTTTTTTTTTTAAAACCAGATTACAATATTTATTTTAAATTACTTTCCTAAATGTTTTTAGTAAATACTAATTATATTTTTAAAATTATTAGATCTATAGCTTTCTGTTCATTGCAGTCTATTTTTTCCTGTAGCTTATACAGGCCCTTTTTCTTTTTTCTTGTATATATATATATACATGTACATGAGTACAATTTATTATCTTCTCCAGACTTAATATTTAATAATGTGCTGTTGATGTGTGTTTTTTAGTGACTTTGGAACAATATATATATATATATATATATATATAAGATATTTATATCTAATATAGCAAAATAAGCTTAGGTACCGGTACACGGGTCAAAATGTTGCTCAATGTGACTATATGGTCATTTTGTAGTACAACCATTTAAAGGTATACGTGTATGTGTGTGTAAGCGTGTGTGGGTGTGTGGTTGTGTGTGGTTGTATGGTTGTGTGTGGTTGTATGGTTGTGTGTGGTTGTATGGTTGTGTGTGGTTGTATGGTTGTGTGTGGTTGTATGGTTGTGTGTGGTTGTATGGTTGTGTGTGGTTGTATGGTTGTGTGTGGTTGTATGGTTGTGTGTGGTTGTATGGTTGTGTGTGGTTGTATGGTTGTGTGTGGTTGTATGGTTGTGTGTGGTTGTATGGTTGTGTGTGGTTGTATGGTTGTGTGTGGTTGTATGGTTGTGTGTGGTTGTATGGTTGTGTGTGGTTGTATGGTTGTGTGTGGTTGTATGGTTGTGTGTGGTTGTATGGTTGTGTGTGGTTGTATGGTTGTGTGTGGTTGTATGGTTGTGTGTGGTTGTATGGTTGTGTGTGGTTGTATGGTTGTGTGTGGTTGTATGGTTGTGTGTGGTTGTATGGTTGTGTGTGGTTGTATGGTTGTGTGTGGTTGTATGGTTGTGTGTGGTTGTATGGTTGTGTGTGGTTGTATGGGATTGAGTGAGAAATACCACACACAGACAAAATCATACTCCATACAAACATTCACTATTTTAAACAAATAGAAGAGAGAGAGAGTGAATGTTATTAAGAAACAATAACGGCATCTCCTGTTGACCAAGAAAATTGGTGGCCTTTAAGTCAATACTATTAGCCGAAGTAAAGAAGCTCAAGCGAGGCATTATGGCGGTATTTCTTGACATGGAGTATATATCTCTGTCCCCACTCTCACACGCAGACCCACACAAATGGAGAGAGTCACTAGGGGCAACACAAGCAATCATCTTTAAAGGTATCCGGCGATCAGAGCACTTTACCCGAAATCTAAGGGACGCCACTCGATGTTTTTCAGCTGTAATCGTTCTGATGGCCCGACTGTGGGGCAGAACGTTTTTTTGTTGTTGTTGTTGTAAGTTTCGATCACTCCATGGATCTGTGACGGCAAATGTATAGAGATGGACTTTTGAACATTGGACCGTGCACACTTGGTTATAGTTTTAAAAAAACACAGAAGGCAAAATAATCGTCATTCGCCAATCACAGATTAAAAAAAGAAAACAATATATACAACAAAAAGACCAGTGGTGACTTACGACAGTGTCACCTGGACGCTCACAAAAAAAAAACCACACACACACACACATAGAGAAAAGAAATTAAATACATGGTAGAGAAAAAGTCCTTAGAAGAACATTAGGGCCAACAGGGACTTAAATGGATGAAGAATGCGTACCACCAAAGAAAGGTATGAATCGTACCTAAACCCCTGTATAGCGGCAGAGATTTAAAAAAAAGGCAGGCTAAACTGGACAGGGTGGTTGTCTGAGGGGCAATTTACTCGAGCCACACATAACACACACAGATACCAAGACATGCTAGGTTGTGAAGAAAACAACCTTTTGTCTGTTATTATATTTTTGGCAATAAAAAAAAAGTTTAGTGCAGGTATCGGCAAAGTTAGGGGCGGCAGCGCGTTCGACTGGCGATCCGAAGGTCCTGGGTTCGAATCCTGGTGAAGCCGGGATTTTTTTTCCCAGGACTTGAGGGTGTCCCTGAGTCTACCCAGCTCTGATGGGTACCTGACATTAGTTGGGGTAGAGTAAAGGTGGTTGGGCATTGTGCTGTCCACACATCCCCTTTTATTCCGTGGCCACAGAAACTGGTGAACGCTGCTTCACCGGCCCTATGATCAGTTCGGTCCGAAGGGTACTTTACTTTTTTTACATCTCAATTTCACGAACTCGACTGTGTCATGACATCATAAACAAATACATCGACAATGCTTGACATGAAAAGCAATACAAAAAAATAGAACAACATAACAAAAATAAACTGAGTGGATACACGACAACCATAATATAAAAGAAAATATTATACGAGATCGGTGTGGGAAGAATTATGAAATACACTATATTATATCCCTTACAGAAAGATAAACCACGGCTTGTATTCTGTGTGTGTGTGTGTGCATCACTGGAGAATCCCTATTCAAACATCATTTTTAAACCCTCGATATAGGAAGCAGAGGTCTAACAAAAAGAAACCGGAAAGCTGACCTTACACAGACATATATGGGAGAAATAATCCAACACTTTGCAGTTAGTTTAAAATGAAAAAAATATATAAGTTTTCAAGTAAGAAAGAAAATGTCAATAGTCAACAAGACAACAACAATGACATGACATCTTATTGTATGTTTTGTTCAATTACAATAAATACTTTTGTATTTTATGGGGTCCATTCGAACTATTTTTGTAAATTTTTTTAATATTTCCATCAATATTACTTTTTTTTTGTGTGTGACCCAATCTAGTACCAGAAGGAACAGAAGTGGTGAAAGGAGACAGCCTTGCTTGACTCCAGTTGTAACATGGAATTCATCTAACATCTTACCGGCATAGAGGAAGACCCAAGCGAACATGGAGACGAAGCATATTGGATGAAACTATAAGAACTGGAAAGAGCTGGGAAGAATTGAAGCGACTGGCAAGAGACCGTGGAGAGTGGCGTGCTTTGGCAGAGGCCCTATGTTCCACAAGAAACCCAAAGGACAGATGATGAATATTATATTACTATTGCGAACTCTCTTCCGGCATATGTGCCTTCCCTAGCTGAGGGATTAGCCTACTCGACTGCCATGCGGGCGACCTGGGTTCGATTCTCCACTTTTACTTTTTTTCTTATGTTTCTACTTTCCATTAATATTGCTTTTTATTTTAAAGATTGTAAAGGATTTCAGGACTTAAAGCTTTCCTAAAATGTTTTCAATAAGTAAAATCTAATAATTATATTTTAGACTGCTTGTGGGAGACGGGTGTTCGATTCTCAGCCACAGGGATAGTCCAAACATTTTGTTAAAAAAAAAAAAAATTCCCTTTTTTAAAAGAACTCGATTACAATATTTATTTTAAATTCCTTTCCTAAACTTTTTCAGTAAATAATAAATATCTTTTTTTAAAATTATTATAGCTTATGTTTTTTTTTTATCTGTAGCTTATATATGCCTATGTAATTTTTTTCCCCGCGCAAAGCCGTTAATTTAGCTTGTTGTTTATATTATGAATTGCATATTTAAACGATATAAAAATTTTCAGTGCTCATTGGGTCTTTATCCAGCACTGGTAATTAGGCACGCTGAGGGTTTTCAAATTCATATAATATTGTATGTGTCTGACCTACACCACCGCATGAATCTCTCTCTCTATATATATATAGGAATGTGGGTACACCAATTGGGGGGGGGGGGGGGAGGGTTGGAAACTCATGGTTCAAACACACACACAGAGAAGCGCAGAACGAACAGCCCAACAAAAAAAAAAGGCCTGCATGAAATTTTACAGTGCAGCCGTCCTCTATAATCTGGCGCCATCATGGGCTCCGATGCTGGATCAGTGAGCGGACATCCTGGTATTATGACGTCACGATGGCCAGAGTGGAAAGAAATGACCCTCCTCTCCCCATTTCCCTTTTTCTTTTAAACACCAGTTTCATGCAGTAAGCCTAAAAGTGAAAGAGAAATCGAAGCATTTCCGCCAGCCCATCTGTTTCACATCGTTATCTCTCTCCGTTCCTTTCTCTCTCTCTATTTCTCTTGATTTCCCTCTCTCTGTTTCTCTCTTTCTATTTCTCTCTCTATCTCTATTTCTCTATTTTTCTATATCTATTTCCTATTACTTTTTCTCTCTCTATTTCTCTTTTTTTTCTATCTCTATTTCATATAACTTTCTCTCTCTACTTCTCTATTTGGGTAGCTTCAGTGTATTTGAAAATTATTTTAGCCAGTTCGGAGAACCGGGCCCCTGTAGGCTTACAGCCTTTGTAACGGGCAATGTTTAAATTTCATTCGTGTTAAATTATCTCTGTAGCGGGCAATGTTTCAATTGTCGGTTTGCGAATGAACTTTGGGAGTAAAAGGAACGAAAAAGGACAGACAGACATATGTGGGCGACAATTGAGCCCAAATAAGTCTCTACTCCGTGTCATTATAGGGTTAGATCCCCGTGGGCAGGCAAGAATGCGGTCAGAACAACGCGGGTGCTATGACCGGATCTTTAATACCACCGGCGGCTTTACCGTAATGTTGTACAAGTTGCTCAGTGTCCGCAAGCCAATTTCCACAAGAGTTCGAATGTTCTTAAGATTGGGATTCACTTTGGAACAAAATCCTTTACCTTACAAAAGTTGTTTTTATTTTAGCGAGGCATTTATCAATTAGATTTCCCATACTCTTCGGTGTAAGATATCTATGGCTATTTCTTTTGTAAGTTCAGGTTCATCTAAAGCATAGGTTCTCAACCTTTTTCGGCTCACCGCCCCCTTTTACATTTTTTTTCCGCTCACCGCCCCCCCCCCCCCCAAACTTAATTTTAGCGGAAACATTTGTTAATTAAAGGGAGATAATTAACCCTTTTCATTTGAGGTAATATTTCAATCTGTTTTTCTTTTATAAAAAATTAAATGGCTTGCATTTATAACTTTGAAATGATATGATAGAACTGTAAAAATTATTTGAAAATTGTATAAATATTATATGACTAAAGAATTTATATGAATATTTTCAAGCATTTTAATTACTACCCAGTTTGTATAATTACTACGTATCTATACCGCTCAGCTGTTGTGGTTACATCTTTACGAAGGATTCAAACGCATTAAAGGACATCTCGGTAAAACATCAAAAGTGTAATATAAGAGTAATATTAGCAGATGTTAAGGCGACAGTCCGGTGAGCCAACCATAAGACGAGACGGCCGCATACCATGTTTGCCAAATACTGACTTCCCTACTTCATCGAAAAGTCATTGCGATTCTTATTTATTGTTCAATAATATGTATGCCTACTGTTGGGAGATATCAGATATTTAGTAGCACTTGCGTTTACATCATATTTCATCCAAAAACTAATCGATTCAAATAGCTGAGTTGTTGAAATTATAGCAGGTACGTATGTACCGCCCACTTGCCCTTCATCGCCCCCCCAATCGCCCCCGGGAATGTTATCGCCCCCCTAAAGCTTCTAATCGCCCCCTGGGGGGCGATATCGCCCCCGTTGAGAACCTATGATCTAAAGCATAGATTCTCAACCTTTTTCGGCTCACCGCCCCCATTTACAATTTTTTTCCGCTCACCGCCCCCCCCCCCAATTTAATCTTAATTAAACATAAATATAATTAATTCTAAAACAAATTTATTTCTATTATTAATTTAGACAAATAAGAGACTTATTTAAATAGCTCTATATTATGTAATTTCTGTAAATATCAATGTTTAAAATAGCAACTCCTTAAATGGACAAAACAATTAATGCAGGAATATTTTTTTTACAACTGTTTAACGTAAATTATTTTAATCCTCTAATAATTAAATCTTGTAATGAATACCATAAAATTGAATGTATATAAAGAAATAATAATAATCAGTATTATATTACAAAACATAACTTGTTCGACATCACCATTGAATCAAATGTGGAAACATTTGTTATTTAAAGGGAGATAATTAACCCGTCTCATTTGAACTATTTCTGTATTTTGTTTCTTTTATAAAAACAAAAGAAATGGCTTACATTTATAACTTTTAAATGATCAAACCGTAAAACGTATTTGAAAATTATATAAATATTCTATGACTAAAGAATTTATATGAATATTTCAAAGCACTATAATGACTACCCAGTTTGTATGATTACTACGCATCCATACCGCTTAACGATAGTGTACCATTATTATTTATCATACTTAAACACATTAAAGGACATCTCGGTAAAACTTATATCTAAATATCAATAATAATAGAAGATGTTAGGGCAACAGTGATCGGTCAGCAGGGCCGACAGTCCGGTGAACCAACCATAAGACCAGCCGGCCGCACACCATATTTGCCAAATACTGACCCCTACTTCATCTAAAAGTCATTGCGATTCCCATTTGTTACTAGGTTAATAATATGTATGCCTATCTTTTGGGGATATCATATATTTAGCAGCACTTGCGTTTACATCATATTACATGCAAATACTAATCGATTCAAATAGCTGAGGTGTTTAAAATATATCGGGTACGTTTGTACCGTTATCGCCCACCAATCGCCCCCGGGAATGTCAGCGCCCCCCTAAAGCCTCTCACCGCCCCCGGGGGGCGATAACGCCCCCGTTGAGAACCTATGATCTAAAGCATGCTAATGTGAACAATTCAATAAACAGTGAATGATAAAAATGTCAAGTTGACTTTCTGTGTAGAATTTTTTTTTTTTAAATAAATAGTTGTAGAAAATTTAACTTTAAAAAAAAAAATTTGTTTTGAAATGCACCAATTCGGAAATGGGAAGATTTCCTACTCGGAATTTCCGAGTTGACGAGCAGTAAAGAACATAGCATTGGGCATTTGGAAGAAAAAAAAAAAAAAGAAGTGACGTCAAACCACAAAGTAGACAGAAATATTTTCTTATCCATCACCGTTTATCTCAGAACCCACATTATATAGAAATGCATCAGCATAATGAATATATAGCAATCCTTTGGCGTTAGCAAATGCCAATCGTCTGTCAGAATATGGGGAAAGGGGTGGGGGTGTGAAGGCTGAACTCCCGATTGGAAAGGAAACCCTTCGGGCCTTCGGGTCAAGAGATCCAGTGCTAAGGAAACTACACCCAAATTGAAGTATCGTATTAACGCTAGTGAGGATATGTAGCAGTAGACTAGTCTGAAGTAGTCTATTGATTAATTGCTAAAGAGACGGGTTTTGTTGAAGTCGCCAGTGTGGCGTCAGCGTATACAAAGAAAGCAAAGGGGATTATACGGTCACTACAAAATACAGACATCTTTTCAGCCACAAAGCTCAAAAGTCTCAGGGAGGTCTTCTCAAGCAACAGACCAAGAACATAATTTTTTTAGGCTTATGGAACCCAGCGACTTAGCTGCATTTTTATCAAAGTTAGGTTTAAAAACCCAGCCTTAAACAGACCCGACGTGAAGAATCCACTTAGATCCACCGTGTTCTTTTTCTTTACACATGCATCAAGCACACATAAATACACTTGACACACACATACACACACACACGCTTGACACACACGTGCATATAAGAACACTTAAACACGCTCAAGGTTAACCAACTTTTTTTTAAGGTCTTTTGTTTGTAGTAAAGTACCCGTCGGTCCAAATTGATCATAGGGGCAGGTTGAAGCAGCGTTCACCCAGTTTCATTTTGTTTGTACTCAAGAACTAACAAGAACAAAAAATGGGGGGTGGGGGTGGGTGGGGAGAGAGGAAGTGCGCCTTAATTTTCCAAATAGTGTGCACAAGCAAAAGCTCTCTCTCTCTCTCTCTCTCTCTCTCTCTCGCTCTCTGTCACTCTGTCTCTCTCTCTCCTCGAGTGAAACCTGTCAAGAACAGAGCAACAAGCCGTGAAGATGCTGTTGAATTCAAAATAAAAACCACACCGGGCTTCAAGGTCTAAGTGGCCTAGATTCTAGTTCTAGAATTTCTTAAGGACACTAAAAACATCTATTACAAATCACAGTTCAAGGTCTGCTGCAGAATTTAAAATCTCACTAATCGAAGGTAAAGGCAAATCACCGACGGTTAAGTTCTTGACGATTCCAAAGAATTTCAGACCCACCAATAACTTGAATAAGCACAATTATTTTAATGGTAATAATATTTTCAATAAATCCTTTTTTTTAATCAATAGAATTTCAGGCCTACAAAGGAAAACACCAAATGGTACAATTTTTTATATTACAGTCACTGTAATCTGTAATCATACTTTCTTAAAATCATGTTTCTGAACATTTTGTTTTTAGATAAAGAATAAAGCGTTTAAAGTAAAGAATGACGATTGCTTGACATTACAACGTTACAACTACATCTGACAGAAAGGGGGGAAATAGCACAAGCGTAGTCTGGGAAATCAATGGAAACAAAACACAAATATGTGGGTTGTTGTTTTTTCTCTTCCCTCCAGGGAGTCTTCCAATTCTAGTCTAATGAATAATGAATACAGTCAATGGTGGCCTACTGGTGATGACGTGTGAACGATGAATCAGGATAAGAGTTTTCACTCAATATACTACTTTTAACCGTTGACCGGAGCATAAAGGATGTGCTTTTTCATTTTTCTAATATTTCAAATACATCAAAATGTGAGAAGTTCAAATAGTCTAACTCTTTCGTTTCATATACATTTAGTCTATGACGGTGTGACCAATGTCTTAAAGTTTATATACAAGAAGATGAGATAAGAATGGGCATTTCTTATAGCGTTTCTATCCATGCTATTAAATTAGCATGCTCAGTGCGCTCTTGGTGTGATTTGCAGTGGCAGATGTATTAGCCAAAGAGAAAGGTCTTTAAGTTCTTTTTTGAAAGATTCTTTTGTCCCAGATTCTCTCTGTGTCTGAGATAGACTGTTCCATAGAGAATGCGCCACTGACTCAAATGAACGCACTCCCGGGTACTTCTTTTTGTGTCCAACTGGGAGTTTTAAGGAGTGACTGAGATGAAGAGCGCAGTTCGCTAGATGGTTCATGCCTTGATATAAGCTCTCCAAGATAGGAAGGAGCAATGCCCGTAATCTATCCGTACGTAATGGACATGTGCTCTATTCGCTTTATCACCGGGAGCCAGGGAGATCCCTTAGTGTTGGGGAGATATGATCTTGCCTCCTCAACCCCGAAACAATGTGCGCCGCATAGAATGGCAGTTTGTCGAGTCTATCTGATTCTATTCACATTACTCTTTATATATTTAGAGTTTAGAGAGGAACGGTGGTTTGCGGCATCGCACTCGAACTGCCGTATCCGGGATCGACTGGATGTAAATGTGAAGATATTTGCTGGGTCGGGGGGCATCCACACAGCACTTATGGGCTATTGGGCGTTGTGCTGGCCCCAGTATGCCGTGGCCAAGGAAACTTGCTCTATGAACCAACACGATGTGAAAGGATTACTTAAATTTAGTTCTACTATATCAATCCTTTAACGTTTATTACAGTAGGATGAAAACCAGTGTTCGTGTTTTGTTTTTATTAATGAAGTTATTTTTAAAATTCCGCTCATTTTAGTCTCTTTAAAAAAAGACAAAAAGTCGCACAGTCGCACTACTTCAAAACCAACTATAAATTCGCTTGCATTCAATTTTAATTTTTATCGGCCGTCACAGCAAAGAACGCGCCGATCGGCCGATTTGTTCGGCCGGCCACAGTTCGTGGGTTAAATGTGTTCGGAAGTTCGTTCCACCACAGAGATGCTAGGACGCTGTAGGAGCGAGCTGCAAATGTTTTTCTTTTTACGCTTGGTACCTTTAGCTGTAGATGGATATTGTTTGAACGCAGTCCTCTTTTCTCTGATGTGTGTAGCTCGACCATGGAACTCATGTACTGGGGAGCTTGACCATGAAAGCTTTTATAGAGCATAGTCAGAACTTTGAATTTTATCTTAAGTGTTATAGGTAGCCAGTGCTATTTCTTTATACAGGTTGGACTCAATAAAATCGAACGTTGAGTGCTTTTTTTTTCGATGCTTTAATTTGTTTATATTAAACTAAAAGACCGTAATTACACTTGCTAACTCCATCATTCTGGAGAGTCATACCATAAGTTCAATCAATAGCAACGTTAGATGGCCTCGACAAACACTCCCTTGAGTGACAAATTCGTACAGTGAACTGGAGCACCTCCCAGCAACTGCACAGTTCATTACAAGTATTTGTCTTATTGATAAAGAAGAAGTACACTTTTGCTAACACCAACACACACAAAACCATCCCACTAAAGGTGATGCAAGTTCGAGAATTGCTGCAGTGTCAGAGCATGTCACCTCAATAACGCTTGTAAATAAAAAAGTTTTTTGTTATTAGTATTATTAGATCTAGTATTATCAAGGTACTAATAGTAAAGAAAAAAAACAACAAAAAAACATTCGCGGTTCGCTTCTACAGCGTTGTGGTGGAACGAACTTCCGAACACAATTAAACAAGCGGATAATATTGACATTTTTAAAACAAAATTAAAAACATATTTATTCGATTTATTTTAATAACATAGGGTGAATGTAAAGCGCATTCGAATACTAATTGCTATGAATAGCGGTATATAAATGATGTAATTTGTCATTTGTATTATTATTATACTCTTGCCTTTTTTGCAGTGGTCACTTTGGGGAAAACTTTTAGGGAATCTAAATATGTTACGTCTCGACAAGCTATGAGGAGTTGCAAATCAAAAATTATTTTTTTCCACTGCATTTATTACTTTCATGAAACTTGTCAAAACGGTCGCGCCCAAACGTCCTGCTTCAGGATGTAATGAGTGGAAGATACGTCGTAATAAGCTTTTTGTCAGGTGCCTGGTGGTATATAAAGAAATTAACATCATTTATTGTACTCTTCATTATTTCTTGCAATGTTTAAAGCCTGAAAAGAAAAAGAAAACTGCTACTCATGACCAGATTTTAGTGGATTTCTTGGTTGTTGGTTTTTTTTAACCAATTATATTTCCCTTAAGTGCATCATACTTTTTTTTTGTGTGCAAATATTCAGCCAATGTCCACACACATTTTGTTTTACAATCCATGGGCCATCTTTTGTTTATCTTTGCATGGTCAAAAGACAAATCTAGAGCAGCTTGTCTACAACAAAAGATAACAAATAAGTTATTATCAAAAAGCGTAACACGATCTGTCTCGGAGCACTACTAATATAATATGAGCTACACAAATATCCAATGTACGACACAAGTGTGCTGTAAATACAACAAGTTAGACGAGTCAAAAGTGCAAGATAAAACCGTCAGAGTTAAAAAGAAATATTAAAAAAATAAAATTGTAAAACCTGTATAATAAACAAGAGATCCCATAAAGATATTATTATTCTGGTCTATCGATTTTTCATTTGGCTTTAGATATCAATTCCAAATCAGGCAGACCGTTCCGTGGGAAATTAATTGATTACATCAACAGAGACGGCACATTCTAATGTAGCTAATGCGCTGGGTAATGAAGATATAGTAGGATCTGACAAAGTGGAACGTAACAAAAAACAAAAGAACCGACGATGTCTATAATAAGACGAAGTTTTCATTAATATTCCCGTGAGCCGAATCCAGTAGCTACTTTTTCTTCTCGGTATAATAGCCCCCCCCCCCCCCCGTATTATACTGGCGATCATGCTAATTTAGTGGGAACCACCGCATTAAACTTGTAGATATATTAATACATTATCAGAGCAGAACGCGGTGTCCATAAACTGATTAAAATGAAGTAACTTAGGTACTACAGTAAACATAGACATATGAGTTACTTTAACAAGTAAAACGTACTTTTTAAATGTTGAAACTAAAAAAACAAGCGCTCACAACTCACAAGTTTCTGTGGCTCCCGGGCATACAAGGGGGGATGTCTGGACAGCACATCGCCGGGTCGGCCTAGCACATCGCCGGGTCCGCCTAGCACATCGCCGGGTCCGCCTAGCACATCGCCGGGTCCGCCTAGCACATCGCCGGGTCCGCCTTACTTATCCCCAGCTACTGTCGGGTGCAGGGTGGCACGGTGACCGAGAGGCGGCAGCGCGTTCGGCTGGCGTACTGAAGGTCCTGGGTTCGAATCCTAGTAAAGGCTAGGATTTGTTCCTGGTTCTGGAGGGTGTCCCTGAGTCTACCCAGGGGTACCTGTATTAAATTGGGGTAAAGTAAAGGCGGCTGGGCATTGTACTGGCCACACAATCCCCAAGTATGCCGTGAACGCTGCTAAAACGGCCCTATGGATCAATTGGGTCCGACGGGGGATTACTATTGCCAGGTACCCAGCTCTGATGGAGGGAACCCACTTCTGTATCCACGGGGCCTCAAGGATGGCGAAGTGTGTAAACTACCGTTACGGTGAACGTCCCCTGTTGCGCGCCAGAAGATTTCACTGTACAAGCAAGAGCCATCGAGACTCGGTGGAGTGGAAGAAATATGCGCAAGAATCACGACTCGCCAAGCCCGGTGCCTGACTGACCATGCCCATAGTCTGGTTTTGTGCTCACGGTCGACAATGTAAGAATACAAGCCACGTTAATGATCTGTGCCTGCAGAGACCTACTGTATGCGGCGTGGCGACATGTTTCGGGCAATGTTTTGGGTGTGTCCACCCCCCGCTTCCTTGATTCACCCCCTTCCAAATGTTAAGCCCTGGACGTTTTTTTAGAGGCAAGACACTGCAGATAGATGGAGGGGAACCCGGAAACAAAACTTAGTCTTCACCCTTGACCTTTGTGTACGCTATCCCAGCGTGCAATGGCCACTGGACGTAAATGCCGGAAGACTCGTCCGGTGTTTTAAGAGATACTAAAAAAAGATGGAGGGGAACCCGGAAAAACATCTTGGCCCCCACCCTTGACCTTTAGGTACGGTATCCCAGCGTGCTAGGCCACATTACCCCCATCGTCTATTACAGGGTTCGGCAATCTTTTGCTTATAGTGTACCAAACTAGGATTTCTAAATCATTCATTTCAGCGTGCTAACAGCGTGAAAGTCAAGCTGCTCAACTATATAATTTTTTACGACTATATATTTAGTGCCGTAGCAAGACCAAAAGAAAAGTAGCGTTATAGAGAAAATCATTAAAGCGTTTGAAATTAAATAACAAAATAACCTGTTTGTTATTATCAAATTTAAAAAAAAAATCCATTCATAGCTAATACACAATTTTAACTACTCAACTTACACATTAATGGTTATTGTATCAACTTTTGAATTTAGTTGTCGAGATTTTTCTAGTAATAGATATTAATTCTTTATACTTTAGAGTTTGATCTCAGCATAACTGAGATTTAATTTACGCTGAAATATTGTTTAATTGTCCAATGGTGTATTATGTGTGCTATAGTTAAGCGGAAGAGATAGGTAGTAATCATACGAACTGGGTAGTTAATGTAATGTTTAAAAATGTACATAGGCCATAGGCCTATACATTCTTTGGTCATATAATATTTATATTATTTTCAACTATCTTTTATAGTTTGATCTTTTTAAAGTTATAAATTGTAAGCCATGTTTTCGAAGGAAACAAAATAGAAACATATTAGAAATATTAATGCAAAGAAAACGGGTTAATTATCTCCCTTCACCTTCACTTAAGGGTAGGGGAGCCAGTAGAGAGCTCTTTTTTTTATTTGTGCACGCATCATGACCATTTTTGATATATAGATAGTATAAACAGGTCCGAGTAAGCATACCTTAAAAAAATAATTTCTGATGGTTGTGATGGGAATGGCGGCCATTTTAGATTTTTTAATTAACGATTTACCACGCAATACAAAATGTATCAACTTGATTATTTATCAAGATAATGTATTGCAATTTGGCGGAAATATGTATAAGCTATATCTTTATAAATTTACAGGATGAAATTTGGTTAAATTGATAAATAAAATTTATATGAATTTTTTAGTGGGACGTATGAAAAAAAACTAATTTTATAGCAATTTTTTACAATTAAAATTTAATTAAAGGAAAACTATAACTCATATCAACAATTCATCCTGTAACTATGATTATTAGCATGTAATAAATGTATGTAAAAAATTTCATAAAGATTGGTTCATAAATAAGGAAGTTAATACAAAAAGAAGAATAAAAAGTAGTATTTTGAGAAAAACCGGAAAAACTGACAATTTTAGGGAAAAAAATAATTTGGGAGTAAAATTGAAAAATGCAATTTTCTCATCTATTTCTTAATGGTTTGTTGTAAGATTTTTCCCCCACAAAGACAATATGTTAACCTTTAATTTGATGTATATTAATTTATAATTAAACTCATTTTTTATATTACTGTAGTGTAAATATGTTTAGAAAAAATAAAATAAACTTCTGATGTATACCTATTACAAATGCAATTTATACATTTAAATAATGTTTCTAAAATTTTCGAAATATATGTTTTAGATCCAGGAATAGTTAAAGTATACAACTTAGGCAAAAACTTAAATATTGAATTTTCTGGCATTTAGATCAATTTCACTGCCATCCCTACCCTTAATTATTACAAATTTGATGCTAGTGATGCCAAATGAGTTGTACTTATGAAAACGCTAACCTATCTTAATTTGCCTTTAAATTAGGGAAAGAGTTAAATGTTTTGAAATTGATTTCACGGCAAGATATTTCCAGTTTCAATGCAAATCCATTCCAGTGGTCCAACACTTCAAGTGCTTTTCGACCCCGACCTATTGTAAACGCAAGTTCAACTCACTGAAGCGAGTCGACATGTCATTCAGAAACACCGGCTTCAACAGTCAGTTCTCCTCATTCAATACCGGAAATGTTTTTTTAATCAAGAAACATCTGTAATTGCTTCCAGTCAAGAACCGAATCTATCCAAGACACTAACTATACTCCGTATCCCTTTCTTCTAGACGAGACTTGATAAACTATAAAATTGAATAGTCTATCTTAACAATAGAGTCAATCACAGATAGCAAGTCCAATGATGAGAGCTTTGCATTCAAACATTCCTGTACTAAAAAAGTCGACATCCAGTGTGATTCTCATGTAGTTCGCCACGCAGCACCAATTAATTTTGCTGACATACGTTATTTTGACTTGCATTAAAAATTATTCCAGGAGGTCTCTTGCGTGCCACTGAAAATCGTTATGCGTGCCAAGTTTGGCACGCGTGCCTTGGGTTGCCGACCCCTGGTCTATTATATATGCCCAATAACATTTTCACAACCAGGTGTATATAACACCATAGGAACAACATGTAAGACAAATACCACTGCTGCAGACTCGCCACAGTGTTAAAATGTTTGAGCCTGTTTGTTCTTGTTGTTTTGTTTTTCTTTTGTTTGTTTGTTTTTGCCTGATGCCAACACAGGATTTTGGAATTGCTTTCCCCCACTTGTGGAAGAAAACAAGAGTGATCTGGAGTCTTGAGTGGATCGATGAGATTACGTATGTTATTACTGTCATTGTCGTTGCTGCGCATTCAGGATGGTTGTTGTTTTTTCTTCTTTATAAACACTATAATATTGAATTTCGTGGATGTGGGGGTTTTCAAGTGAAAATGTTTGGGGTCCGTGCGATTCTAAGAACAGGTTTAGACAGATTAGGAATATTGGAGCCTGTGTAGTTGGTGTTTGGGGTGATGGGGAGGGTCGTTGTGGTGGATAAGAAGGTGACATCCGTAGGCAAACATTGAGCATTGATCTTTTAGTAATAGAATCAAACAGGATTTGTTTTTAACATATTATGTCCTGCGAGAGATTTCCGTATTCATTGCAGTGTTTGCTGGCAACGGAAAGGGAAATATTGGTGTGTGTGTGATGGTAGAAGATATAGTAAGCAATCTGGTACGCTTAATGCTAAAATGCTGTGTACTCTAATACGGGTGGTAGGCTAAGATTTCATTACTCTGAAATCAATAACCAAGGTCGGCAACACGGGATAGAAGTTAAATATATATAGAGAGACTCTATATGTTAAAACTTTATTCCCATTCGTTGGGCCGGTTTGTTCCTGTCTTTTTCCCCCAGTCCTTTCAAAGCCTATAGTTAGGGGCTTTTTGTGCTATTATTTTTTTTCTTGCAATTCTGCACAAAATAAAAAAATAATAATAAAAAAATCGGGGTCCTAAATAAGGATTTGAATCCAGAGAAAATTAATCGATTACTTGGTCTTCTACAAGGTCTAGGTGAAATGGAAGAGCATGGTGCTGGATGCAGAGACACCAATAAAGACATCACCACCAGAAGGAGATCAATTTATGTTGTATTGATATTTTTAAAAAAAGAGTTAGAATCAATAGGTTTAAAAAAAAAAAATTTAAGCAATTATCTTTACTTAAAAAATTGAAAAATATGGATGACTCAGAGCTTTAGGAACCCTTTTGTACCGCAGTGTGTGAGAATTGTCGCCGGTCAGCCAGAAATACAAAAGCTGACTCCTTATACTTATGATACTTTTACTTGTACGATAAATGGTATGACTATATTTTATAAGTATATCTCTGTGCTTGAGTACTAATAGTTCATTTATATTGTTGTTCAAATATGCTGATAGACTGTAACCAAGTCAAATTTCCATTTATTTGGATCAATAAAACCTCCTTATCGTTCTTACCTTAGCTTCTAAAGTTGAATATACATGTGTTGTTTGCAAAGGTAAATGAAACTCGACAATCTAAGAGAATGTCCTTCCAGAAGGGAAATCCCCAAATGCCGGCCACCCTATAATATGTGTCATACGCCACTAAGCGCCGCTTGGGAAAAAGGGAGGGGGGGGGGGGGCAGATTCAATTCACACAAAGGTGAGGCTCTAATGGATAAATTGGCATTATTACAGCGAAACGGGACACTGCGCTCACGTTTTCATATAAGCAAAAGAAGTCAATGTCTCATAATCAGTAACAACAACAACACATATAATAAAAGCGTGTGACTGTAAGCCCACGAGCCGTCTAATTGCTAATAGAATCAATATCACGAGCCCTGTCAGAGAAACGAGGGCTCGTCGAGATCCGAAGAACGCAAAACGTTACGGACCATCTATATATTTTTATTTATTTCTGTCTGATCTTTACACACATTCATCAGTCTAGCTAACGGAAACTTGACGGGGGGCCGATTCATCCGAGATCAGCATGGGAAGAGGTGTGAGGGGGGGGGAGGACGTTACCCGCGTTAGCCATAGTAAAGAGTTAATGGACTTGATCTGTTTTGCATTGGACAATGATGAAAACTCCCATCTCAACTCTCAGCCCAGAAAAAAAAATCATTGACAAAGGGGAGAGAAAGGTTTGAGATGAGAGCCCTTGGAGGATTTTCCCTTTCACGATGACCGCTCAGATAAAAAGGGCCACCCGACTTCTGGTGTTGAAAGTGAAGTAATCTAGAGAACTCAATGAAGGAACGTCTTTTTTTTGTTGTTGTTGTTGCAATGATAGGTTTGTCTTTCAGGCACGTTTCCTTCATCAGTTCCGTCCACTTTATTCCAATCCAAGTTTTTTTTTTTTTTTTTTTTTTTTTTACATCTGTCTACATTGAAAACTGGCTCTTTCCCTGATAATTTCTTCAACGTACATTTTTTTTTTCAATTATTATTTTTGTTCTTTTTATCCTCCTGTTGTCCGTAGGCTTGCTGTTTGTCCTTTTACGTTTCCGTGGACTTGCCATACTATGGGGGGATGGTGTGGCCAGCACTCGGACATCGCCTTTTACTTTTATTTTCTTTATTTAGTGTAATGAACACAATCAAAAAATGGGTAGACTGAGTGACACCCTTCCCAGACCCAAGTAAAAAAATGTTCAGCCTTCACCGGGATTCGAACCCAGGAGCGCGCTGTCGCTAGGTTAACGTGTATGTATATTTACATACGTAGTAAAAAAACATCCCAGAAAAGGAGTCACCCCTCTCCCTTCCAAATACACACACACACACACCAGGGCAAGTAAATTAGATATACGGTTTGCGTGCGTTTTCTCTCTCTTTTTTTTTTTGACGGTTCAAGTTTAATATAAGAGAAGATACAAACGCAAGAAATACTTTTATTATTGGTAGCTAGTAACACCGGTAGTAATGTCGTAACGGTATAATGTCGTAACGGTATAATGTCGTAACGGTATAATGTGCTTCCCCTCGAAGTCAAGGATCTCTTAGTCTTGAGTGTTTTAGTTTTTAAAAAGTACTTGAACATTGAAATCCAGTGCGGTTACTGTCAAACTGTGTTTGACTTACAGAGATGTACTAGTTTTACAAGACAAGTAGGACAACACTAACAAATCGCTTACTACAACCACATAATAATATTTTTTTTATATTTTTTTTTTGCTGTTGTTTTTCACTCGACTCTAGTTTTAATGAAAAAGCTTCCATTCTGAATTGGGCACGGTGCACGAGCGGCAGCACGTTCGACAGGCTTACTGAAGGTCATTGGTTCGAATCCTTGTGAAGGCCACGATTTGTTCTGGAGGGTGTGAACGCTGCTATACAGGCCCTATGGAGCAAATTGATCCAACGGGATACTTTAATTTCGATTCTGAGTTATAAAAAGTAAAATGTAGCATGTTTTCTGAACTTCAATAAGTAGCCTACTTCTAAATGTTCTAGAAATCTGAAATAAAACATTTTAAAACTATTATTGCATTTCTATTTAAAACATCCATCGCCTTAACCATCTGGCCGTTCGCTGAGAAGGACGGTTTGGGGACATTGGATGACCACAAATACCAATAACGTATAATCCGCGGTGGCATCAACAGTAGCGGTCTATGAATACATAAATGAAAAAACTAGCAAAAAATAAAAACTTACTTTGGAATATTAAAAGGTAGAGCGGCGTTGTTCAGCCATATAGCGCTGGTTTAATAACTCGAACTAATTTAATACTACTCAACACAAGAGTACACGCAGTTCTGACTTAAAGAGAAAGAAATCATAGAAAGTAAGGTTTTTAAAACAAAGTTCCGGTATGTCTAATGCAAGGCAACTTTTTTGTCTGAGAGAGCCATGGACCCCACATAATTAGAAAAGTAATTCTGTGAGAGCCACACAATATGTTTAAAACTAAAAAATCAAAAACAGTTTGTGCATTTTGTGTAATTTCAACACTAAAAGTACAATAATTATGTCTCTGAATTCTTTTTAATAACATTGTTACGCTGTTGCTAATCAATAATGAGTATTTCTTTCCATAAATGCGAATTCTGGTGCTGCAATGCAATTAATATGTAGATCAAAGGAGTCTAAAGAAACATTTTTTAAAATCGTACATTTGTCTGCGAGCCAGATGCAGCCATAAATAGAGCCACATCTGGCTCGCGAGCCATAGGTTCCCGACCCCTGGTCTAATGTATAGAACAAGCTATTTCTTTCATAGTGGTATCCGGGTTGCCCAAACAAACCAGGAAAGCCAATACCTAATACTTAATTTAAAATGATAATCAAAAGCAGGTATAGACTTGGAACAGACTCAAACTAAGGGTAAGTAAGTAAAAGTATCCCGTAGGACGAAATTGATTCATGGGGCTGTGGCCACGACATATTAGTGGATTGATTGGGTGGCCAGCACAACGCCCAGCCGCCTTTACTTCGACCCAACTAATGTCCGGTACCCATCAGAGCTAGGTAGACTCAGTGATACCCCCCAGACCCGAAATAAAATCATACGCTTCACCAGGATTCGAACCCAGGGCCTTCGGTACGATAGCCGCACGTGCTACGTCAGGCACCCAGCCCCATACATGTAAGTATAGGAAGCAATTCTCTTCTGTATAGACAGACATGTTAGACATGTTAGATAAGAAGTATAGTTTATGTTATAGACTTAATCCTTTCGGGACAACCAACTCAATATTTGGACTGGTGTAAAAGAATGTTGCAGACGGGAAATCAATACGGAAAACACAATCGGCTATAAAGTAATATAATAATTAGATCATGCACGTTATGAGAGAAATAAGAGAGAGAGAGAGAGAGAGAGAATGAAGGAAGGTGTGTGTGTGAGTGAGTGAGAGATGCGCAGATAGTAAGAATGAGAGAGAGAGAGAGAGAAATAAGGGCCGGGGGCGGGGGGATGCAAATGTTGATTTAATAACGGGCGCAACAAATTTCACAAGACGCTTTCGAGAGAATTGTTTTATTATCTCATGTTTCATGGAATGCTAAAACAAAAACAACAAAGTATACATATTTATTATATAATGATGGATGGCAACCTCGCGGGAATGAAAATTACAGTTTCCTTGTTCATTTTCTGTTTTTATATAGATTATTATTCCATGTTTTTTATCGTCTGTGTCAAACGTTCGTTTTTAAAAGATGGAAACTTGAGAGACTGAAAGGAAGGCAAGTCGTTTTGTTAGAAATAACGTTTATAATTATAATTATATATGTTTATTATCGTCTGTGTCAAACGTTCGTTTTTAAAAGCTGGAAACTTGAGAGACTGAAAGGAAGGCAAGTCGTTTTGTTAGAAATAACGTTTATAATTATAATTTTATATGTTTATTATCGTCTGTGTCAAACGTTCGTTTTTAAAAGCTGGAACCTTGAGAGACTGAAAGGAAGGCAAGTCGTTTTGTTAGAAATAACGTTTATAATTATAATTTTATATGTTTATTATCGTCTGTGTCAAACGTTCGTTTTTAAAAGCTGGAACCTTGAGAGACTGAAAGGAAGGCAAGTCGTTTTGTTAAAATACCGTTTATAATTATATCAAGAGTTTTCCGAACGACGCGACGCGACACTCTGGGCCAAGTTCCAACACTGCGGCTAGTCTCTCTTGATATATTATGTTGTCTATATCACTTATTCACTACTATAGTCTGTTCATTATAAGCTTTTTATTGGCTAGGAGTTAAGGCAGACGAAATTCGGTTTCGGCTATTGTCTCTTTCGGCGCCCTTTCGGTTTCGGCCGAAGCCAAAAAGGAAATTTTGGGTTTGCTTTCGGTTTCGGCCGAAACTGATATAGACTTTCGGTCATCAACCGAAAATCTAATTTAATATTTTAAAAATCTTATAAAAGGTTTATATTTGCCTAATTTAGGTTATTAAATCTTAAAGATTATTCAATTCAGAATATAACGATAGATAATACATGCATATTCAACTGTATATTACATGTTCTATGGTTTACTTAAATAGAGTACTCATAAACTAGTTAATATTACACAAAAATGTACAGTTTTGTTAAATATTTTGATTGGCAATTTCGGTTTCGGTCGAAATTCATAGAAAAAACTTTTGGTATAGTTTCGTTTTCGGCCGGGAGCACAGATTTGGTTTATTTCGGCTTCTAGCTGGGAGTATTAACTTAGTATTAAGGCGATCATCCAATGTGTGTATTGGCCTACCTAACAAGTTGATAAACTTCCATCTGGTCACTCAACTCTTCAACGTGCAGGTGGCAGCTACCGTCGTTCTAGCAAACTGAGAATAGCAGTGAGCACTTTTTCGAATGTAATTTCAAGCTCACTACAGCAGGGCTCGCCCACCTACGGCACGCGGATGACACGCCCATAAAAAGACTATTAAAGTCTCTTCTACTCGATAAGAGCAGTTGAACTTTTCTGCTGTTGGCGCGCTGAATTGATTAAAAATCCCATTTGGCACACTATAACCCCAAAAAAAAGGTTGTCGACGTCTGCACTACAGCATTGAGAATTCGTTGAACGCAAAATACTACTACGAATCGGCTACTGATCAAAAGGCTGTTACATAAAAGTGGACCAAGGAAACATACAGAGCTCACGTAGAAATATCGACGAGCAATGCTACAGTGTGATAGGATACCATAATATTTTAAAAATATATTATTCATCAAACTGCGTGAGTTTAATTGTGCGTTATTAATTTTATTTATGATATTAATTTTAAGACTTTAACTTTTTTTCGGTACAGGTCGATTTAAACAATGCATTAAATCATAGGTTCTCAACGGGGGCGATATCGCCCCCCAGGGGGCGATGAGAAACTTTAGGGGGGCGATAACGTTCCCGGGGGCGATTGGGGGGCGATGAAGGGCAAGTGGGCGGTACATACGTACCTGCTATGATTTCAACAACTCAGCTATTTGAATCGATTAGTTTTTGGATGAAATATGATGTAAACGCAAGTGCTACTAAATATCTGATATCCCCCAACAGTAGGCATACATATTATTGAACAAATAAGAATCGCAATGACTTTTCGATGAAGTAGAGGTTAGTAGGCCTACTTGGCAAATATGTTCTGCGGCCGTCTCGTCTTATGGTTGGTTCACCGGACTGTCGCCTTAACATCGGCTAACATTACTAATTTTACTCGTTTAACTGAGATGTACTTTATTTTTTTTTTTAATGCATTTGAATCCTTTGTAAAGAGGTAACCACAATAACTGAGCGGTATAGATACATAGTAATTATACAAACTGGGTAGTTATTAAAATGCTTGAAAATATTCATATAAATTCTTTAGTTATATAATATTTATACAATTTTCAAATAATTTTTACAGTTCTGTCATATCATTTTAAAGTTATAAATGCAAGCCATTCAGTTTTTTATAAAAGAAAAACAAATTGAAATATTACCTAAAATGAAAAGGGTTAATTATCTCCCTTTAATTAACAAATGTTTCCGCTAAAATTAAGTTGGGGGGCGGTGAGCGGAAAAAAAATGTAAAAGGGGGCGGTGAGCCGAAAAAGGTTGAGAACCTATGCATTAAATTAAAGTGGGATTCTACTTTGAATGGTACAGTAATTGGCAACAAGAGGACTGCTAGTTGAGAGAGAGGGTGAACTGGTGGCGAGGACTAACAAACAAACAGATATTATAGAAAAATAGTTGTAGATAAATACATTTTAAATAGAAAGGATGAGTTAGGGCGATAGAGCGATATAGATAGATTATAAATGGATAGTTAGATTGATAGACGGGCAATTAGATTATAATAGATTGTTAGATAGATTATGAACATATCGTTAGATATATTGATTATACATAGATTGTTAGACCGATAGATTATAAACACATAGATCGTAGATAGATAGAATATAAATAGATAGTTAGATAGATAGATTATAAATAGATAGATAGATAGATGGATATATTATAAATAGACAAGACGATAGAAGGATAGATAGTAAATGAAAGAAAGACAAATAAACAGATAGATTACACTACACAAAAATAGCCCTGACTAAAAGAAACCATTCCAAAATATATATAGTTTAATGTCCTACCCTGCCAGGTTACAACTGATCCTTGAGAAAAACTTTTCCTTTACGTTTTAAAGTCCGTAATATGAACTGTTGACAACCACACGTGTGGATAAACAGCCTGACATCAGTATCGATACTCCTCTCACTCGAATAGAATCGCACGCTCTATTCTACTCTGACTGGCGGCTTCCTCTACTCAACAGAACAAGCAGCAGCATAATGTTTTAAATAGATCTAACCAAACCAAAAAACTAAAACATAATGGATAGGTTAACAAAAAGAATATTAAAAAAAAAACAGCGTAGGCCACACACACACACAGCAACAAAATAGAATCGTTTTCCCCGAGTACCCGCCTCCCACCTCGCTGTCGTGTGGACGGCCGCTCACGGCGACAGATGGGAGTGTGCCGCACCCCGCGGGGAGTGAGAAAATGCACGCCCCCCTGCCCACAACACTTCTCTGTAACGCCACGTTATATGGGTCCAGTGTGGCGACAATACGGGCGTGGAACTGTGACATTTTAATGAAAATAAAACGAGCTCATCGCTGGCCTCCACCTGTAAAATTTAAATAAAGCCTCCGTCCGGAATCGACTTATATTTATATAGAACTTAATAGAAATTAAAACCCGAGTTGTGTGGGTGTTGCATGTCCTTTTTTTTATATCGTCAAATAGTTATACACGTGTGATTCGTGTGTTATGTCAGGGGCGGCTACGCTTTTGGGGGTCAATAAGAGCATATTTTCGGTTTATCATAGCGTCAAAGATCTGAAATAAATATTGCCGCCACCCAGGAATCTATTATTTTTCAAAAGGAGTTATCCGCGTGTGATTCGTGTGTTATGTCAGGGGCGGCTACGCTTTTGGGGGTCAATAAGAGCATATTTTCGGTTTATCATAGCGTCAAAGATCTGAAATAAATATTGCCGCCACCCAGGAATCTATTATTTTTCAAAAGGAGTTATTCGCGTGTGATTCGTGTAATAACTCAAGGGTGGCTACGCTTTTTTGGGTCAATAAAAGCAGAATTTCGGGTTTATTAAAGAGTCGAAGATCCAGACGTTTGCTACAAAGTATCAAATAAATATACTAAAATTCAAATTGAATGAGATCTATATAGGCTACACACGGCAAACACATAGTGCTATGTAAAGTTCTATTGTAAGAAACTATATAAAGCAGAAGCCAGTAGAACAAGAGATTCCGCCGGAGACGATGACGATGGATCGGCCATACACTCCGAGCATCTGCTTCCAGCACAACAAGGCATGCCCTGAACTGGAACCCTCAGGGAAAACAGAAAAGAAGACGGCCGGGGAAACATGGTGCAGAGAGGTGAAAGTAGATACCAAGGAACTTGGCCTTACTTGTGGGAAGCTGGAGAGCCTGGCACATGATAGAGATGCCTGGAGTACCCTTGTTGGTGGCATAAGTCCTAGAAAGGACCGCAGACGTCGATGAGGATCTGCTGCTGTCCCTCGAGGACGAGAAAGCATAAGAACAAGAAAATATTATTAAAAAAAAAAGAAGATAAAAAAATTATTTCTGCAAAATTTAACAGTATCCCTGTCACGTGCACGTCACTTCAAGCAAAATTAACCAATGGATTTGCTTCAACCGATGAACGGAAGTACTCCTTTAGTAATTTCCTTTCAGCCTTTCAAACTCTTATTTGGTGAAATGGAGAAATCAAAAGGTTCTTATGCAAGACGTGCTTTAACTTCCCTTGGAACCAAACTTATCTTAGGGCTGGTAAAGCTGCGTTCACCAGTTTCTGTGGCCACGGCATACTAGGTGATATGTGGCCAGCACAATGCCCAGCCTCCTTTACTTTACCCCAACTAGTGTCACGTACCTATCAGAGCTGGGTAGACTCAGAACACCCACCAGTCTCGGGAACAAATCCTAGCCTCCACTTGGATTCGAACCCAGAACCTTCGGATCGCGTCTAACGCCTGGCCACATATCCCATTCAAAATTTAATAACGAAAATAAAATAATAGTAGAGATGTATTAACAGCCTAATCGGAATTAGAATATATACGTTAAAGACATTTCAGTTGTATGGCCCGGAGACCTGAAAAGTGACTAAATCAAATATTTGAAGCCTCAGACATCAGTAGATAGATAGATACCTAAGACTATTGCTGGAGAAGGTATCATGTGACCGCCCGTGGAATAGATCCCAGCAAAAGCCCATCAGAAAGGAGATAGGAACACGCAAGTTAATGGGAGCGGATACGGCGCGCACACACACACACACACCCTGAGAAGACCAGAAGATGGTGTGGCCACCGTGTGGTAAGACAGGCCCTTGACTGAAACCCCCAACGGAAATGAACAAGCGGGCAGGCCGAGGCAGACCTGGAGGAGGTCGGCTGCCGACGATGGCCAAGGGCAGTCGTTCCTGCATGGGTCCATCTGAAGGGAGCCGCTCAAGATTGAGACCGCTGGAGATGTGTAATTAAGACCCTATGCTCCTATAAGGCCCCACAGGATTAAGTCATGGTATACATTTTTAAAAGTACTATGACATTTAAGGCAGACCTGCACACTTCATTAGCTGATTCGACTGAAGATCCTTCATCAAGTCGACCAAATATCATAACTTATACAGACAAGTTGACAGATTCAGAAGAACAAAATATGCTTTTTATTAAGCAATGAATTAAAATGCTCAATGGCAGCCGCAAATAAAGAAGAGCCGTAATTAACCATTCCTGTTACATACAATAAGAGGACATGTTATCTCCCCCACCGATCCCCAAATTGTGACAGCAACTAACACCACGTGACATCGTCTGTTCCCCTTTTGACTGTGTAAAGGTTTGTGTACGACTCAACCCAACGTCTTTTATGAACAAGCCTTTTCTTTTCCCTCAGCAATGTTCCAAACCGAGTAAATTAGATCTATATTAAAGCCGTGTACTAAGACTTCTATACCTATTTCGGTTTTCAACAATTACCTTCTTTTGTGGTTTCTGCCGTTTTTAAGTCTAAGTTCTTCAAATGCACTTTGTCTTGACTTGATATAATTAAATTTAAATTTTAGACTTCAAGGCAGTTGGGTGACTTATGCTATTTTACCAAGTCATTCCGGACTGAAACAGTATTATGTCAAACTTTTTTTACAGCATGAATTTAATGTCTTTAACACTGAGCTATACATACATGGAGTGCTTCAATCACTAATATAAACTATAAAAATATGGAGACTCATATATATAGATAAGTGAACCGATGTAAGATGGCCGATTTGACCCGGAAATGATGATATGGCTCTGTGCAAACAGTCCTAACCAGGCCTAATTATTCGCATATTTTTTGGGGTCGCTTGTTTCAATGTTGACAAATTATTCGTTTTTTTTTAAAAACAAACACACACTTTTCTTAACGAATACAAAACGAATCCGCTTTAAACATGCTCCAAACACTTCATTTGACAGGGTTGGGAAAAAGGTGGGGCCTCTTGTGCAGCTACGTCGAGAAGCCAAGCAGTCTACGGATCGCGACTTTGACAATATCTCCCCAATCTCCTGCCAACTAGATTTGGCCGTAGTCCCATTACTAAAACTTTTTTAACGGGACTGATAAAAAGAGAGAACAAACAAAGTCGACATTCCAAATGTAATTCTGAGCTTCTTGTTGGGATTTCAGGAGTTTGTTGTTTTTTTGCTGAACACCAAACACTGTTGGTCACATTTTCTTCATGTAACCTTTGGGGGCATGTCCAAATATGGCGTCACGTACTGATGGACTGTTTGGGGGAAGGCTGGGATAGGGGGACACACACACATAGTATTTGTGTTAAATATTGTGACGGGCAAATGTGAAACTGGTCAATTCGTAATGTGTCAAAATTGAGTTATAACTTTTTATATACAACTATTAAAGAATTCCATTTAAACTTCGGATAAGGCCCCCTATTGTGGACCGAAGCGCACCCTGATAAACAGGCTTGATAAAAATCATGTAGCTGCTTTTGTTTTTTCATAGACTATAATATACATGGACCGCTTGCTTTAGTATTTCTGCTATATGATGACTCAAAAGACTGCTTTTCGGAATTTCCGATTCGTTGTTTCCTTTGCATTTCCGTTTTATTGAATCGCTTCGATTTTCTCAATGAAAAATTAAAATCGAAAGTTCTATAAAGCGGAAACATTTAAGAAACAACGAGCAGCGTAGAAGTAATTTAAGACAGCCTTTATTGGTTGCGCACGGAAAAAAAAATAGTACATATAAGCTCTAAAAATAGAGCAAGCGGTCCATCTTATTATAGTCTCTGTTTTTTTTAAGTTGAAAAATATGAATTATTTGAATTGAATCAAATTTATAAGATTTAAATCGGATTGATTTAATTTTAATAGAATTTGTTAAATTAAAATTATTATTTTTCTCTGTTATTATTACAAAGAAATGGCTACCAAAAAGAGCTCATGAGAAAAGATTGATACGTTGAACGTATATTCCGGAACGAGAACAAACTCGTGACTGAGTCTGTTAGTTATGCAACATTTAATTGGTTATATTGTACATACCGTGTGTTGCGGGAACCCCTATGTTATACAAGGTATCCACGAGGTGTTGCTGGGCGTGTCTACAAGTTGCTGATCGATGGATGAAGTGTTGCAAATGCAAATTTGTTTGTTATTTATACAGTGTCAATGTGTTGTTGAGGACCCCACCAGTGGAAAACGTGGTCGGTCCCGAGGGGGGGGGGGGGGGACTGTTTTCAGGTGACTACTTCTGTACCCGTTGGACTCTAAGACTGACGAAGTGTGTAAACCGCAGATACGTTCACATTAAGAATACACCGTATGAACCCCGCCATGGTGCCTGTGTGGATGGGATTTGTGCTACTAGAGACAGTGCAGCCGAGCGACGATCCACCACGATAATGATCCGAGGGGAATTCCGCAGTTGGGGGAAAGTAATGTAGTGTGTGTGACTGCGGAGACCGTACCCCATGTTACGCGACACGCCTTATCGGTGTGCCGCGGGGTGGCTAGTCTCGAACAGGACCTTGGTGTGCCCCTCCCCGTCCACTCCTTTACATCGATACGCACTGAACGCACAAGGCTCGTCCGTTGGACTGGACTCAAGAGCCACAAGGCTCGTCCGTTGGACTGGACAAGAGCCACAAGGCTCGTCCGTTGGACTGGACAAGAGCCACAAGGCTCGTCCGTTGGACTGGACTCAAGAGCCACAAGGCTCGTCCGTTGGACTGGACTCAAGAGCCACAAGGCTCGTCCGTTGGACTGGACTCAAGAGCCACAAGGCTCGTCCGTTGGACTGGACTCAAGAGCCACAAGGCTCGTCCATTGGACTGGACTCAAGAGCCACAAGGCTCGTCCATTGGACTGGACTCAAGAGCCACAAGGCTCGTCCGTTGGACTGGACTCAAGAGCCACAAGGCTCGTCCGTTGTTGTTGTTTTCTAAGAGACACTTATAAATCGATTTCATGTGACCAATTTTTTAAAGTTGATTATTATCACTCTGACTGAACCCCGGACACACCAATGTAAACAAATATTTACCCAATATTTTGCCAACGTTAAAATCCTGCCCACATGTTCCAAAATGGAACAATATAGTGTGCTGTTAGAGAAGTTATAGCAACCAGCTCGTCTTCTTTATGCATGCAATAGAACAGCAGTTTTTTTAAAGAGCTTTCACTTCAACTCACACTCTGTTCAATATACAAGGTTTCAATGTGAACTAGGACTAATGCATTTTACACACACACAGACACACACATCCAGGAGTGTTTGTGAAGAAGAATTTTGACATTCGTAACGAACTGTGAGAGGCAGTGCTAATTACACATTGCTAGACTAAACGTCTTATGTGGACGTCTCTTTTTCGTTTACTCTGATGAAATAGGATTCTGCAACACGTAGAGTCTGTTTTTTTTTTCTTGTCGAAGGAGACTAAAGATCAACTATAATTTATATATTCAAATGCCTAGCGGTTAGCTCACCAGACTGTCAACCAAAAAAGCCACTTGACACGTCGCGGGTTCGAGCCCCGCCACCGGCAGATCCCTGTCGCCCTACAGGAGTTTTGGGACTAGATGACGTTAATATTGAGTTGTTATCACATGCGCTTAACCGGCAGCAGTGAAACCTCTCACAGATTAATAGTCTTCTAGAGCGCACTGAGCATGCTAAAATAGCATGGATAGAAGCGCTATATAAATTACCATTACCATTACCATTACTTTAAAAGATATGCTTGTCAGCGCCACTAAAGGGGAAAATAACTTTTAAATACGCGCACATTTCTCTTTGGGGGGGGGGCGTAACTGAATAATAATTGGGGGAGGGGGCGGGGTGCACTCAACCAAGTGTGACAATTTGCTGGTTAAATACAATCATGAGGACATCTCGGTAAATCAATTAAAAGCAAAGTTGTAAAGACATAATTTTGTAATGTGTGTACCTTTCTAACTTTATCACAATTTATAAGGAACATCTAATGATAAGATTTAATCAGACGTGACATACTATTGTCAGCAAGAAGGGTGTCAAAACCAGAGATATGTGAACATGTTTAAAAAACAAGATACTAAATATATAGTTAGATAGATAGATGTATGTATGGATGGATGGATCGATAGGTAGATTTAGATATATATATAGATATATCCAGATAGTTATACTACTTATACTGAACAATATGGTTTTCTAAACTATATACTAGATATAAATATATAAATGTACAGATATATATTAGATATGTAGAGATATTTGAAGATATATTTAGATATATAGATGGGTAGGTAGGTAGATAGATGGATAGATAAGAAAGATAGATAAATAGATAGACATTCATCAGGGCGGTTGAAATACTGTTCACACAATCCCTTAGGTTAAACTTTCGGCTTCATAATCACCAAAAATTCAAGCAAATCAAATACCACTACAAAGAAAAACAACTACAAAAATATAACTTACACATTTAAAACAACAACATTAACTTACCAGCTTAAAGATCAGCCGCTCCATCATCACACATACAGCTGTCCAACTTTTTGTTATTGCTTCCTGTGGTTACTCAGTGGTGCTCATCCGAAATCACCAAAACAGCAGTATAATCCTTTACCAAAATTATTGTCCAGCTCTCCTGACCAGGCCAGTACACTACCTTTGTTTTTCTTTTTTTTCCTTTTCACTGGAGGGGGTCAGCCAACATCATCACGACAGTGAGAGGTGTGCATTATCTCAAACAGTCGACTCCCACCTTTTTGCTGGTTGCTTTCTGTGTGTGCGTTTGAAGAAGGAAGTTAAAGAGAAAACAAATACAAGATTAGGAAAACAATACTTTGAAAAACAAAACAGAAAAACTGAGCGAAACACACACAAGAGGAAAAAAAATGAGAATAGAACATAGTAAAGGTGATCCGTAGGGCCAGTGAAGTCTCAGCAGTTTCTGTGGCCTTGACATACTAGGGGATTGTGTGGCCAGCACAATGCCTATTCTACAATACTACAGTAAAGTATCCCGTTGGACCAAATAGATCCATGGGGCCAGTGAAGCAGCTTTAAACTGTTTCTGTGACATGGCATACTAGGGGATTGTGTGGCCAGCACAATGTCCAGCTGCTTTTACTTGAGTTTACACCATCCGGATCCGGGGAACGAAATCCTAGCCTTCACCGGGATTCAAACCCAGGAACTTTGGTATGTCATCGGAGCCCTATGCCGCTCGGCTACAGCACCCCTTAGAATAAATCATGCAAATGGAGAAAATGAGGGATGGTGGAAGGTTGACATACAGTCATTCATTTCGTACAACAATAAAAATACATCAGAAAATTAATGTATCAAGCATTAAATATTTTTTCTTTTGGTTGCATTAGTAATAATAAAAAAAAAATTATGTATTTCTTATTGATGATTTTTTTATTACTTCATCCACATAGATAATTTCTCTGACAAGTGCAATATTGATAGAAAATCAATAATGTCAATGTCAATAAATCTTGTCATTCCAGATTTAATCTTTATACATTGGAATGATAGATAATATTTATGGCAACAAAAATTAATAGTATTTTTTTATTTTTGTAGAAAGTGATGGCTTTGAACAATGTTATTAACATTTTCTCTTTTCTTTTTAACATGTGCTATTTATTGTTTCAAGGTAGAAAAAAAAAACTTCAAAACTTTAAACATTTTATTACTTATGTAGCCCTAATGGCCTGTATAACAACTTCTTGTTTCTATATATTTCATCCATCAAAATTAACTGTATCACCGCTCCTAATTATAAAGCATTTAAAACAAAAATTTCACCCGAGACCACTTTTTTTTTGGTCAGCTTCTATGTATGTAAAAATGTAATCTGTCTACTTTGCAAAACACATAGATAATTACATTCATACATTTATTTTTAAATTTCAACTTTGTGACCCACTTGTCACTTTTTGTCACATATACTTTAACTTTTAAGTAGACTAGCTTCCTTTTTGGTAACCTGGTAATTTGTATTCGTGGTCCGGTATAAGGTCGCATTACCGCTTTTACGTAACTGCATTAGAGGTTGTTGGTTGTTTTTTTTTTGGCTATTTATGTCAGTCAGGACAATTTTGGTTGTAATTGTTAAATTTGAAGAACTATATTATTTTTTTTTGGGGTGATGTTTTGAAATGGGACTTTTAGTAGAAAGCTATAAGTCATGAATGATAAAAGAAGGTGTTTTTATATAAATTAATTACCCCCTCCCCATCCAAAACTGTTTCTTTTATCATCACTCTCTAAAAAAGAGCATGAGAAAACGTTAACATTAATTAGCGCTGATGTTAATTATAACTTGATATTGTGCAGGGAAGAAAAATTCAATAGCTCATCTGGGATTGAATTCATATTGAGGGGAAATGGCATCCACCATTCTAAATCTCCATTAGAATACAACATAGAATAATAAGTCTAATAGTCTATGCAGATATAAACCAAATTTTAATTTAAAGATAAAATAATAATTATTGATTACGTGTTTGCCAGATAATGTTACTGTTTAACCAGCTCTGCACACACCATTATATTTTGTTTTTCACATGAAAATCTAAAGAAAATCCTGAAAAAGGTTATTCTCACATTGGTCTTTGCTTTTCTACAAAAAAATTCTATGATTAAAATTTCTTTTGGAGTGGGCAATTAAACAAAATAAGAACAACGGTTCCACTTCAGTATATAATGGATTTAAATATTTATTGCTTTATTTTTTAAATATTTGTGAGACTGATGATTGATGATGCATAAAAACTATGGTAGCTTTTTTAGCAGCACGGTCAACATTTAGTCAAGGCAAACGCAGAATGTAGAAGAAAACATTCTTAAACTAGAGAGTGATTTGGCATTACATATATAAAATTTCTAAATAAAATTATTTAATAAACCACTGTTTATAAATGACTTATTATTATATATACATATATATGTTGCCACAGTACAAGTAATAATGATGACAATACAATAAGCCTGGATTAGAGCAGAAAAATATATATTACCGGTACTAAGAGTGTTACAATTTCTATATATGCAAATGTTACAAAGCTGTGTTACAAGATAAAGCACAGACTGAATAAACTATTCCAAATCTGTTTTAAACCTATAATTAATGCAATATTTAATATTAGAGAGTCATTTAAAAAAGTATCTACACTAAAAACTGTCATCTACCTACCACTGCATACAAAAGCCAAAAATCCTACACTAAAAACTCTAACTGTCATCAACCTACCACTGCATACAAAAGCCACAAATCCTACATTAAAAACTATCATCAACCTACCACTGCATACAAAAGCCACAAATCCTTCATTAAAAACTATCATCAACCTACCACTGAATACAAAAGCCACAAATACTACATTAAAAACTATCATCAACCTACCACTGAATACAAAAGCCACAAATACTACTTTAAAAACTAACTGTCAAGTCACAACACAATAACCCTATCTATCTTTCTGCTGTGTTATGAAGTGTATCAAGTTACTATGTCCGTACTTGACTCCATTGACCCTGGCCACTTGGCCTTGGTAAGTAGAGTATCCCTGTTCAGACTATGATGGTCTATGGGGCAAGTGACACAGCAGTCACAAGTTGCGTTGGGCACTGTGTAAAAGGGGATTGTGTGGCCAACACAATATTTCCTAGATAAAGTGTGGGGTGGGAAGAAGCATCAGAAAACTGATTGTGAAACACAAAAGCTGAAACTGTGGATAACAGGTAGCTATAACATGTGATGTGTATAGTTATTGTTTATAGCTTAGTAATGGTTAGCTTTATTTTGGTAATGAGGCCTAATTGGGTTAGGCTAAGCTTTACATTCTCTTAAAGGTTTTAGTTTTATTAGGCTTAGTTAGTATCACATGATACAGACCTACAACAATTTGACTAATCAGTGATAAAAAAGAGGCTTTTAAATAATTTAAATAGCCAATGGCAATGGTTTACCGTGAAAATCAAATTTAATAAGGATAATTTATTATATTGTATTTAAAAAAAACATTAGATAGTTAATACCTACTTAAAATGGTAATTTGCCTCTGTTATGAATTGTAATGTGAATATCTGATACGCAGGATGTATTTTAATTGTAAAAAATTAAACATAATTTAAAGCATTGAGATTAATCACACACAAAAAAATGACATATTTTTCATAGAAGGCAGATAAGGTATGCAACATTTACATATTTTTCATCCAAATTTGTATGCCAAAACTGAAGTTTCATTTGGAATGATCAGATCTTTTGAGCACAAATTAAGACATGTTACATTTGGTCCTTGTGGTGAAAAATTTAACTTGTTCAAGTGTAACATCCTTAATGTGTTGTTTAACTTATATTATTTCTTCTTGTCAGCGATAGCTCTTACAACAACCCTGGGATGCACTTAAATATCCTACTTCATATCTAGAAAACAACTCAGATTGTAGACATATTTATATAGTTTATTTACTACACACAAAAATAGTTATTAAAGTAGTCGTTAACACTTTGTAACATTTAATCCAATAGTTTGAAGTATCACATACACAATCTCTTCATGACTTTATCAAAAAGTCCATTTCGACAAACATTGTAAAATGTATAGCGACTCCATTGTCCTCTGGATATTACACACTCCCCTTCTTCTTTTTCTATCCTCTCCTCACACTCCCCTTCTCATTACCGGTGTTCCACAAAAAAAACTGGTCAAACGACTGTGCACAACACAGTCCTGGTTGCACTGACCGGTCACGGCAAAGGTGGCCAATGATGTCAACCAAGTAGCCTAAGTTATTTTCTGCAGATATTTTCTTTCTCTTTATTTAATACATCTAGAAAACATACTCTTTCCATTTTGTCAGGTTAACGACCGGATGTTAATAAAAAAGCACATTCTTCCATCTTGAAATGGATTGTTTTCATTTCAATTCATCGATTTCAATGTTTCAGGTTACCAATCAAGTTCAGGAACAAATTAAGTTTGTAATCCGAGATGCCAATGTACTGTATTATACTGTAGGCCTATATCTATATGTCATTAATGCTTAGACTAACTTGCGGCCTTAGAGGCCCTTTTTTTTATAGGCTAATATATATATGTTTATATGATAATTATCCTTACATAAAGCATTATGAGAATGTAAATGTAGGCGCCCTAAGGCTGATTAGTAATGGTAAGCCTATCTGTCTATGTCGTTGATGTTAACAATGTTAAAACTGTTTGATGTTATAATAACAATATAGGTTTAAGTGTTTTAATTATGATCACATTGAGCAACTAGCCTATCAATTAACAGTCAATACTCAGACCCAGGTCAAGACTATATAAGCCTAATAAAAATAGTATTAATAGTAGGCCTAACATTGAATGAACATGAATAATGAATGAAAAAATGGTCTTACTCAATGCTAATTGCAAGATGATTGAAGATGATGTTAATATATGTTTAGCATATCAATAGTAACAAGTAGATTGATAAATCTTACAGTTTGATTCTATATTTATCTTATATATTACAGACGCTCCTTCTATAAAGAAGATTATTGTATCCTACGTTCATCCGTGGTCCGAGTCTAGTCTTCCATTTTTATTAATTTTTAAATTATGTTAAAATTACTGGTTTTCCTGGTTTGTTCAGGCAACTTATTCCATGCCCGAATGCCACTAAGGAAGAAAGAGTATATGTATTTGTTCTCACATAAGGAATAAGAAAAGTGTTTCTATCCTTATGTTTTTTTTAGCATTGCAGCAGGTTGTTATTGGGTTGTATTTCTAAATAAGAGTTTAATGCTTTATGTATTATTACTTTAGTCTTTGCTCTTCTGTCCTCTAATGTTTCTAGGTTTAGTGATTTAATTATTTGTGTTAGTCTTGTCAGTTGTGAATATTCGCTAGTAATGAACCCTGGAGCTCTTTTTTTATGTTTTCTTTAGTTGATGGATACCATACAGATGATGCATATTCTAGTAGGCCCTATAGGCATAACTAATGTTAGATAGCATTTTAGTTTTATGTTCTATCACATTTGTGAAAGTTCCTTTTTATGAAGCATAGGAAACTCAACGCCTTTAACCAAAGATGCCTCAGACGCATACTTAAGATTACTTATTGCTGAGCATGCTAATTTAAAAGCATTGGCATGGATAGAAGCGCTATAAGAAATGCTCATTCTTATTCTTATCTTACTGAGACCGGATTACAAATGAAGAAGTTTATTGCTAAACCAAAAGCCCACTATCGATGTCTGTCACCAAACGTCACCTCACATTTGCTGCCACATAATCCCCCAGTTTGATCATCGGCCACCCTGCAGAGCAACCGGATGGCAGCGCCCAACGGGCGATGCAGATAGGGCCGACATAAAACAACATGGCGTACAACGATCACTGATGAGCTCCGCTCTGTTCATAAACTGTGACGACAAACAGAGCCCACTGGAGAACTCTCATTGCCTGAAGCGCCGAACGGCGTGGGAGGATCAAAGTCTATGTGTTTTAATCCAGAAAAATGCCAGCTGCTAAGAGTAAGAGTATCCAAGAAAAAGAAACAATTTCAAACTACTTCATTCATGGCAAAGAACTAACCCAAACTAACAATGCAAAGTAATTAGGAGAAATAATAACAGATAAGTTAATCTTGGAATCAGATTGATGAAGTAGGCTAATTAAAAAAAAAAAAAAAATATTACGCTTCATAACTTAGCCTACTTACTAACTTAGACTCATTTATTATGATTTATTTATAAACAACAACTTCACTTTCACAAGTAGGTTAGTGGTTAGTAGATCACTATTATAATTATATATCTATATTATAGACTAGAAATGGTAGAGTGTCGTATCTTATTTACACTCTAGAGTCTAGAGTCTAGAGTGACTAGAGGCATCGGAAAAATAGTAATATTAATTATAATTAATAAATATGACTTAGGCTAACAGCTAAGTACTTGAGACTGCGATCAAGACAAAGATTTGAGTTTGAGTTAGACTAGACACTATACTCTAGATCTAGTTAGAGATGAGATGAAATCGTAATCCCAACACTAACACTTTACTAACTAAACGACATTCATAAAATTAATTTGCAATTTTCACCAAAATAGAAACTTACTTGAGTCACTAGACTAGGGTGTTTGTAATATGTTAAGATCTGTGGCGATTCCACAAGTTTAAAGTACACACATTGATTTTACACAGAAAAAAAAAAAAAAATGTGTCTTCCTAGGCCAGGCCTATAAATATAAATATAAATGATGATAGAACTACTATTATGCTATGCTGTGTCCATGGCCAGCATTTGTATACTTCCGTTTCTTGTCACTCCGTGATACCAAAAAAACTAAATCCAATAAAAAAAAATACTTTTAGAATGTTAAAACACATTATGTCTGGTGATTTATTTTTTTAATAATAAAAATAAATATATTTTTTGTTAAAAACATACTGAAAAAATTAGGATCAAGTGTTGGTTATTTTTCTAAAGATCCAACTTTTTAGTCAAGGAGAAATTTTATAAATGCAGGGGAGGCCATTCTTAGAAACCACAGATAACAGCAGACGGTTAAAAGTAAAAGGTAAGGGAAGATTTTTTAACTCAAATAAGTAAATAATTTGAAATTATACCTATAAATATTGCAAGAAAAAAGTATAATTAAGGTTACATTATATTATGTTGAACATGTTAGTTTACTGAATTTCACAATTGAGTAGGCTACAGACAGCCTACTTTTCTTTTAAAATGTAATGGCTAATAATTAATCATTTAATTTTAATGGTCTTACCAGGTCTTAAATGGTAAACTAGGCGTAAGTCCGTAACTAAGTGAAAGTTGAAAGTGTAAGTGTAAGCCTGTTAACTAACTTACTGTTAAATCTATTGATCTATTATCTATCTTATCTTATACATTACAGACGCTCCTTCTATAGAGAAAATTAATGCGTCCTACGCTCATCCGTGGTCCGTCTAGACTAGTCTTGCATTTTTATTAATTAATGTTTTAAATTATGTAACTTAACTGTTAAGTACTGTTAAGTTACTGGTTTTCCTGGTTTGTTCAGGCAACCCATTCCATCATGCCCGAATGACGGCGAATGCCACTCGGGAAGAAAGATTGTATTTGTTTTCGCATAGGCATAGGGGATAAGGAAAGTGTTTTTGTCTTTATGTTTATCGGAGCTTTGCAACAGGTTGTTATTGGGTTGTATTTCTTACTGCCAGCCTTATGACTTATGTCAAGTTATGTTAGTGTTACACTTATGTATTATTACTACTTTACTCTTTGCCCTTCTGTCCTCTAGTGTTTCTAGGTTTAGTGATTTGACCAATGGTGTTACTCTTGACCCTCTTGTCAATTGGGAATATTCACTAGTTATGAGCTATGAACCTTTTCAATTACTTTATCAATATGAGGGTTCAAAGATAACTTATCATTTATTATTACTACTAGATACTTAGCATTGTTAGTTTGAGTTAGTTCTTTACCATGAATATAGTAGTTTGTTATTATTTGTTCCTTTTTCTTGGATACCCTTATTAGTTGGCATTTTTCTGGGTGAAAAGACATACTCCAGTTTGATTCCCATTTTTGTAGTTCATCTAGGTCTTTTTGCCAAAAGTTCACTATCTTTTCCTGTCTTTATTATTCTATAAATTATGCAATCATCGGCAAATAATCTTACTTTTGTTCCTGTGTTGATGCAATTTGGTAGATCATTAATATAAATTAGAAATAGTAGGGGCCCTGGAACAATTCCTTGTGGAACTCCTGAGTTGGAATATGTGTGTGTGGGGGGGGGGGGGGGGGGGGAATCTCCGGCCTGGAAAATTATTCAAGAAAAATGGTAAGCTAATCTGGACAAAATAGGCGTTAGATTACAATTGAAAAAACAAAAAGTCTAGGGTGAACAAATTTTTTTTTTTTTTTTTTTAAATTCTGTCTTGATGGTTTATATTTTGTTGTCTACTTTAATGGTTTTGGTCGTAATTACCTGCTAATGGCTACTTTTGATTAATTTTATGGTCCTTCATTTATGTTTTTTAAAAGGGGAGAGAATGCCAGAAAAAAAACAACTAAATTTTCTGTATTGGAGAATTCAAAAAGTAGTATTCCTGAAAATGTAAAGGCATACTTTTAAGACGAACATATTTCTGTTGTATATTTTACAAACTGACATATTAAAACTATTTATCTCACTAAACTGAAGCAATTTTTGAATCAGTTGGCTATGATTGAAGCAATGAAGAACATCATCAACCACAATGTCTCTGTTTCAATTAGGTCTTTCGATAAAACAATAAAATTATTTCACCAAATTGTTAATAAAGTCAGGGTTTGCATGGTTTCCTAATTGCATTTTGTTAAAAAAGAAATTGAGTTTGCGAGAAGTCATAACATGTTTTTCTTAGAATAAGTCAGATTTTGTAAAGAGGAATTTTTATAGGCCTACAAATATGATAAAATCCCACCTTAAGCCAAAGGCTTTTACATTTTCAATTCAATTTCAGTTTTAGGTCTGTTGCAATAATAAGAAATTGGTCTCCGGCTCCCATCAATGGCCTCTTCTGCCTTTGCATTGTACAATGTTATCTGATTAAAGTAAGGATTTAAGTAGATTACACAGGAACAACAAAACCGTTTTAACAGCAAAAATTTGAAGAAAAGAAATTTGTCTAATAGTCCTTATCTTAGCATAGTTAAATTGTTATCATTCATTTGGTTAGCTTATGAATTCATGCAGGATGTGATGATGTGTACTACTAAATGTATAGTACATGTAGTTTAGATTTTTCCTTATTAATCTTATGTAGATATATGTTTGACTCAACACTACAACCCAAGACTTTAACATTTCATTATTGGTCTTAGGTGAGTGATTCTTGAGATTAGATTGTAATGATTTCCTGCTCTTCTGTATCTAATAGTGGACATTCATTAATGTTTAGCTGAGTGTGTTAGTCATCGTGAGAATAGGTGTAAAACATGTCAGTGTGAGTAGGGTAATTTAGACAAGACACCTCGAGTGATGTGAGTTTAACTGTACCAGCACTTTTTTCGTGTCGATGAATGGAGACAGCTACTTTAATAAACAGTACATCTTTGTGATTTATTTTACTGTGTGTGCATCCTGAGTGAGTGAATAGAGTCAACAGCATCGATAAATATAAATATTTTGTATTAAGTCAAACAAAGGCCAAAGGTAAATGTTCTGCTATGATAACCTATGAGGGAATGTGCAGCAACTTGTGCACTGACGACAAAAAAAAAAAGTTTTATGTCGTTTTACAGAAAAAAATGCCATAAAACAACAAGGATTATTTTTTTTTTTATTAAAGCTTTTTTTTTCCATTGTGAGCTATAAATTGTGCCACAATTATTGATTATGGCTCTAATTTACGTTCAATGTATGCAGACATGTGTTTAATTTTGTAGGTTTATCACATATATATATATTATATACTAATAATAATATGACATGAAGAATTATTGTAATACTGATTTATGTAAGCAAAACAACAACAAAAAATCCAGTATTTGATAACATATTTTTTTTTGCAAAATGCATTTTAAAAATGGGCTCATTTATCCATAGACTCTCCATTAACTCGGGCAGTACCTCTACTGCACAGTGGCGTAGCTAGGGGAGAGGGAGGGGGGTCCAAATTCAAAAGTCCCCCCGGGCCCCTACTTGAGAGGGGCCCCCAAAAGAGTTTCTGAATTGTTTTTTTCTCATATCATAATGTCGAATGTCAAAATGCAGGAGCCCCTAAAGAGGCCAAGCCTCCCGGGCCCCCAAATCCCTAGCAACGGCACTGCTACTGCAACAACATTTTTCTTATGTTGGAACAAATTGGTCTGAAGAAGACCACTTTTGAAGACTTGTCCAAGTGGATAATCTAATCCGAGCCACTGAGACAGGACTTACCCTTCAATGGTACAAAGTGTGACGTGGTGGGCTATCTGAGACTTACTGAAGCTACAGTTGTTTACCCATGTGTATATGAAGACTATTCTATTCTATGAAAACATAGCATTCTTAGAAATTCTAGAACACAACATTCTCTAATCAAGACAAAAAATATCTGATCCATAGTGAAAAAGAAAGAAGTTTCTTTAACTGCATAGTTATACTATAGATATATATGCATATATATTTATATATATATATATATATATAACACCACCGAGGATTTGTTTGAAGCTAGCTCATCATTCATTTTAATGTCTCAACCAACAAAGATCACTTAGAGTTGTCAATTATCCATGAATTTTATATCTTTCTATTAAGTTTAAGTTTTATTAATCTCAACTTTACACCTGACATTTGAAATCTGAATGAAATGAAAAAAACATTTATAATTTATTATACTCACTCAGACCTAATATAAACATAATTAAGGAGTCCTTAACTCCCATCATGTTTTTTTTTTCTGAAACAAAGCAATTAGTAACTTAACTTAAGAAAAAAATATATAATCTGGAATACTTTGACACACTACAGGTAAACATTAAGACAGACCAGTATATATTGAAATATTTTTAGTTTATGAAAAGTTTTGGGAATCATGTATACTCTTTGTTTTTGTTTTTTAATAAATGCTCATATATAATGTTATTGACAATCAAATGCTTATTTTAAATACCCCCCCCCCCCCCCCCACATCTAAGAAATGTTTCGCAATACATCTATTTCATTTAAAATAAACAACATGCTAGCTTTTCAAAATATTCACAAAATAAGTTGACAATTTGTATGAAATACTAGATATTCATTTCTTTTTTGTACAGTTTAATGTAACTTTTCTTTAAAATTCAACATACAAATTTTGTTTAGCCTATTTATATATAATTGTAAATTATAATGTAAAAAATACAACAATGTTTATGTTATGCTTGTATACAGGGGCGAATCCAGGAATTTTTTCTAGGGTGGTGGGGAGCTTAACTTTCGTTTGACAGACATTTACCCAATTCCAGGTGGGGGGGGGGGGGGGGGCTACAGTTTTAAAGTTAAGGAGAATAAAGTTCATTGCAAAAGTTTGTTACATTTTATTTTTTTTTTACAATTTTTGAATAAGTATGCTTGTTTGCTTATTTTATTGAAATACATCAAGGTTTATAGGTTTGAAAATACTATTGTAGTCTGCCCTATCTGGCTTTGGAATTTGGCTGATTTGTTTATTTACTTTTACCTGCTTGGGGTTTGTAATTTATATTTAATGGTTTTATTTTTATAGCTAAATCAAAACAAATGTTCTTTTTTTTCCTCGTCTGTTTTCTGGAGAAAATCTTTACATGTGAATGTAACAAATAGATCTATATTTATTTCTAAATACTTGAAATGTTGAAATAGTGAAGCCAATTTTCTTTATTGCTGGCCAGGTATATTTTTGTCAAAGTTAGGGCACATTGAAAATAATGAAGAGGTGACTCGTTATTTCTTAACAGTTTATTGATTGGTTACATTTTTTTATTTAGAACATTATTCCAATTTGTCATAGATCTATTTATTTCTATTTTATCGCCACAATTTCGGTTACACTTTCACTTGAATCATTTTTACACCCATATTTAACAGCATATACGTAGCAATGTTCACCCCTTACTGGTTTGTATAGAACGTGAACTTTTGTTAACCGCAATGTCATATGAAACCCATGTTAACCAAAACAATTCACAACTAGACGTCAAAGTGTAAAAAAACACTGGATGTTTAAAACAAAAAGAAAAAAGGCTTCTAGAATCTAGAGTATTCTAGAGAGACAAGCTAAGAGAACAAGAAAAATTATTAGCCGCGTCTCCCACATTCTTTATCAGCGGTGTATCTCCGTTGTAAGGAGAGAGCAAAGTCCTCCAGGGGTCTGCCAATTCCACTGTTATAACCTGGCATTCTTTAAAATATTTACTTATGGTAAATATAAGTAGATCATAGGTTGTTGGCAACGTTTTTTTTTTTTTAATTAGGCCTACTGGATTCTTTTTTGGCAAAAGGTCGACGTTATGATTAATGTATAGATCTAGAGGGGATACATATAATTTCTTATGTACTTTGGTAAAATTTTGAGCTCATCAATTAGCTCAGTATACCTATCTATTTTTAGCCTAGAGATCTTTCCGTGTTCTTGTATGATTTTGTTGCTCAAAGTTAAATGTGTTGTGTGATTACATTATGTTCGTTGGCCACGCTATATACTCTATAAGTTAAATTATCATTATTAAAATTATTTAATAGCCTGAAAAACTTTTTTTTTTAAATATGTTTGATCCCAGCGGGCACAACACGTCGTATAGACGTTTTTTCTCCGTCGATACGACGTGGCGTGCCCACTGGGGATAGATCTGAAATCTATCATAGTGTTCATAATATAAATTGGTGGTTTGAATGCGCTTAAGATGTAGAATATCTTTTTTTTTTCTTTTCCAAAGTTGTTTATATATGTTTTCCAGATAGGTAGACACGAGAAACGATGCGATGGTCGCGAATTAGACAAGGCGATGCTATGAGAAGGGCAAGAGGATGAAGAAGGTTGTTATTAAATCCTTCCCTCCCCCCCCCCTCCTCGATCCAAAAGACTTAATGAGATGGAGATGTAGTAGTTTTTTTTATATCTAGATCACTAAATATTTGTAAAGAACAGCGCACTTATCTGGTAGAGCATGAATTAACGGTGACTTAGCGCTAAACTGACACTTTTAAAAATTCACATAAGAAACAACAAAATTAGCTGTCAAAAATGAAGTTATCGTCTAAACTTTCAAATTTCTTTTTATTTTTTTTTAAAGCAATGATTTCATCACACTACTTGGCCTTAACTTCTACGTACGTTAGTTCGCTTACTGATAAATGATAAAAGATGCTTACTTGCTAGATAGGCGTCAATTTCATCTCCCGCTCCAGGTCTCATTTTACCTAATTACGCCACTGTCTAAATACAGTGTTGGGTAATAAGAGGGAATAAGCCAACTGTGTGAGTTTACGTAAAGTGCAGATAGAAGGAAATGCAACTTTCTGCAATGTAGATTTATCAAACCAAAGACTATAATAAGATAAACCGCTTGCTTTAATATTTCTGCTATTTGATGACTCGAATGACTTCTTTTCGGAATTCCCGATTCCCTTTTGCACTGTACACTTCCGTTTTATTTAGGCTAATCGCTATGATTTTCTCAATGAAAATTAAAATCGAAAGTTGTATAGCCTACAGCGGAAACCTTTAATGCAATTGTAGGAGCGTAGAAGTAATTTCCAACAACCTTATTGACTCGAATGACTTCTTTTCGGAATTCCCGATTCCCTTTTGCACTGCACACTTCCGTTTTATTTAATCGCTATGATTTTCTCACTGAAAATTAAAATTGAAAGTTGTATAGCCTACAGCGGAAACCTTTAATGCAATTGTAGGAGCGTAGAAGTAAATTCAAACAACCTTATTGGTTGCGCACGGGGAAAAAAGAACATAATATAAGCTCTAAAAATAGAGCAAGCGGTCCATCTTATTATAGTATTTGATCAAACTTAAAAACAGTCGGGAAAAAAAAGCTTCGTCAAAAATCTGTAAGATTTCAAAACTTTTTTTTTAACTTGCTATTCTCTACTTTCCTTTTTTGTTTTTTTGGTAGAAATATAATCATTACTGTTTATTTTTTTTTAGATTTCTAAGCCAGGCTACTATTTGATAACAAGTAGCGTGCGTTATCTCATGGCCATAGTTGCTGTAAGGTCAGGTGTGGCAGATCTGACCAGCTGAGCTCCATCATAGCGCCACGAGTCATGGCACGCTACCACCAGCTGAGCCATCGGATAGGCGCCTAGAACAACTAAACAAAGGAAATGGCAGGTTTGGGCTACAGAGAAGCATTGGCTTAAGGTAAGGTAATCGATTTTAAGGTCAACAAAATATTGTTTTTTTTGTGTTTTTTTTTTGTATGTTGTTTTATTATTATATATTCTTAAATGGATGTTAATGCTGGATAATTTGTTTTCCTTTAAAAGTTAAATATTCCTTTATTGATCCAAACAAATGGAAATTTAACTTGTTTACAAGTGTTTTGCCTTTCAGCACCAATGAACAATATTTTAAACACTATAAAAGAACTATTAGTACACAAGGGCAGAAGTATACCTGTGAAATAGATACGCACGCTATCACTATTATACCATTATTTATAGAAGAATATGTATTATTATGAGTCAGCTATTGTAGTTCTGGTTGACTAGTGATTCCTTTGGAACATTAATAATTCGCACTGGCAGTGGAACAAAAGAGTTCCCAAATCTCTCTGTTCTTGCTCTGTTTGAAATACGCCGACCACTTCGACTAGATCTGATGTAGCTGTCGCGTAGTGGGTGCGCATGGTCCTGTATGTAAATGATGAACCCAATTAGTATAAAACAAGAGAAGGAATGGCAGCAGCAAGAGATCTAGTACAGGGGTCGACAACACACGGCACGCGTGCCAATCTTGGCACGCAGAGAGATTTGCAATGGCACGCCAAAGATTCCCATAAAGGCAATTCAAGCACAAGGTGAGTGCTCAAGCAGGATGAGCTTTAGGCTTTTGGTACTCTAAATGAGTTAGAAATCTCTATTCGGCACACTGTTATCAAAAGGTTACCGACACCTGATCTAGTAAATATGTTGCGTGTGTACAGAAATGTGGCTTAGAGTCAGTTGTAAAGTTGTAGTTACCAGATGATCCCGTTTTCAAAACTTGATTCAACACCTGTCGGGGAATGAAAAAGAGGCGAACTGGGCATTGCGCTGGCCACAGAATTCCTTCGAATGCTTCGTCCAATGATAATTGATGAGCTTGCTTCCCTGTAAGCATCAATGTGCGGAAGTTGAGCTTGTATTTTTTTGTTTTATGTATAAACACCACAGCGTGATGCCTTCTATATGAAAGACTTAAAAAGAGTTTATAATTTGTTCTTGAGACACACAGGCGCCACCAACATGTTTTTAATAAATGCTTTCTTTTGAGAGGTTTATTTTTACACAAGACCTTGTTCATTAATTTAAAAAAATGCATTTGGCATTTATTGCTAATTATTCTAAACTTCAACACACACAAAAAACGGCACTTTTAAAAATTGATTATCAGTATCATGTCAGATTATTAAAATACAAAAAGGAATACAGGAACATTGCGATATTGTTTACTTTATACCTGGTTGTTTTGACTTCTTTGTGTGTTTGTTTGTTTTGTTGTTTTGTTGTGACGTTTTCTGTCTTTGTTTTTATTTTATTGTTTTTGTTTAGTTTATTGTTGTTGCCGATTGCGGGGTTTGTTCTAGGCATAAATTCAGTCCTGTCAGATCGCTGTTTTTTCTTTCTTCTCTCCTGTACCGGTACTGTTTAGGTTTGCTGAAATTTTGATATGACGTTTACAACCGATCTGTCTAAAGCTCACGTGCAGAGAAAGTAACTAATGCAGCTGTGGTCTTGACTCTGCCGCAACCTCGCTTTACTCAACCTCGTGCTTCGACAAGACCCCCCCCCCCAAACCACCCAATTTTTTTTTCCTCTATTTTTTTTTTTTCAAATCTCGACTCGCTTTCCTGGAGCGGTTTCTGTGGGGGTTTGATTTCTTAAGTTATAGTTTAAACAAGCAGAACCAGGCGCGGTTATTGCCCCCTATGGCAGTCGTAGATAACGCGGGGAAGGGGGGGGTGCTGGTTTATTAGGTATTAATTGTGGATACATGGTATTCCTTGTTGTTGTTTCTGTTACATCAGGCGCGCCTATAAGCTATGTGCACGACCGCACGGAGAGAAAGATGAGGTGCATACACGGGGACCTGCGGATATAGGCTGTTGAGTTTGGTTTCTTTTTTCTTTTTTTCCTTGTTGTGCAAGTCGGCACATTTTGTGATTCTGTGCGTTTCGCGGGAACAAGGGTTTTCCCTAACTGTTGATGAAATTGTGCGTTTTGTTTTTCTTTTCGTCTTAACAGATTGTAGGCATTGACAAATACACGGTAAGAATTCACTTGATAGCTTTGCGTGTGTTATTCTACAGGTAGTTAGTTACATTTATAGGAATGGATCTAGTATTCTGTGTGAGCTTTTTACAACTAAAATCACCATAAAAGAGTTTCTTTTAGTAACCATCTAGATTTATAAGATAAGATAAGATTCTATGCGTGGAGAATGTGTGTTTTTTAACAGCTGAACAAAATTGGAGGATTATCTTATCTTATACATTAAAGACGCTCCTTCTATAAAGAAGATTAATCAAGTGAAACTATTTTAATTCATACCAGTTAAATTATTAAATATTGATAAGAACATTTTGTTATTATATGCGTTTTAAAGTACGTGGATTACTGCTACGTAAGTTTGAATATCTTATCTTATCCATTACAGACGCTATTTCTATAAAGAAGATTATTGCGTCCTACACTCATCCGTGGTCCGAGTCTAGTCTTGAATTTTTATTAATGTTTTAAATGATGTTAAGTTACTGGTTTTCCTGGTTTGTTCAGGCAACCCATTCCATGCCCGAATGCCACTCGGGAAGAAAGAGTACTTATATGCGTTTGTTCTCGCATATAGGGACAAGGAAAGTGTTTTTGTCTTTATGTTTATCTGAGCTTTGCAACAGGTTGTTATTGCGTTGTATTTCTAAATTAAAGTTTAATGCCTTATGTATTATTACTACTTTACTCTTTGCCCTTCTGTCCTCTAGTGTTTCTAGGTTTAGTGATTTGGCTAATGGTGTTACTCTTGTTAATTAAGTATATCATTAATTAGCTTTTTACTTTGAAGCCTAGATAATTATTTCCGCGTTCTTGGTTGTTTGTTGTTCAATGTTAAATGCGATCTGACTTTACTTTATGTTTGGTGGCAGCGCTATACAAATAGAATTATGATTATTATTAAATTTTATGGTGCTGGCTGTTTTTTTTTCAGGTTTTATAGATTTGAAGTCAATCCATACATTCGTTTACCTTGTTTCTTTTGTCTTCTCCTGACGATTTATGTTAAACGTCATTGACATATTATTGTCATGAGAAGTATCGTCTTTTAAAATCCAAGACCATGCATCTTTTTTTCCATTAGAACAGAAGAAAGCTGGTATGTTTCACGTAAATCTTAATTACGCTACTCCGGATGATCCAAATCTCTGTTGTATGTCGTGCTCCAGTTGTCTATTTTTTTTTTAGTTCATCGTGGATTACTAAAGTATGTACCGGTATAATCAAAGACTTTAATAAGATTATTAGAAGAAGGCTCTTTTTTTTAGAGCTTATATGTTAAAGTTAATGTTATATTTCCGTGCGTATCCAATAACGCTGTCTTAAATTACTACTACGCTCCTAAGTTTGCCTAAATGTTTCCGCTGTATACAACTTTCTATTTTAATTTTAATTTTTCATTGAGAAAATCATAGCGATTAAATAAAACTGAAAGACCAAGTGAAGAGGTTTTTCTCAAAGGAACGAGATTTGGAATAGCCTCATACGGAGGTGACGTTTGAGAAGGGAAATAAATAAACAAAACTCGACGCTATAAATCTATATTTAACCATTTTGTTAAAAATAAGAACCTGGAAAAGATTCAAAACACGTGGCAATAGATTCAAAACACGTGACAATATTCATATGTTCTAGTCGGAATCCTTTCTTTTACGTCACTTTCCTATGTTGCCGGAAATAAAAACATCTCAAATGGCTACGAGATTTGGATTTTTCCTCCGAAAAACACACACATTTTAGTGCAAATAGTGAACTAATTACTTAAAATGTATCTTTAATATCTTGTTTAAATGATTTTTATTAACATTCAGATACTGAATACACTATTTAATATCAAAATGAAATGTTAACTCAATTTTGATAAAAAGCTCTTCACTTGGTCTTGAATTGTACAGTGTAAAAGGAATCGGGATTTCCGAAAAAAGAAGTCATTCGAGTCATCAAATAGCAGAAATATTAAAGCAAGCAGTCCATCTTATTATAGTCTTTGGTATAGTAGAGCAAGTAAATGTTTCCAAGGACAGAAACCTTGTATAGTATATGAGCGGTATTTTATATATAAATAGCCTACTTCCAAGGCCTTAAATAAGTCAATGTGACGTAGTAGTTTAATGACATTTTCTTTTGTTTGTTTTTGTATCCCCTTTGTGGTTGTTTCCTAATGGTTAGTTTCTGGACGACACATGGCCCAAATAACATTTGAAGTAAATGGGGGCAAGGCCTCTCACTACGATACCGTAAATGCTACAGTCTGCTGTGTGTGAGCAGCACTAGCTGAACTTAACGGTTTGTGTCAATGGCAGGGGAGTTCACACTCAAGGTTTATTGCTTGACAAATAACAGCGCAAAAAATAAGACAGGAGAGAGGGAATGATTACCTTTTTTAAAAGAATACCTTGGTCCAACGACTAACTGTTAAGTAATAAAACAGCCATATATATATATATATATATAATGCATTTAAAGTTTAAAGAGAGAACTGTTTATATAGTGCGTAAAGAAAATAGCCCGTTGATTGCCTTCTGTAGCTCATAAAACCTTCAACACTTTAACGTTAATGCTTTTTTTTTTTTTTATATACACTCACTTTATGGTTGGAGGGTTTTCAGAGTTAGACTCAAATTTACTCAGAACTTAAACCCTTTTCTCTTTACACGCACACTCACCCACTCACTCATAGGGTTGTCAGATACCTATACAGAGAATACCGGACACCTTCCTACCATTCTCGCCCCCAGCTTTATTCTATATTAAAATAAAACTTTAGGAACATTATTTCCATTACAAATGGGGCGCGGTGGCCGAGCGGCAGCGCGTTTGACTGGTGTACCGAAGGTCCTGGGTTCGAATCCTGGTGAAGGCTAGGATTTTTCCCCTGGACTCGAGCGTGTCCCTGAGTTTATCCAGCTCTGATGGGTACCAGACATTAATTGGGATAAAGTAAAGGCGGCTGGGCATTGTGCTGGCCACACAACCCCTAGTACCAAGGCCCTATGATCAATTTGGTCCTGTGAAGCAGCGTTCACCAGTTTTTGGTATTTACCTGAGCTGACAAAGAAAAGCAACAATTTAAAACCATAACCAAAAAAATGCAGGTTTAGACTGAAACCACTGATATTGGTTGGACACTTTAATCTTTTATATCATTATAATAGGATCATTTATAACACTGAGGCGAAGACAAGTTAAACAGTGTGGTGCGAAATAGTTCTAACCACTTCTCTCGTGTTTATTTCGACTCTAAGTAAAATGCAATAGCGTTAAATCGATTTAGTTGCACTCATTTATACGTCTTATTAAGGCTACAATTAATACAATTGCAATTAAAGATACATTTTTATTTAAACATAGATATGATAAACCATTTATTTTAGAAAACATGGTATGATTAAGTTGTAAAATAAAGTGAATTGACTTTTTCTTTGAATAAATTGACTAGCATAGCAGTAGACGAAGCAAATAGAAGTGCATTCGATTTTGTTGCATTTGCAAACAAACAAAAAAAGTTACAATTATGACACATAGTGGCTTTACTAGAGCAACTGTTTGAAAGCTATCTCAACCTTCTGGCCAAAAACATAGCTGGTTTTGGTATTTATTTATATTTTTAAATCGTGACATAGCTTAAAGCAGGGATCGGCAACCTACGGCACGCGTGCCAGACTTGGCACACAGAACCATTTTAAATGGCACGCGGAAGACTCCTAAAAATTATTGAAGTATCTTCTATTAGAAATTGAGTGCTAAAGCAGGGCGACTTTTAGGCGTTTGGCACGCTGAATGAATTAGAAATCCCACTTTGGCGCACTATTATCAAAAGGTTGCCGACCCCTGGCTTAAAGTATAACTACGTAGCTATTTACGAAATACACTTACGGTAGAAAACTCGCTTGAAAACTAAAACTGGCTTCAGAAATAAAGCAGGTTGACAACACTCATCCAAAACGTGAGCAAGAAAATTACGGCTCTGTAAGGTTTACACAGACTGACGTTTGTCTATATTAAACAGAAAACTAAAATCACCAGTGGCAGGGACAAGATATAGGTGAAGTCAACATTGTCAGCTAAAGGCAAAGTGAAATGTTTCACATTATGCAATTATTGTAACTTTGGGATTACTTCCAAACCGTTTTTTTTTCTTCTTTTTTTTTTCCTCCACCGAGCAATGGAGAAGAAAGACACTCACTCGCCTTATATATATATATATATAATATATATATATATATATATAATAATAATGTAGTGTGCTCAACCAATCATATTAGATAATTTAAAGGCACGTGACCGTCTCATATTATACTTTTGCGATTTTACTTCGGACATGTGACCTCGCTAGCTAAGTGGATTACGTATCGGGCTGCCATGCGGGCGACCCGGGTTCAATTTTCCAGTTACTCTATACCATTTTTGTAAAAGAAATTCAATTAATATTACTTTAAAAAATAAAAGATTGTAAATCTACTAGCCACACGGCCAATTTAGATTTTCATTAAATAAAAAGACTTGCCAATTTTATACACGATTACAATATTTATTTTAATTACTTTCTTAAAAGTCTTCAGTAATAAAAATTATATTTTTTTAATTATTAGATTTATAGTTTTCTGTTCATTGTAGTTTATGAAAATTGTATCTGTAGCTTATACAGGCCTGTTTTACCCTCCCCTCCCCTTTCCCCTGGGCCACGCCGGGCAATTTAGCTTGTTTCTTATATAATTGTACCCAGATTTATTCTTTAACATAGTCACCGATGTGAATAATCTTTGTGAATAATAAAATAACAATTTGCTCTGACTGTTGTCTAGAGCAGGGGTCGTTAAACTTTTGTTAATTGTGTGCCAAAGTAGGGTTTCTAATTCATTCAGCGTGCCAACGGCCAGAAAAGTCAACCAGCGCCACCAATCAAATTCTTGTAGAAGAGACTTGAATTGAGTTTGTGTGTGTCTTACGCGTGGCATTGAACATCATTTGGCGTGCCAAGAGTGGCACGCGTGCCGTGGGTCGCCGACCCCTGGTCTAGAGCAGCGTTTGCCGAATTCCGGGTCGTGACTCAGTAGCCTACCTGGACACGAAAGTATTACCGTTTTCGCAAAAGAGAAGAAAAAATGTGTAGGCCTACAGTATGGGAACTGTCGTGTTCTATAAGCTAGTAAATGCCTTAAAAAGTAGAAGTATAAAAACCACCGGGTCACGAATAAAGAAGAATGTGGGAATCCCTGGTCTAGAGTTTTACTGTGGCGTAATCCTAACATTTACATGTTTCTAAGACAAATATTTCTACTCATTTTAATAATACAGCAAAGTACAGTACCTACAATTAATTATAATGCAGGATTTGCAGTGCTGCTTGACTGCTTGGAATAACACGCACTAAACTCTAAACTAACAACTCTCTTTCTGCCATCGACATAAAGTGTGGTATGGGAATTTCAGAAAAGATTTATGTCAGTTATGTTTTGTTTGTTTTTTGTTATTGTTGTTTTGTAATAAAGGTCTTATCTGTATATGTTATGTATCAACTTTGATGGGGTCACCACAGTTGACGTTACGTAATTATACAATCACCGCGTTGTCCTTATAAAACACTTTCAATTACCCTAAACCCCACACTTTTTTTTTTGGTGCTTTACTATTCTAAAGCCCCCAGATGATATGATGCTAAGGTTATGGAAAGGCAAATATTTTTTCTTTTACGTAAAGCTACGCTCGAGACTTGGTTAAAAGCTCATTGAAATATAAAGAGACTTTTATATTTAAACGAAATAACATCTCTATATAGACACCAATAATTGCCTCTAATCTTAACAAGTAGACCTTTAAATACAATTAAATAAATATAAAAGCTTGAAATTATTGATTTTGGAATTACTCTTCTTAAATTGTTATGCCCCCTCCCCATTTTGTACCTCCAATGTGTCATTCTTTGTGAGGAAAAATGAAATAACAGAAAACGAGATGTCCATTGAGAGTTCCTTTAATTCCAGCGTTTCAATTCTGTACTTAGCCGATTTCAGAAATATTTCCCATCATGCAGGCAACGTTTCTCTTTTAAAAACTAGTAAACCCTTGCTGGGTTAATCTTATAATGTGAGGGAATATGACAAGGTAAACATTAAACAAGATGATATAGTCACTAGCTCGACGAAAGCTATCTTCCTCTCTCTCTCTCTCTCTCCCTCTCTCTCTCGCTCTCTCTCTCTCTCTCTCTGTCTTTCTCTCAGACTCTCTCTCTCAATCTCCCTCTTACTATCTGTGCATCTGTATGAGCCTGTCTTCGCATTCAAACCCTCTTACTCTTATGTATTGAAAGCTGTAAGCTGTAATAGTAGCTGTGTGCAGCCCTACTCTTTAGTGCGCTCTTTTTCACCCTTCTCTCTCTTCCTTTCTCTCTCTCTCTCTCTCTCTGTTTTTTCTTTCCATCTGTCAATCTGTGCATCTGTATGAAAATGGATTTGCTTTCAAACCATCTGATGCACTGAGAGTTACAATAAATATCAGTTATAGTAGTTATAACCAGGGCTGTGGAGTCGGTAGATAAATGTTCCGACTCCTCATTTTTTTGTACTTCCGACTCCAACTCCGACTCGGACTCCAGGTACCAAAATTTCCTCCGACTCCGATTCTTCGACTCCGACTCCGACTGATAAATGGTAGATAAATGTTCCGACTCCAACTCCGACTCCTCATTTTTTTGTTATTCCGACTCCGACTCCTGGTACCCAAAATTCCTCCAACTCTTCGACTCCGACTCCACAGCCCTGGTTATAACATTGTGTGCATCACTACATTCACTACCTCTCTGTCTTTCTTCTGTTCTCTCTCTCTCTCTCTCTCTCTCTCTCTCTCTCTCTCTCTCTCTCCCTCCCTCCCTCCCAACCTATCGTCCCTCACGTTTCACTGTTGTGTAAGCTTTATATACATGATTTATATTAGTGGCGCCAACACTATTTCATAATGGCTGCTTGTGAAGTCATTTTTTTTTGTGTCACAATGCTTCCTCCACCAAACAGCCTAATAAAACCCATATGTGCTGCCAAAAAACAAAAAAAAAGAAACAACCCTGGCAGCGTGCAAGTCTCTCATCCGGCTTATATACACCTTTAGCGGATAGTCCTTTCTGGCGATGTACAAGTGGCTTCAATTGGCCAAGAGTGCTTTCATGTTATTCACTTGGTGTTTCGTTTTTTAAATAAACCTTTTTTTTTGTTTTGTGTAGTTTTAGTTTTGAAGTTTTCGACATTACTTTTTTTTTTCCTTGTTTATCGGCACATCCAGTGACCTGTCAAGAGCTCACACAAGGCCTAATAGCAGTTCACTTTGTGCTCACAACCACTACAACCAGACTTGCATTGTACATGGCGATTTTTCTTTCTGCATTGATAAAGGGGTAAACACACAAACATTCATTTATGAATTATCTGCTTATTCCTTGTAGATGATAATTTTAAAAAAAATAAAACTTCAAAAGCGTTGTCTCGAACAAATAATCATAGTCTTCAACAGACCTGTTTGAACCTTGAAATAACAAACTGATCCTTGTACATTAGAAGCCTCTATACTGAGTCTATACTCTCGTCTCTCTCTCTCTCTCTTTCTCTCCCTATCTCTTATCTTATATATTACAGACGCGCCACCTATAAAGAAGATTTTTGTGTCCTAGGCTCATCCGTGGTCCGAGTCTAGTCTTGCATTTGTATTAATGTTTCAAATGATGTTAAGTTACTGGTTTTCCTGGTTTGTTCAAGTAACTCATTCCATGCCCGAATGCCACTCGGAAAGAAAGAGTACTTGTATGCATTTTTTCTCTCCCCCTCTCTCTATCTCTCTCTCTCTCTCTCTCTCTCTATCTATCTATCTCTTTGTCTATCTATTTGTCTATCTATCCTATCTCCGTGTGTATGCAGGCTATATCTATGGTATATTATAGTTAGTATTTATAGGCTTCAAAAGCGATTTTAGCGTGACCTACGACATGTGATATGAAAGGGAGGAAACCAGCACATGCATTGATTATAAACAAAATATTGCTTACTAAACTAAATGTGTTTTATTTATATTTTTTCAAATCCTTGTTTTTATAACATAAATACCAAAACCCAAATATTTGCTGATCAGTGTTCATTTTACCTTCTCATTTTCTTCCAGCTTAGTTTGTAGTTTTAAAGACTAGATCTAGACCTAATATTATACTTGGAGAACGGGAAAATATTTTTTTTAGTGCAATGGCCTATCTATAACAGCAACTTTCATAAAATTATATCGTAAAATCAAGCACTAGACAAAAAACTTTTACAATATTTTTTTTTTTATCAAACTGCGTATGCTCTTCAAGCGTAATGTATATGTATATATAAACATGAAAGCTAACCCTTAAAAAATACATGTATAAAAAAAATGAATTCAACTTGTTCTTTCCTTTTGCGCGTTTCAAATGATTATTTTTTTCAACGTAAAACCGTGTAGCACAGTTTTATAGGCGCGACCGTGAAGCGGTTTCAGGAGGACTGTGAATGGATAACTTTTGTGATATTAATTTCCAGAAATAATATAAACAACAGACAAGGCAGGCAAGATTCTGGGTTAGGGTTATGGCATGCATGCTTTTTTTTTCTGATAGCTTTATTTTAACGTTGTATAAAACTAATATCACATCAAACATCGAATTTGTCATTGACGCTGATAGTCAGGGTTAAGGTCCTCCTGCAGGCAAAGCTAGAAACCCTTAAAATGCCCGGCTTTTGTACTATTTTAAGCTTTGTAGGCCTACAATTTTAAAAATGGTATAAGGTTTAGAATATTATAATTAATAAACAAGTGATCATTTGTACAAGAAAAGAAAAATCCGTTTTTTAGAGACTGTTGCATGATGTAAAGTTGTTTTTTTTTTCAAAGTTGACCAAATTCAAGCTGCCTTACTTCCTACAGTGAATTTATATGTATTTAACGAAACTGTTTTTGGTCAGTTTACCAATATGAGGGGGTCCGGTGGACGGCGCGTTCGACTGGCGTGCTTAAGGACCTGGGTTCGAATCCCGGTTAAGGCTAGAATTTGTTCTCAGGTCTGGAAGGTGTCCCTGATTTTACTCAGCTCTTTTGGGTACCTGACTTAAGTTGGGGTAAGTAAAAGCGGCTGGGCATTGTGCTGGCCACACATGCCCCTAGTACGGAAATTGGTGAACGCTGCTTCACCGGCCCTATGCGTCAATTTGGTCCGACGGGATACTTTACTTTTACTTGACCAATACGCACTTAATGGCCGCTCTTGTAATAAAATTATACTGATTGCGGGTTTAAGTTTAATGCGAAACTATTCAATTGAAACACAATGTCCTCTTTTTTTGTCTCTCGATGTCCTCCTTTTGACACCCATGTGTCTGGCAACCCTAGTCAGTACAGAGGTAGCCTACCAGCTGGGGTCGAATACAGAATTTAAAATAACGGAAAAAAAATGTTCAGCTTCAAACTAGTTCTAACTTCAGTTTAGGTAACGTAAAGTCAATTGGGTTTTAATCTGGCCGCACAATCCACTCATATTATTTTCAGGTCCGTATATAGGATTGTGGGGGCCCTGTTCCCACGGGTCAAATTTAAGTAGGAGCCCCTCGTGGACTCGACCCTGCCAGTGTCAGTTAACAATCAAATATGATTTTCCATTCACAGTATTTGTTCATTGTGCGCTTCTACAACAGCACTATTCTAATTGCCGAAAGAAAAGACTAAAAACTTTGTTTGGAATGTGTGGGGGGCCCCTTTTCTGTGGGGCCCCCTGTTTCATAGGAACATGTGGAACATGCCTAAATACGCCACTGATTATGTGGCTAATGAAACTGGTAAACTGTTTTAATTAGCTCTACGCAGCCAGAAGGCATGCACTTGAAAAGTTAATTCGCTTCAGTTTTGATAAAATCATGGATAAATTCACTTGAGAGTTAATTTAGACAGCCCAGACCTGTCTATTGCAATATGATGTTTTGAATTATAGAAGGAGCGTCTGTAATGTATAAAATGTTACAAACAGTATATCATTTAACGGTGTTTGAGCAAGTTTTGCATTGGTTTGTTTTTTGTCCTCAGCTCATGATGTTGAAAGAAACTTGGCTCCTTTTTGTTCTGCTGTCTTGGATACATCTGGTCTTGTCCGCCATAGAGTCCAAATATCACAGTGAAGAGGAGCTGGAACAGTTTCTCAAAAAGCTCAACGGAGATTATCCCAGTCTGACGCGATTATATTCCATCGGGAAAAGTGTAGAAGGCAAGCTGAAGACGTAACACGTCCAACTAGTTCACATTTAGAGGCATTTACATCTCTACAGGGTTCATTAGGTTTGGGAAAGTTTGAGAAAAAATAGCTCGATTTTTCAATTTTTTCGGAAAACTAACCAAGATTTGAGACAGTTTGTGAATATTTATAAAATACAAAAAAAAAAAGTCATGAAGTGGAAATATAAAATAACCAAGTTTAAAAAGTGGATCAATCTTTTGGAAATAAAAAAAATTAAATACAGATCTAGTTAATTCTTATAGTGGAGCTTTTAAAAATTACAATAAACACGCCCCCCCTTTCCCCACTGTCTGTGCTTGACAGAATCCAGATTTGTCTCATTGGTGTTTTTAAACTATATAAAGCCAGTGTGTGCCACTTTTTCATACTATCACTATCATATCTGGATTGGACTCTTATATTTCCAAGTAAAATGTTGATGTTAAAATATTATTGATAATTATTAATGGATTAGTATTGAATTTTAAACAAATAGAAGAATTGAATTTCGTAGGTTTAAGTCTTGATGATACTGTTCACAAATATCTATCCATACCCTTCTTTTATAATAGAACTCTGACCTTAGTAATTGGGATACAGCGGTAGCAGTACGCTTGGATTGTCGTATTGAATGTCTTTGGTTCAAATCCGCGTTAACACCAGGATTTTTTCTTCCAAGATATAGAAACTGTGTTCCTGATTCGATCCAATTGTAATCAACATTAATGGCAGAAACATAAAGTCAGCTGGACATTTTGCTGGCTGAAACGTAAAGCCAGCTGGACATTTTGCTGGTCACACAATCCCCCTTGTATGTCGTGGACATGGAAACTTGTGAATGCTGCTTCACTTTCTCCCCTTTTGGAACAATGTCTGAAAGATATATTTTAGTTTTTGTACTTACCTCCGTAATAACTTAGTTTCTGTATTTATAATGTACACATGTGTTTCCAGGGCGAGAGCTTTGGGTGTTAGCCATCGGAAAACACGTTTCCAATCAGGTCTCCATGGTCCCCAATGTCAGTTACATAGGCAATGTGCATGGGAATGAGGTAAGTTCAAAAACACAGCCAATTCACACAAACACTCACTTATTAGCCAAACTCTTTGGTCTGTCAAGTCATCAGTGTTTCCCCATTCTTCATTGGGTGTATTTAATCTTCCTGGCGGTAGTTTTAGAGTAAGAATTTTTAACTCCCACAGCTGCACTGTTGTTTTACAAATAATTTCAAAATCCGATTGCACTGTGTGTTATTGTCTATTTATTTCTAAACTCAGCCCCATGGCCACTGTAAGTTGATTTATGGTGCTGGTTGTGATTTGATAGTTGTTGTTTTTGTTATCCCATTGCCACAGGTGGTTGGTAGAGAAATGATTCTCCTACTTGCCGAGCACTACCTAACCATGTATGCAACAAACAGCACGATACGAAACTTTGTGGATACCACCAACATACATCTCTTGCCCTGTTTAAACCCAGATGGATTCAGCAAGGCCTTAAAATATGACTGTGACGGTGTTGTGGGAAGGTAAGTAAGTGGGAAATTATATCTTTAGTAAAACTTATTCCGTTGAAATAACTTTATATCAAGGATGTTCAAATTACAGCCAGCGGGCCAGATACAGCCTGCGGGCCAGATACAGCCTGCGGGCCAGATACAGTCTGCGGGCCAGATACAGCCTGCCACTATTTTGCCTCTGGTCCTCTAGTGCCCCCAAGAGTTAAAAGTAAAGTAACTGTCGGACCGAATTTATCCATAAGTACTGTGAAACAACATTCACCAGTTTCTGTGGCCACGGCATACTAGGTGATAGTGTGGCCAGCATTATTTACAGCCGCCTTTACACTATGCACAGCAGCCTTTAGTTTACCCTAACTAAGGTCAGGTACTCATCAGAGCTGGGTAGACTAAGGGACACCCTCCAGACCCGAGAAAAAATCCTAGACTGCACCAGGATTCGAACCCGGGACCTTTGGTATGCCAGCCGAACACGCTGATCAGGTTATTGGACATGCTGTTATACAACTAGGAACTTTATTCTATATATTTCTAAAGGTTTTTCTTCTAAGTGTTTTTTTTTTGTCTATTTTCAGAGCTAATAGTTTGAACTTTGATTTGAACCGAAACTTCCCTGATGCACTCAACCCTAGCCAACCCCCAGTCCAGCAGGAGACAGCTGCAGTCATTTCCTGGGTCCAATCAACTCATTTTGTCCTGGTTGTCAACCTCCACGGTGGTGCTCTTGTGGTGAATTATCCTTATGATGTCGATCCCAAAGGTATTCTTCTTCCCACCTTACAGAGTGTAAATCTGCAGACAGAGGTCAGCTGATTCAGCTGGAAGAGTAGGAAGTGTAAAATCAAATATTTTGTTTATGACAGAAAGCCTTTAAAGAACAATTTTAAATATATTTTTTTTCTTACATGCTTAAATTAAGTAAAGTACCAGTCGGACCGAATTGATCCATAGGTCCGGTGAAGTAGCCTTCACCAGTTTCTGTTGCCACAACATACTAGAGGATTGTGTGGGAAGCACTATTCACAGCCGCTTTTACTTTACCCTAACTAAGGTCAGGTATCCATCAGAGCTGGGTGGACTCAGGGACACCTACAAGACCAGGGACAAAATCCTAGCCTGCACCAGGATTCGAACCAGGACCTTCGGTATGCCACCGTGCCCCCATATGTGAATGATGTTTAACATAAATGGTGCCACCTAATCTATCTCTATATATTCTTCTTTATTTAAAAAAATAAGGTTTCCCTTTGATCATTATGTGGAGGAAAAGGTTGATAATCTCAAACACCCTAAAATTGAAATAAACATCATTTTATTTCTTATAGAAATAGATGACATTGGAGAAAATAATTTGAACTACACAACTAGGGTCTCTTTTTTATGTTAGTTTTATTTTTGAGACTAGGGTATACAAAGTTAAAATAATAAACTCTTTATATTGTATGGTTTTAGCTTTGGATTGAAGACTTTATCTTGAACTAGTAAACTACTTTATTGGTATGTTTGACATTGAGTTTTGTAGTCTTGGCTCTGATTGAACTAATTAGCTGACACTATTTTGACTGTTTACAGATGTAGAAGCAAACGAATACGCTCCCAGTCCAGATGATGATCTGTACAGACACCTGGCTCTGGTGTATTCCAGGTCACACAGCATCATGCACAGAGGAAAATTCTGTCACGACTCATTTCCTGATGGGATAACCAACGGGGCCCAGTGGTACCCTGTCTTTGGTCAGTTTACATTTGTACATCCAGAGTAAATAGTCTGGTCAGACATTCTTATCTTATCTTATACATTACAGATGCTCTTTCTATAAAGAAGATTATTGCGCCCTACGCTCATCTATGGTCCGAGTCTAGTCTTGCATTTTTATTAGTTTTCAATGATGTTAAGTTACTGGTTTTCCTGGTTTGTTCAGGCAAAACATTCCATGTCCAAATGACACTCGGGAAGAAAGAGTACTTATATGCATTTGTTATCACATAAGGGACAAGGAGAGTGTTTTTGTCTATATGTATATCTGATCATTGCAACTGGTTGGTTCCCAACTTTACATATCATCATTTACATTGGTTGTTTTATTCAAATAGGATTTTTTTTTTCAACTGTTTATATCCATACAGAATATATTGAACAGGATTTTACATTTACTTTACATTCAAAATTTTTAGCCTAGAAGCAAATGAAGTTGGGCTTTTCCAATACATAGTCTATGTTTGCAACAAATTATTTGTTTATATACAACAAGCTTTATTGAAAATAAAGTGAAAATAAAACAGGCCTGTATATGAACAGATAGACATTTTATAAACTACAATGAACAGAAGACTATAAATCTAATGATTAAAAAAAATTTTGTTTTTTACTGAAGACTTTTAGGAAAGTAATTTATAATTAATATAGTAATGGGGTAAAAAAAAGTAGGCAAGTCTTTTTATTTAATATCAATCTAAATTGCTCGGTGTTACCTGTAGATTTACAATCTTTTTTTTTTAAAGTAATGTTAAATGAAAAAAAATATTGTAGAAAAACGTTATAGACTAACTGTGCATTCTGGTGTATATCCATTGTGTTATGGATCACAAACAACAAAAATACATGTGATATATTATAACCAATATCAGAGAGAACAAAAATTACCAAAGGCAGACCCCAGGCTGAGATGGGTGGAGGGTGTTGTAAAGATGGATTTATGACAGATAGGGGGTTTCAAGCATGGAAGAAGAAACAAAACTAGTGATGTTAAACGAAAACTGGAATACCGGATTCCGGTTTTGAATCTGAAAACCGGTTTTGATTTTTAAAACCGGATTTCGGTTTTTTGGTTGGAAGGTAATCATTACTTCAAGTAGCACACCCTTTATTTTATTTTTTTATTGGTTCTGATGGAACTATTTTAAAAATAATAATGTTGGATTCACGCAAAACAATTCTTGAAATGCCTTGCTAATACTATTTAGTCCGAAACTATTTAGTTTTAAACCGGTTTTATAGAACCAAAAACCGGTTTTGAAAACAAACCGGTTTTAACATCCCTAAACAAAACACAGACAGGTGTGGATGGGTGTTGAACAACAGGTATTGGTGGATACTATGTCCTTGTACAATCTTAGGACAATTGACATTATTTGCTTCATTCTAATACCTTCCCATTTATATATATGGAAGATGTATTAGGAATCTAAATTTGATCTCTCCTGTTATTGAGTTTTGCTATTTGAATGTGTGTCTCTCTCTCTAATTGTACAGGTGGCCTGCAAGACTATGTCTACAAAAATGCCAGCAGCTATGCAATCTTGATAGAAATGTCTTGCTGTAAATATCCCAAGCCTGAAGAATTGTCTACATTCTGGATTCATAACAAGGATGCTCTGTTGAATCTTCTATACTCTGTTCACATGGGTAAGTTCCCCCCCTCCCCACACACACACACTTTTGTAGGCAGAGCTTAGTTTAAGTCAGTGGTGGGATGGAATGCATGTATCTCTTTATTAAGATTAAGTTCTGCTCCCCTTGGCCTGATGTGTACCTGACCCCTGGCCTTACCATTCTGAAATTGTTCATGAGTGTCCTACTTTACATACTACTACTAAAGACTTGTAACCATATTCATAAGAAAAGAAAACTGAATTTTCGTATAGAGCAAAATATGTTTATAAAAAAAAAATACAGAATGGGGGCTAATGCGTGCCCATCCTTGGTCTATGTTTTTATTGTAACATTGACCCTTAGGGTCAGTCTATTATGTCTGTGTGTTTTTGCTGCCCAAACAAATCTAAAGTTGTTTATTGTTTTTTTATAATTCCTGCTTTAAAGACAATCTTTGTTTTTGAATGAAATAATACTGGGAGAAAAAAAAAGTTGTCCTTCTTTTATTCATTTCATTTGCTTTTTGCTGTTGTTTGTGACTTGTGACATTAAGATGGGCTTTAACTTGTCTCACCTGGTTTAACTTTTTGACTTGCCCAGCAAACAATAAACTCATACTCAGGCCCATCAGAAAGGATTAGCAGAATTATTCATTATAAAAACAAAAAAATATCTAACAAAATATCTTGATCACAAAATGTATAAATCTCTGATTGAAACTTACCATGTCATATTAAGTTGGCTGTATCCACAAATAGTTTGAAATAGGGGCGAAGCCACAAGTTAAGTCACCCTGACATTTTGGACAAATATTTTGTTTATGGCTGACAAAAAAGGGAAAAGGAGAAAGTCAATTTGAATGAAATGATTCAGAAACTGTTTTCACTTGTAGTTTTTTCCTTTCTTTCATTCTAGATACTAGAATAGTATTGTGTCAGCTACTGTAATCTTGTTATTTTAATTCTTCTGATTCCATCCCAGGTGTGAAAGGTATTGTTTATGTTGCCTCAGAAGATAATTCCACTATTGTCCCATTGAAAGGGGCTATGGTTACTGTTCAAGGCAGGGAAGAGATCCCATTCTACAGTAAGGACATGGGAGAATACTACAAACTTTTATTGCCTGGAAACTACATGTTGATGGTAAGAACACTGTTGTTTTTTTTTAATGACTGCACTGTAATACTGTAGACTTTAGTAGTATTATTCTAGTTTAGTGAGTGTAGAGGGCACTCTACGTGGTTATTTGACTCGTGTAGAGGCTGATTATTGCAATGTCACAGTGAAATTTGGGCCTTAGAATTATTTATATTTTATCCCGCTTGGCTGGCGGGTGCTGTAAGGCTATTGAATAGAGTAATTCCTACTACTATATGACACGAGTGCTAATATATGAGCAGACACAAGAACAATGATTGATTCAATGCCGGGATGAATTTCAAATACTATTTATTTAGGCATAAGCGATAGATGGCAGAATTAAATCCACAACACAAATTTACAGTGTAACAGTATATATTTGGATCCACCGAAGACAGGACTGGTGCGTTCCGTGTCTAAGGCCCCAATACCCGTTTTTCATTTCTATCCTAAACCAAGAAGTGCCCTCTGTGGGGGTAGGGGCAATGGGGAGGGGGGACAAGAGGACGGTCGGGGGAGGGATACAAAAGCTCTTTGATACCTTACATCCTCAACTAGTTTACGGGGGGGGGGGGGGGGGAAGAGTTTGGGGGAGGGGGTTTTCCCTGGCCACCTGGGCGGACTGTAATAGATTATCTTGACCAGTGGTCAGTAGCGGAGAGGGGGATCAAAGGGAGGGCTTGGTGGGGGGTTTAGACTGTACATACAAGGGGGTTGGCGAGGGGGTTTAGACTGTACATACAAGGGGGTTGGCGAGGGTGGGGGGTGTTTAGACTGTACATACAAGGAGATGTAGGCATCCTAAATATATACAAGGGCAGATAACTACGTTTGTATAATAATATAATGAATACATATGTATATATTGATGCATGTAAAACAGTTATAGAAGAGAGTAAGTACATTTTAGTACATTCATATACAAAAATAAATGCAAGATACAAATACAGTCACACATCCTTCATTCATTGGTGAGCACCGCAATGAGCCAGGATTAATTGTAGTTTATAGGTTGGAGCCATTGTGAATAAGTGCCATGGCACCAGACTGAGCGGTTGGCGCTTCTAGTGAGTTTACCACAGTGAGCATGTTTATATTTCCATAGTTTAGGGCTACATGTTCAAGTAGCCTAAACTATACAGTTAACAAAACTCTTCAAACTAAAACCTCTTGCTTACTCAATAGGATCTTGGAACTATTTACTATTTCCATACTTAGAATGGGGGCCGAGTGGCAGATAGGATTTTTTCTCTGGACTCGGAGGGTGTCCCTGAGTCTACCCAGAGCTCTGATGGGTACCTGACATTAGTTGGGGGAAAAGTAAAGCATTGCGCTGGCCACACTATCCCCTAGTATTCCCAAAGCCACTAAAACTGGGTGAACGCTGCTTCACCAACCTTTTGACCGATTTGGTCCAAGGGGATAAATTACTTGACTATACTTAAAATGGATTTATTTAGCAGAACACCAGTAAAAGATGTCTAGAAATATAATTGTGTGTGTTGCCTGACAGATTATTTCTTTGATATTATTGTCTCAAAAGTTTTCTTATTGTATGTTTGTCCCAATAGGTTAGCTCTCCCGAGCATGGGAACATATCAATGAAGTTCACGGTTAAGGCCTCTGATGTCACTAGGCTAGACATTGTATTGTCTTCAAAAAATATTAGATCAAAAAGTAGTTTACAAGAAAACAGTTCCATCTCCAACAGGGTCATCACCGGTTTATTGTGTACTTTATGTATAATTTCTCAACTTATTACAGTATAACTCCTTTTTTTTTACCAATGTTTACATATTTATATAGTTGTCAACACTATCATTACATCCGTTTACAGTGTCACATATACATTCTCGTTTCCTTTTGTTTTTATACTTTTATATTTCATTGAATACTTTTGTATTATATTATATAGCTTGTGTATTGAATGAATTTATGGACAGCCATAAAAGATATATTTATCTCAATGTTGAAAACAAAATGTCACAGTTCAAAGGTCAAATGTTGTGTGTCTCTCATCATACTGTGTGTGTGTAGTAATGAATGGCACAGTACTTACTTCAATCCTAATCTCACTCATCCAATATTTAAACTGAATTCCTTATATAAGTCTGTGTTGTTAGCCTGGTCAAACCAACATACAGATAGATATATACAAAAAAAGGGCATGAGTTTTTATTTAACAAACAGTTTAGCTGACTATGGAGCACCGGTATTTACTTACTAAAAATATTTGAGGAAAGCTTTAAGTCTTGAAATTATTTACAATCTTTAAAAAAAAGTAGACTAATATTAATGGAAATTTTAAAAAATGTGGGAAAAGAAAAAAAAATGTCAGTGGGTAATCAAACCCAGGTCGCCCGCATGGCAGTAGGATAAGCTAACCACTCAGCTAGGGAGGAAACATGCAGAAAGTGAGAGCATTAAAGTAAAATATGAGACAATAATGTCATGTGTCTTTAAATTAACTAATGGGTAACTGAATTCACACACACATCATATTATATATATATATATATGTGTATGTAAATATGTTTTAAATGTGTGTGTAATAAAGTGTAAATGAAATGCTTTCATCTCATTCTAACAAGCACAAATCTGGATTTTTAAAAGGTTGCAGTTGGAAAAATAATGTTGATGTGTGAATATTTGGTGCGCTGTAGTTTTTGCTGCAACATTTTAAAACAAACAAAAAAAACGAATTTCCAACAGTTTATTCTCAGTTACAAACTCTAATCCCTTTGTACTAAAGTCTGGATCACAATTTGAACAAAAAAACATATTTAATACACTGTATTAATTTCCAGTTCAATTATTTTAGAAGATATCTGCATCAATCTTATATTAAAAACGTTCACATTGTTTCCATGTAAATACAAGAGAAATACAAAGAAATCATAATGTTTTTTCCATCATAAACTTGGAGTAGACTGGTGCTACCCCTTAAGTCATTTCTCTTGTTCCCATCATTGGCTCTGTACTGTAGATATTAACAGACAAGTCTACAGAAACAATAACATCATACTTGATTTATTATCTATTTATTGCTCAAATATGATTTCTATTGGTTCTACACTAGTCAATAAAGAAAAAAAAAGATTCAAAATCATTTGCCTGTGTCATGTTTTATGTTTTTAATTTAGTGCACATACTTTTTTAAACCTAAATAATCTGTTTCAAGAAATTACATTAGAATAATAGGAATCAGATCAATTAAAAAAATAAATGTCAAAATGAATCAATATTACGTAAGCTTCACATCTCACAGTTAAATGAGAAGTGTATACATAAAAGTTATAGTAGTACAAGTCTAATGTGCATGAATTAAGTATAATCTAAAATTGAATCTGAATGTTGACATGTTTAAAATTAATGTTTTCTTATTTTAAGCACAGAAATCATATCCTTTATACTTAGAAAGAGCTACCAGTTGTTTAATTATTTTGTTCAGAAGTTATAGATCTAGATTATTTTTATTTATATACTATAAAACTTGGTCAATCAAAATAATTCTATAGCTATTAGGCCTACTTACTAGAGAATATTTTTTTAACTATCCAACCTTTTAACTTTAAAATTAGTTTAAAAAAAAACTATCATCTAAATGCACTCAAAACATTTTCTATTAATCTTTTTTCATTTAAAGATATTGCACAATGTCAATTTAAAACAAATTAAATTTACAAAAGAATTCTTACAAATTAAAAAAAAATTTAAAAGAAAAAGTGCTTTTTTTTTAAATGAAGGGATAACTTGTCCAATATTTGGTTAATTCAGTGTTTTATTGATTACTCCCCTTAGTATAAGAAATACATCGTGATAGAAATTAAGGGGGCATAACTGGTATCTCCCTGGCTTTAAATATTTTTCACGGTTATCTTTCCTCTTCCAAGACTAATCACTCGTACAAAACTGTTACACCGTAGTAGCAGAACCGCAATGGGCACGTGGCCCTGTTGGTAGCAGAGCGGGCCCTCAATTTCTCACATTTCGTTGGTGGCGGTTGTGTTCAGTTAAAAATCGATTGTGCATCTGATTGTTTCACTGCCTTCAGACACAAATTTGCATTTAAATGTGAGATTGTACATTCGTACAAGTGGGATAGATTTATTTTTTCCTTTTAAATTAGAGAAAAGATTATTTAATAGCAGCTGTGCATTTCTCCTTTACACCTTGCCACTGTTTCTCTCTGCATATAAATATATTTATAGGCCCTATATATCACATGCAACTTCTCTCTCTCTCTCTCTCTCTCTCTCTCTCTCTCTCTCTCTCTCTCTCTTTCTCCATAACACTTCTTTCATTCTCTCTCTCAATTTTCAAGTTTTTTTTTTGTTTTCTTTTGCTATTTTCTTGCTGTTGTGTTGTTGTTGCTGTCGTATTTTGTACTACAACAATTGAGGTGTTGAAAAGAATGTTATTAAAATCTAGAATGTTATAATTTACATCCAATCTAATCATCGATAACATAATATAAAAATGTGTCCACGTGAATTTAAATGAAAAAAAGGATTGAAACTAAATTGATTTGGTAAATTGTTTCTTTTGTGAATAAACGTTTTTGTTTTTAATTTTTTATAAGGTAGCCTATAATCAACTTTATTGTCTATTGATTTTATTAAAGGAAGTTTTTTTTTTAAATTATTTTTTTTCTCCAGATCTGAAATAATGATTTCATAAAACGAATAATTGTTTTGTCTCATGTTAAGATTATTTCAATTTTTAAGAATTTTTTATAAGTTTTTTTTATATTTTAAACTGTAGGCCTAGGCCTATGAATACTAATTTTTTATCAAATGTTAGTTGATAGAAATGGACCAAAAAGGCAGGTTGATATAACGCAGTGCATGGATCGGCAACCGCGTGGAAGACTTGGCACGCAGAGCTGTTATAAAAAGGCACGCAAACAAAAAAACAGGGACATTCAAGTTTTTTCTACATGTAAAGAGCAGTATGACATTTAAGGCTGTTGGCACGCTGAATGATTTTAAAATGCTACTTCGGCATACTATTATCTAAAAGTTGCAGACGCCTGACGCAGTGCATTGTTTGGAGACTTGGCCCTATGTAAGGTGCCCTCAGTAATTTTTGTTTTTGAAATATATAAATCTAGTCTACTTAAAAACTATGAAGGCATATTTGGAGAAAAATTAAAGTGCAAGGGGTTCCAAATATCTGTTTGCTTGGCGCCCACAAATTAACTGGATGGACCATGTTTTGGGTTGACACCTTTTGTGGAGAATACCGCCCCTGTCTTCCCACCCCCCCTCCCCTTCCCCTCTCGGCCACCCCACCGAGTGTGATTCTTCTAATTATTTAGTCCAGGCAAATACCTAAGCTGCTGATGGAGGGAGGGGGGAGTCGGGAACGTGCGTGCTTCTCGGCCTTGACCTTCTTCACTGCTAATAAAACTAAATTGAGAAGGAAAGAAAAAAAAAACTCTTTCTCCGTAGACTCACATAATATTTCCTTTCTGTCCTATAACGACTTTTTTTTCCTATCTTTGACAAAAAATTTGAGTAATCTCCCTTCATTCCTACACGCTCCTTTCTCATTTTAGTGTTTTGTAAATTATATGTTGATGTAATAATACAAGCAACCCATTGCCTAACCATTTTTTTGTTGTTGTCAGTTTATATTTTCTCTCCTGATTATTTATTTTGATATGAAATTATTTATAAACTTTTTTTTTCTCTTCTTTTTATATAACATAAATAAAAAATATAATTAATTTTTGTTTTCAACACAACATGATTCCTTACCCTCCCCCGCACACGCTTTTCCTCTTTGATTAATGTCACGTGACAAGAGCTTATTCATTCCCTCCCCTTTTCAGCTCGTGTGTTTGCTAACGAAAATTTAAAAAAAAAAAAAAAGTCTTACATATTCTCTCCCTTTGCTAACTAAGAACGTGTTTCGACTTAATACACGTTTTTTTTTCTCTTTTTTTTTCTTTACACGTACATAAATATATACAAAGACGTGCAAAGAAGATTTCTTTTGATGTAAAAATTTCATAGAAATAGATTAAAGAAATGTGTTTCTTGTGCAAATGTGTTTAGACTGCAGATAAAGGGGGAGGTAATCTGGCCAGTTGCCAACACGAGTAGCCGTTCCTGTCTATGCTCTTTTTGAGAAAGAAAAGTGGGGGTGGGGTAGGGTGCGGGGAGACATATTATTATTATTATTATTGAAACGTTGTACACGCCTTCAGAAAATGTTGGGGAGAAAGTATTTTTCTCCCTTTCGCTGCGTCTCTCTTGAATTTCTCAACATGCAATAATAATTATCGCATAATTAAAAATTTAAAGCGAATAATTAAATGTTTTGAAGTCTATGATAGAAGAGATTGGCTGATTCCAAGCCACACACACGCACATACACACACACTTACACACACACACTTAAACACAAATACACGGATACAAATTTTAACGACATACGACGATGCGATATAATAGGCTATATTAATATTATACTTTTTTAAATGTACGTAATTAAGTTTAAAGACAAATTATTAGAATAAAATAATGATAGAGGAATTATTGCTCCGTTAAAAACACTTTTTCCATTCTGGTTGCCGGTCTCTACTGATTATGGTATTTATGGCATTAATGTGTTGTTGAGTATGAGTTTGTTTGAATGACAATAATTACAACTTTACCTCAATGTATACTCAGAGAATAAATAGACTCTAGGCTTACAGTAGATACAAATAATGCTACTGTATATTTAAGCTTGTTTATAAGCAGCTCTTGACCTTTTCATTTTATGGATTTTTTATTTTTTTTCTGCTTTGTTTCATCTTATCGTATATTATATTATATTACTGCCGCTCCTTCTAGTAGAAGGTCCTCGCGTCCTCTACATTTATCTGTGGTTTTATTCTAGTCTTTAATTTTGATTAAGGGTTTCGTAAGTGATGTTCGATGTTGGTTTCCATAACTAGTCTAGTTCAGGCAACCCATTCCATATCTGAATATCACTCAAAAGGACAAAAAACTATTTAACTTGTGGGTTTATATAACTTTGTCCCTGCGTGTGGATTTAGGAAACCGCTTTAGTTTTGTCATTTTAGTAATCTCATGAATTAAAATTGTATTACATTTTTTTGTTAGAATTCATGGTCTTTTTACTTGTTACTTTTTTTTTTTTTTTTTTAACCTTCTTTCCTGGCGTATTTCTAGATTTAGTGGATTCATTTAGTGGATTCATTTAGTGGATTCATTTGCCTTTTAATGTTTAAACTCGTTCATTTAACATTCATAACTAAACAAGTAAAAAGTCTTTTTACATTAGAAAAAAAAAAAACGAACAAAAGTTAAAAATTACAAGAGAAACAAAAGAAGAGATAGTGTGTGTGCGTGAGAGTGTATTTGAGAAAGAGTGTGTGTGTGTGTGTGTGTGTACAGATGTGTGAGAGATAATTGTTCACTACCGAGACTGCTTAGAACTTGATTAATTTACTTTCTCAGTAAACAAATTCAAGTGCATTGGAGTCTTTAATTAGACGTTTCAATTACCAACACAAAAACTCAGATAGAAGAAACAAACAACAAACTGAAACCACAAACAACAAACAGAAACCACAAACAACAAACAGAAACCACAAACAACAAACAGAAACCACAAACAACAAACTGAAACCACAAACAACAAACAGAAACCACAAACAACAAACTGAAACCACAAACAACAAACAGAAACCACTAACAACAAACAGAAACCACAAACAACAAACAGAAACCACAAACTTTCACACCTGGTTCTCATACCAGACATACGTTATTACTTTGAAACTGCCTAGTAAAAAATTAATGTTTTGCTATCATTAAAGTATTAATTAATATCATTTTCTTCTCTTATATTTTAAATAATAAGTCTTTCAATCATTAAATTATATATATATGTGTGTTTGTGTTTTAAGTCTGCCCGTCTGTTAAAAGGCAATCACTTTAAGTTGTATGTAATTAACTTACGATGTTTATGTCTGGGCGCGCAGTTTTGTGTGATACCGTAAACAAAAATAAATTCTTTTATCAACTGTAGACCCTATCAAGTGTCCACTACTAGTTTAGTACTAGCTTACCTTATGCCTTAAGATTCAGTTCTAGTTTAGTACTGTTGCCTTTGATGGACAGAACGTTGACTATGAATGAATACCAGTAACCTCCCCTTTCTCTAAAAGCGATTGTAAATCAATGTGACGTCATATCATACCCTCGACACCAAATCTTGTACATAAAACCGATTATTGCGGTTCTCATTTTCAAAATGTTCGCATATTATTTCATTTGTTCCAATTTGTATTAACATTTTGAAAGTCTTTCTTTTTGTTGTATTTTTTAACTGAAGTTTCAACAGATAAATTAATAGAGTAGCCTACCGGGTACCGGTATTCATTGAATCCAAATGTTTGGACTTCAATTTCTGTTTAGCTTATAGTACCGAGTATTCTCCCCTCTCTGGAAATCTAAATGAAAACAAGAAAACCGTAAAAACGAAGTTTTCATTATACTCCCTTTATTTGCAAACTAAGTTTACCATCATGTAATTAAATAATTGATTGACTACTGCAAATGAAACGTACAGAAAAATATATGTGTCAGCAAATCTCAAAAATATCTCTTTACTCCGTATGAATCGTTATAAAAATAATCTTAGCGCATAATTTTTGTTTCTAGCTTCGCGCCGAAAAACTATAAAAAGTTGCACAGGCATTTTTAAAGTGAAACCAAAATTTTTCCTATACTTTCCTTTTAAGAAATGAATATTGTCATAAAAATGAAGCCAATTCTTGCACGATGATTGCAACCATCCCGACAGACAGAAATTGCAACTTAAAATAAAGGGAGTAAAAATACGAATATTCTTTTTGATGTTTATTTACTTGACGTTCAAGTGTAACAATTTGTCATCTACTTTTTAGTTCATCCTCTAGGATTCAAATGTCAGATATTTTGCCATTTACTTTGTAGTTCATCCTCTAGGATTCAAATGTCAGATATTTTGCCATTTACTTTGTAGTTCATCCTCTAGGATTCAAATGTCAGATATTTTGTCATCTACTTTGTAGTTCATCCTCTAGGATTCAAATGTCAGATATTTTGTCATCTACTTTGTAGTTCATCCTCTAGGATTCAAATGTCAGATATTTTGTCATCTACTTTGTAGTTCATCCTCTAGGATTCAAATGTCAGATATTTTGTCATCTACTTTGTAGTTCATCCTCTAGGATTCAAATGTCAGATATTTTGTCATCTACTTTGTAGTTCATCCTCTAGGATTCAAATGTCAGATATTTTGTCATCTACTTTGTAGTTCATCCTCTAGGATTCAAATGTCAGATATTTTGTCATCTACTTTGTAGTTCATCCTCTAGGATTCAAATGTCAGATATTTTGTCATCTGCTTTGTAGTTCATCCTCTAGGATTCAAATGTCAGATATTTTGTCATCTACTTTGTAGTTCATCCTCTAGGATTCAAATGTCAGATATTTTGCCATCAACTTTTTAGTTTTCCCTATGGTTCAAAGGTCGGACATGTTTTGCATTGTACCTGGAATTAAACTCAAGCTACAGATACAATGACCAATATCTACTTGGCAACAAATTATTTTTTGTCCCAAAATCTGGCAATTGCTTACCGGTAATGGTACATTAAAATTACCCCACGAAAGCACACACATTAGTCACGTGACAAAGAAGGAGGGAGAGGGGAGTAGAGGATGCGCCGTTTATCTGCCTTGAAGCTGATCTCTCACCTGGGCAGAAAGCATGTGTTTCTAAATGTGTAGAGCTAGATTGGACAGGGGGGGGAGGGGGTGAGAGGGCAGGGAGATGTGTTGGTGTAGTAACAGATGCTGACAGACAGCTGCCGAGTGCAACCGAGGGTGATGGCGATGATTCTAGACATGTAACGAGGTAGCGAGTCTCTCTACTTTTACTACAAACAAGAGATAGGAGATAGACATACTTCAAAAAAAAAAGGAAATAACATTTCTTTTCATCTTACACTTATTGGATTATTTTTTTTAAACTCTTTCATCGATACGGGTCAATTGTGAAATTTAAAAAACATCCTCGTTAGAGAATATGCATAATTACCACTACTATTCTCATAGTAGGTATAGTCACAGTATAGTGTAATGTTCACCTAGTCGTACAAGTTTTGTTTCCTATTGATGAGCTGTAGATGTTATATTAGTTTCACCAATAGCAGTGGCGTATCAAAAGTTTTTTGGTGGGCCTTGTTTTGACATCTTCAACGGTGGGCCCCTTTCGACGTTACGTCTACCAAGAACAATCATCCCTGCCAGAGGCGCCCTTAACCACCGGGGACCCCACTAGCCTTGCACAAACTTGCAGAATCCATTGCTACGCTACTGATTAATAGATATTGGATCCGTCCCACATTGCGACAGAATTTGTTAATGGTTTCATGTTCTTTATATTAAGTTAAAATCCAGATAGCCTGATCGATGTTGCTACAGTCTTAATTCGTTAATTCCTATCAATACTCTATAACATTAACGATATCATCATTCACATCCATTGCTATATTCACATCCATTGCTATATTCACATCCATTGCTATATTCACATCCCATTGCTATATTCACATCCCATTGCTATATTCACATCCATTGCTATATTCACATCCCATTGCTATATTCACATCCCATTGCTATATTCACATCCCATTGCTATATTCACATCCCATTGCTATATTCACATCCCATTGCTATATTCACATCCCATTGCTATATTCACATTCATTGCTATATTCACATCCATTGCTATATTCACATCCATTGCTATATTCACATCCATTGCTATATTCACATCCCATTGCTATATTCACATCCATTGCTATATTCACATTCCATTGCTATATTCACATCCATTGCTATATTCACATCCATTGCTATATTCACATCCCATTGCTATATTCACATCCATTGCTATATTCACATCCATTGCTATATTCACATCCCATTGCTATATTCACATCCATTGCTATATTCACATCCCATTGCTATATTCACATCCCATTGCTATATTCACATCCCATTGCTATATTCACATCCCATTGCTATATTCACATCCCATTGCTATATTCACATCCATTGCTATATTCACATCCCATTGCTATATTCACATCCCATTGCTATATTCACATCCCATTGCTATATTCACATCCCATTGCTATATTCACATCCATTGCTATATTCACATCCATTGCTATATTCACATCCCATTGCTATATTCACATCCATTGCTATATTCACATCCATTGCTATATTCACATCCCATTGCTATATTCACATCCATTGCTATATTCACATTCCATTGCTATATTCACATTCATTGCTATATTCACATCCATTGCTATATTCACATCCATTGCTATATTCACATCCATTGCTATATTCACATCCATTGATCTAAAATCACTGACATAAAACACACACATTTAAAAAGTGTTTAAACCTTTCATTGTATTTGTATTTTCACCCCTGGACATTTCACTATGGCTGAAGCTAATTCTACACCAAAACTACATTCTCATGTTTAAACTCTAGATTTCTAGATTTACCTGCCCTCTGCACACATGCCCTTTTGTTAACAATGTGAATAACAACCAAGAATATACAATATTTATATGTGTACAAGAATATACAACATCTTCTATGTTTACATATAAAAGAAACGAACTGAAAACTACTAAGGATAAACCTATATACTAAAAAAGTCTCACTAGTTTTGAATAACAATTTTTAATCAAATCAACATTTCTCTACTTCTCTTTTTTAAAACTATTTCCGTGTTAACGAGGGTATAACCGGATCCATTTTAAAACGAGGCTGGGTGTCCTGTTCAGTTTTCAATTCTATCATTTCCAATATTTAAATAATCCCAAGTAACAATTTAAGACTAGCATAAACATCCAACTGTCAACTGACTTCTGTCAACCGCTATAACATGTCAAACCTTTTCACGGCCTGGACATTAATATATAAAAATCACTAATTGGGGGGAGGGGGGGGGGGGACATGATCGGGAACATTAAAACATTACACTGACCCTCACAAAATGATAAACAGTGCAACACAAAACCAACACACTGTACCACTTCACCAGGGGACATCACACACACACAGACAATGCCCCCCCCCCTTGTGCTATGAGTCACGTCCCCTTGGATTGGCCGGCCAGCCAGCCCTCGCCACCTTCTCCCCCCACCACGAGCAAGTTTTGTCACGGTTCTTCCAACAACACATGCATGACAGACCTCACACGTGCCATCTGGCCAATCAATACTCACCACCAGCCCAGGTCACGTGAACGAGGGAGAAAAGAAGAGGGATGGAGGGGGAGGGGGTGTGTTGGCTTCCTGGAGCAAAGAATGCTGGAAATGAAATACCAGTTACTCCCCCCTTGTGGAGAAATACTTGGGCCTAATAAATGTCCCTCATGTACAAGTAGAACATCGAGACAAATTCATGTAGAAATAAAGAAAGAAAGAACTTGGTTCTGGACAAAAAAAAAATTTTAATGATCAAAGACACAGAGAAATAGAAACATAATAATGGGGGTTGTGGGGGTTGGTAGAAATATGTCACATAAATGACATACACATGTATATATTGCAATGTCACACACATGACATACACAGCTTTTATTGCAAAGTCATAACTTGTTCTATTTAAAACAAATTAATTAAATACACAAATGAGCTCCACTTAGAAAAATTAAAACAAAAAATAAATAGATGATATACAATTCACCCTCCCTCCTCTCCCCAAATCCCGCCCCCCCCCACCCCACAGTGGTGTTTATATCACAGTTCCCTGACCAACTTGGACACACAATCATATATCTATCTATCTGGATATCTCTCTCTCTCGGTCTAATCCATTCCTCTCTGGCCAGACTTGTAGGCCTACTCCTGAAATATCACAACAGCATGAAATACACTAGGCCAAGGTCATCAAGGTCAGCACATTGGAAACTAAAGCTGGAAGAAGAGAAAAAAAAAGCCACAAAACTGGCTTGAGATCATACAATGTCCAGGGAGTCCAGAATATATCCAATGAATTGGGGGGAATGAACACTTTTATATCTTAAGACCAAACAACAATGCTAAACACAAAATGCGCCTCCTGGGTCTCTCATTGCCTTGTTATAATCCACAGACAACCATCAAGTAGATCCACACATAGAATTGAACCATTGAAATAAAAAACCATAACTATACACAAGACTAAGTCTCACTGACAATCTAATGGGTGATTCTGGGCATAGAGGTTACTCTGATGTATCCACTTTGTGATGCTCAATGCCAGCATTTAATCCTGCCGGAGGCAAATAGAGGGCTCAGAAGTCTCTGGAGTGGATATCATCCAGTGTGGATATCATTCAGAGTGGATATCATCCAGTGTGGATATCATTCAGAGTGGATATCACCCAGTGTGGATATCACTCAGAGTGGATATCACCCAGTGTGGATATCACTCAGGGCGGATATCACCCAGTGTGGATATCACTCAGAGCAGATATCATCCAGTGTGGATATCATCCAGTGTGGATATCACCCAGTGTGGTTATCATCCAGTGTGGATATCACCCAGTGTGGATATCACTATGTGAACCAAAACGTTACAGCAGCCAGAGTGGCAGATGGGTCCTTTTTCAAGTCTGCGTCCCGGATTGGTCATTATCTGGAGTGGACGTCGGGGTCGGTGGAGCTGCCTTCCCGCTTCTCTTTGAGGTCGCTGGTGCTGTCTGCTGGGCTGCCTCCTTTTGATTTGCTGGAGGAGGACGGCGAATTGTCATGGCTGCGGGAGGACAAGATGGAGGCGGCTGTTGAGGAGCTGGAAGGGATGAGTGCAGGGGGCACGCCCGGCACATGGGGGGAGCTACTCTTCAGCCCAGCCAGAGCCCCAGGAGCAAACATTGGGCTGATAGTTCTCGGGAAATAGCCCCCCAGTGCCAGTGGGTCTGCGGCCCGCAAGCGGTCTGCACTGAAGCGCTCCAAGTACTGTCTGCGGAGCTCAAACTCCCGCTCCTGCTGTTCTCTAAAGAGCTGCTCCTTCAGCCTTTCCTGGTGTTCCAGAGCAGCTAGATGAGCTGTTGGAATGTTAGTGCTTAAACGGGACATCATGGCCAGACGCTCCCTCTCCATCTCCACTCTCTGGGCCATCTCCACCGACTTGTCAAACGGGCTCCACATGGATGTGGGCACAGGGGCCCGGTCCAAGAACGGGTAGCCCATCCCTGGAGGTCCCATGAGGCCCACACGCCTGTCCAGAAGGCCAGGGTGGGCATGGAGTCCAGGTGGAAAGTGTGACAGACCAAGGTAGCCAGCACCTTGCAAGTATTTGTCTCTTTGTTCCACAGCCTGCAACATTTTCTCTCTCTCCGACTGGATGAGTTTCTCTTTCTCTCTCTCCATTCTGTCCCTCTCCATTCTGTCCCTCTCCAGCCTGTCCCTTTCTTGCCTTTCCCTCTCCATCCTCTCCCTCTCCATCCTCTCTCTCTCCATCCTCTCCCTTTCCATTTTCTCCCTTTCTGCCAGGTGGTGGGACACCAGCTCCTCCTCCCTCCTCTCCTCTTTGAGCTTTATGGCCGAGCTGCTGAGCATGGAGGAAGACAAGGAGGAGGAGGAAGCAGAGAGTGGCCTCCTGTCATAATGACTTGGCTCCACCTTGACATGATGGTCAAGGCGACCATGACCATGACCGTTGCGTAAAGGTGATCGTGACCTTGACCTAGATTTTGGTCTGTCCAGCTCTTTCTGTCTTAATTCCTCAGATAATCTGTGACTTGTAGATGCCCGCCTGTCTCTGTGGAGCCAAAAAGATACATAAATTAACATAATGTCACATAATATTAGTATGGTATTTACTGGTGGTGTTTTATTGCCATTCTGAAAGTCTTCAGTTCAAAACTCTTAACAAAACACCATGTGATATTTTCAATTGCCCCAAACACACAGCAGGTGTAAACCTCTTTTGATCCCAAGTGTCTCTGAATGGAAGCTGATGCCATTGTTCAAGCTTGAGATGAGCTCCAGTCCCACCCACTTCTGCAACAATAGGCTTGTCTTACAGTACTGTCTCCATCAATCTCTTCTGCTTCCCTATACATTTGTGCATTGAAAAAGGGGGGGGGGAGTTTGACTGAATGTCAATCTATTCAAATAGACACCCATTTGATAGTGCCCCGGTTTAATAGTGGACTATTGCTGCCTCTTTCTTTTGCTTAGGTACTGAAAACGGATTAGGTCATTAAAGAGTTTCACTTTTCAGTATTATCCCAGGTCTTGTACCATAATTATGGACTCCTATTCCCAAATGTGGACATTTCAAACAAATACCCTTAGAACTGGAGCCAGAAAACCATGGAGTTGTTTCCTTTTATTTTATTGACCTGGGACATTCCAGACATCTAAGTCTAAGCAAGGAAAACTTACCACATAATCCCCTAGTGTACAATGATAAAATTTGCTTCCAATATTCTTTAGGCCAAAAAGTTGTGTACATGCTTCAGTTCAAAGTATTATTTACACTTATCAGCCAAAGACTAACTGAACAAACAAAACAGAAAAGCTTACCTGTCTTTTTCTTCTTCCTTTCTCAACTCCCTTTCTCTCTCCTTCTCTCTTTCCAGGTCCGTTTTGGGCCAGGATGGAAAGGAGGAAGGGGCCCTGTGTAGCCTCGCCCAGTCAGCCTGACTCGTTGGCCCGATCTGACTTGTGGGCACCATGTCTCGAACTGGAGCAAACATGCTGCTACCTACAAGAGACAACAAATAAAAGAACTTCTCTAGTTTTAAGTTGAATGTCTCTCTGTGTATATTTCTAGCTGATGCAAACAACTTACCCAAGCCACTGAAGCCCAATGGATTGAGTAGAGACTGGGCTGAATATGGTGATGGTCTTGGAAATGATGACATAGAGGACACTAAACAGACAGGAGAGTAACAGAAAATAAATAAACAGTCCACCAATATAAAACAGTTTTATCTATCAACATACATACAACATAGATCCAACACAAAATTGTATTTTATCTTCCTTCATTTCCCTATTAATTCCCAACACTCCCTCATGTCTGTGTCAATAAAAAAAAAGACAACCTACCTAAATTTGCTGAAGACAAAAAACTGGAAGTTGGATGAACAATTCCTTCAGGAACACTTCTTGGTACTGTAAGACACAAGAAAAAAACTTTAACTTTCAACAACATTCTAGTTACTAATTCTATTTCCTCCACTTTCAACAACATTCTAGTTACTTCAATTCTATTTCCTCCACTTTCAACAACATTCTAGTTACTTCAATTCTATTTCCTCCATGCAATTACCCCACAAGTTTTTTCCCCCCAATTTAAATTTTCTCACATTTGATTTGACCAAAATTCAATTTTTCTAAAATTATATTTCCCCACATTCAATTTTCCCTTATTCTATTTTCCTACATCAATTTCAGTAGTTGTGGGTAGTGGGTAAGTAAAGGCAGCTGGGTATTGGTCTGTCCATATTATCTCCTAGTATATATAGTAAAGTACCCTTCGGACCAAAGTGATCATAGGGCCGGTGAAGCAGCGTTCACCAGTTTCTGTGGCCACGGCATACTAGGGGATGTGGGGCCAGCACAATGCCCAGCCGCCTTTACTTTACCCCAACTAATGTCAGGTACCCATCAGAGCTGGGTAGACTCAGGGACACCCTCAAGTCCTGGGAAAAAATCCCGGCTTCACCAGGATTTGAACCCAGGACCCTCGGATCGCCAGTCGAACGCGCTGTCGCTCGGCTACCGTGCCCCATATATACTGTGGCCATAAAACTTGTGAAAGCTACTTCACCGGCCCAATAGATCCAATTGGTCTAATGGTACTTTATTGTTTATACTTTCTGTTTCCTCCATATCTATCTCTGACAAACTCTTTCTTAAGTCAAATACTTTTACTACCTGAAGCTAGCAGCGAGCCTGGTGCCGGGGGGCCCAAGTCTTGGGGCCTTGATGTTGGTAACAAGTGGGTGGGCTCCAGAGGCTTGGATTCTTTCCCAAGTTTACTGGAAGAGCCAGATAATGGTTCTGGTTGTTGCTTCTGTTGACGATGATAAATCTCCCAGGCAACACGGACATGAACTGCACACCACTTGCCTTGTTTCTGTACATAGAGAAAATATACAGAGTGACCAGAGTGTCGTATTTTTTTGTTAGAATACAGACTGAATCCAACATAAGGCACATTCTAATATATAACACATTCTAAGTCAGCATAAGACAAATTCTTAGTTTAACATAAGACATGTTCTTAGAAATTCTAAAATAAGACACTGTCTAATTGGAAACACCATTCCTACTTAAAGTATATTCAAAAGCAAGACATATTCTAAGATGAGACATATCCCGGTTAGAAACACATTCCAATATAAGACAATAATAAATAGAACACATTGATTAAATAATACTTTCTAATGTATCAAAATTCACAAATAATTCAACATAATAACAGTTAAACAAATTATATAGTGCATAACCAGAAATCACCCTGGGTGTTCTACCAAATTTAACATTTTTTGTTGTTTTTTTGCATCGCATACAAATACATTGTAGTAAAAAATACGAACATATTTTTTTCTTTCAAGAAATATCAAATTTTGTATGACATTATCTGGACTTGATCTAAACCATTAGTATTGTTGTAAATGACAGCCTAACTGGAAAGGTTTGATTATCAAAAGAATAAAAGCTTTTGCATAATAATGTGATATCAGCCTCTAGGGCTGCCTCTACTACTCGACTGGTACCGACTGATATGACTGGTACCGACTGATATGACTGGTACCGACTGATATGACTGGTACCGACTGATATGACTGGTACCGACTGATATGACTGGTACCGACTGATATGACTGGTACCGACTGATATGACTGGTACCTACTGATATGACTGGTACCGACTGATATGACTGGTACCGACTGATATGATTGGTACCGACTGATATGACTGGTACCGACTGATATGACTGGTACCGACTGATATGACTGGTACCGACTGATATGACTGGTACCGACTGATATGACTGGTACCGACTGATATGACTGGTACCGACTGATACCGGGATTTGTCAAATACTACCTCCAAATATGTTATTCATATTCAGTACAGTGGGGATATGGTTTACTTGGTTTAAACCTTTCAAAAAATTAAACACTTAATACAGTGCACAAAAATTAGAAGGTCTGTCTATTCACAAAAACACACTCCTAATGATATGTAGTGGGGACTATTTTATGAACCTCAACAATCGAAATGCTCAATACAGCATCAGCCTAAAGCCACCAACTAATGCAATCTTAACTCTCACAAATGTTGTGAACTTAATTGCACAACGGCTAGAATAGTATTCACTGGAACTAATGTATTCTGGATGTGACTAACAGCTCACTGTACTAAGCAATCTCTCCATTGTTAAGTGGAGGCTCTCAGCTCTATCAGGACAATACAAGCTTTAAAATAGATTATGTGTCTAGCTAGCTATGCTTACTCCACAGTGAGAGAACTTTATATATGTGTTAGTTTGTGAATACTCAAGTTACTTATGAACTGAAAGATCAAGTGTCCCCATGTTGAATTTCACTCTAGACATTCACATATGGCTTAACCATAAACACACACACAGGAACATTCACTTAAAAATTTACCATAAACACACACACAGGAACATTCACTTAAAAATTTACCATAAACACACACACAGGAACATTCACTTAAAAATTTACCATAAACACACACACAGGAACATTCACTTAAAAATTTACCATAAACACACACACAGGAACATTCACTTAAAAATTTACCATAAACACACACACAGGAACATTCACTTAAAAATTTACCATAAACACACACACAGGAACATTCACTTTAAAATTTACCATAAACACACACACAGGAACATTCACTTAAAAATTTACCATAAACACACACACAGGAACATTCACTTAAAAATTTACCATAAACACACACACAGGAACATTCACTTAAAAATTTACCATAAACACACACACAGGAACATTCACTTAAAAATTTACCATAAACACACACACAGGAACATTCACTTAAAAATTTACCATAAACACACACACAGGAACATTCACTTAAAAATTTACCATAAACACACACACAGGAACATTCACTTTAAACTTTACCATAAACACACACACAGGAACATTCACTTAAAAATTTACCATAAACACACACACAGGAACATTCACTTAAAAATTTACCATAAACACACACACAGGAACATTCACTTAAAAATTTACCATAAACACACCAGGACATGATAAAAACCTCTACTAAAAATAATACAATCTTAAGCCCATTTTTTTGTTTACTTTCCTATAAAGGTTAAATAAAATCAATGGAAGGATTTAGACTTTTGAAATAAAATTTAAAAAACAGACTAGGAGACAACATTAGAATAAAATAGAAAAGAATTTTTCCTTTGTGCTGGAACAACAATACAAACAATATGAATTTTTAAAAAGCCAGACAGATATACAATTTCTATAAGTTCCTGTGTCTTGTTACAACGACATCACAACACAATCTAGTATTAACTTCATACAACAATATATTTGTTTTTAAAGAAAGAAATGATTACTGGACTACACAACATTTACTGTATGTTCGAGTTATGTCTTCATGTGTATTAAACAGATACTTGTTCCTCCATTCTGAACAATAACATCTTTAAAGAAGCATCCGTGTAGAATGAAAACATACAAAAACTTCACATTCTATCAATTGTGTAGAAGAAAACCTTTATTCAAGTCCATTGTATTGTGACTTGAAGTTAGATGAACTGAAAAAAAGTGTCTAAGAGACAATGTGGCAGAAAATTTCATCTACAACCCATGGGACAAATCCTTTATGTTGTATCCATGGACAACAGCCTCTGCTTCTTTTTATACAAAGAAATAAATTAACAGCAGCTAAATGATAAGGTGCTTTATTTATAAACAGTGAATACTTTTTAAAAATTACTACATGTAGCCATATCACAACATCCAAGTGCTTTTTATATGGCAATGATTCTGTTTGAAAATGGCTACATGTAGCCCATTGCTTTATACATGGCAATAAATCCATTGCAGAATAGCTACATCTAGCCAAGTGCTTAATCCATGGCAGGCAATTCATTTGAAAAAAATGGTACATGCAGCCACATCTCTATGTAGTAAGACAACATACATAAGCTTTATAATTAGCAGAGGGATTCGGTTTGGAAATGGCTTCATATAGCAAAGCGCTTAATATATAACAGAAAGCTTAATATATAACAGAAAGCGAATCCATTTTAGAATGGCCATATATGTAGACACATGACAAGATCCAATTGATTTACACACAGCAGAATATCAATTAGACAACATACAACCACATGCCAACATTAGATTGGTTTTTAACAAAGGAAAGAACCAATACTGAAATGCCAGCAAGCAGATGCTGTTTACATAGGAGTAAGCCAACTTGTAGCCATACCACTTGAGTAACATGTTTTCATATAGTAGAGAATGAACCAGTGTGACAATGACTACATGTAGCAGCCCATTCTACAGCTAGATCAACTTTTATGACAGTGGCTACACATAACCAAGTGACAACAGCCTTAACATGTAAACCCATGTGATGGTGGCTACATGTAGCCTCACTAGATGTGCTAACAGAGACTATATATGTAGCCACACTACAAGAATGACAAATAATTGCTGGTGAGCCAGTGGAACAGATATTTACAAAAAACAACAACAACATTGACTAGAAATACTTGAATGAAGTAGACCTGGCTCACTTTGTGTGAAGTTGAGAGCCCAGAAGTAGCAAGTTGTTTCTCCCTGTCTCTGTAGCCCAACAGCATCTGTCCTGGCTCCACCAAATTCTGGAAGAATATTGTGTCACTCTCATCAAATAATACAAATACCTAGTCAACCAGACACGGTTGGCTGGCTACATGGTGTTATCAATACATACATGACAACATCCAATACAACACATATTTAATATGTTAGAGACACTCCTTCTATAAAGAAGATTATATTGCCGCCTAAGTTCAAACTGTGGCATGAATCTATTCTTGCATTTTGATCAGTGTTTTAAATGATATTAGGTTACTGCTTTTCCTGATTTGTTCAGGTAACCTTTATCTTTGCAATGTACTGTTCTAATATCTCTACATAAATCCAATTGTCCATGCATTGTATTAAGAAACTACAAAGAGATAGCTTAACCCTAACAGCAAATACTATAAGAAAATTGCCCGAGAAAATATAACCAGGTACATTCATTAAATGACAACTATAAACCTCACTGCATAAAACTATCAAAGAATATACATACAGAGCAAATATAACCAGGTACATTCATTAAATGACAACTATAAACCTCACTGCATAAAACTATCAAAGAATATACATACAGAGCGGAGACATCTTAAAGGTAGGTTGTCTAGAGTGTGTTTTATAAATGTGGCAGTGTGTGCAGTGAATTGCCACAAGGGCACCACTAGACACAACTTAAACCCACAAAACAAATACAAAGTTGAAGGAAAGTACAATATAATATTCAGCCACTGATTGCACCAAGCAATCATAGTGCATGGGGGGATTAGAGAGAAAATAGAAAATTGTCTGTGCAGATAACGTAATATAATCAGACAGCAAGCTTTATAATCAGACAAAAGACTTGAATTGTGAATTCAAATTTTCCAACAACTCCTTACAGAATTCCATTTCCTCATTAACCAATCAAGCTACACACACATATACTACTGTATGATATACACAAAGAGATATACTACTGTATGATATACACAAAGAGTATATTTGTGGTGAAGTTCCCATATTGTTCCCTAAGATGACAAGACATTGAATACGTTTATTGCTTGCACCAGGAATAACAAGGAGTTTGCAGCAAGCCAGAGACGTTGTTATAAAGTGAAATTGCTTTGGCAGATAGCATTTAATGAAACTCTCTTCCACCCCCCTCCCAACAGTTTCATTGTTCTGCTCCATTAGGAGGAATAAATTGAACCATTTCCCTACAGGCCCTCCTTCTCCCACCCTTCTCTCCCTGGTATAATTCATTCGCCTCCAGCCCAATTACAGACCAATGTTTAATGTGACAAAACACTGTCTCTCACTGTGTGTCTCTCTCATTGTGACACTTGTTTCTAGCAGAAAATACAAGGGATAATGAGATGAAGTCTTTACAAAGCAATGAAAACTCAAAGTAAACTAAACGAAATGAGACTTGAACACAAGCCAATTGCATACCAATTAATGCAACAACTAGGCAGCATATCTATCAACCAGCCTACCCACCCACCAAGTATTTTATTATTATTCTACGTTCTTAAAAGTTATGATTTTGAGGATTCAGACAACAAGTCTGATAGTTGTAATATAATTGTAATGAACTGCGCCGTGGCTGTCAGTTGCTCCAGTCCACCATACAGTTTGTCATTGAAAGCAGCCTTCCATTCACATCTGCCAACCATGACAAGTCAACATGGGTTGACATGTTGAATGAATAGACTTTCACCGTGCTCCAACCCATTAACTTGTGCATTGCCAGAGAAATGATTCCTAGTACTTTAACCAAACTCCAATCATCGAGGAACACTTCAAACACTTCAACAGCAAAACCTTTTCATGTTTAAACTCATTTCCCAGAAATTAAACTGATAAATAACTCAACTTTTTCACTCAAGTCAACATTTACAGGCAAAAAACACAACTAAAAAAAAAAAACGAGGTAGTAAAAACTGTTGAAGATAAAAATTTAAAGATATTTTTTCCACCCAACCACTTAACACATGTATTTGTAAGATAAAACTTCATTTAAAGGAAGAGCTCAGAGTAAGATAACAAAGTGTTCTCTGTGTAACAAGTATACTTGACTATCAGTGTATTGCTCAATATTGCTTTCAAAGTTGGCTTGATGAGAGAATAGTGTTTACAGTACATTTTTAAACAATGATTATCTTAAAGGTGAAGCCAAATAGAAGAAAAGTAAGGAATCTGCTTACCTTGGGTTGAAATGCACCCTGTAAACTGGAAGCCAGGCTGGGTCCCGATGGTCCCGGGGGGAGCAGGGAGCTGAAGGCGGCACTGTAGCTTGGCACTAACTATTTGTGTGAAGAAATAAACAAAACAAATAAACAGACAAATCAGACTTGTATTCATTGGGGCAGTGTTACACAACAACACAAGCATTCCCCGTGTCAATCAAACTCTCACATTCTAACACCAGACTAGACTAAACTTCTCCCCCAGAGCGCCTTGGGGCGGGGCGGTGCTGATAAGCCCAAATCCTGGTTCTGACAGAGTTCAATGTCTGAACTTGTGTTTATAATCTCCCGACTGATACCATTCACTGTTAGGAAGTCCACAGACCTATTCAAGTGTAGTACAAACATGATCAAACTGTCAATTATCTATCAAGTGATTTACTTACACTAGGCCTAAACACACCGGATTCAAACACTTTAGGAATCTTGTCAAACTGTGGACGGGAAAAGAAAAGAGAGCTTTTAACATGAATTCAAACTGTATTGAAATATACTAGAGTTTCTCTAGTGCAACTTTTCACACAACATTCGTTCATGAACCAAATACACTTTTTTTGTACTGTACAAATATAGTTGTACAACATCCTCATTCTCCTAAGATCAACATTTATTCACCAATTTACCCACACCAACACAACTGTTTTTTTTTCTTTAAAGACTATGCACTGTGTTGAAATAAAGTTATTTTTACACTAACATTAGTTACACTACTTGTGTGGCATTTCTAGCATCGTAAAAACTTAATATAGAAAAGTAGGGAAAGATAAATGCATAATGTAAACAAAGGGAGCTCTAAAAATTCCTCGGCTCTCATTGCATCCCAGAGGCCGCATGAGCCTGGGGACAGAACCTTGATGTGCCCACCTCCCCTCTGGTTCACTCCTGAACATCGTCACGCACTGGAAATAAGAGCCATTAGGCTCATTGTGTTGTTGTTTTTTAAAACAAGTATAGTACTTTAACTGACTTTAATTTGGTATATGAATGAATGCTGCCATTGTTTGCAGAAACTGGTGGGCCAGATTTTGGGCCCTCTGAGATATAGGCCCTCTGAGATATAGGCCCTCTGAGATATAGGCCTACAGACAAAGTAAACATTATATAGTAAAATAAACCTATTGTATCTCTCAATATTCATGTTTCCAATAGTTTTATAATAATTGTATCATGTGTCAGCAAAAAACTCAATATTTCACAAATTAAGTCCCCTACTTCCGCCCTCTTCTATTATATGCCACCCCAGAGAGTACGTACTTACCAATGGAGGTGCCGGGGGCACTAGTGGGGCGGTGCTAAGACCGCTGTATGTGTGCTGATGCATGTGGTTGTGAAGATGTTGGTGTTGGTGCTGGTGGGTCTCGCTGCTGCGTACAAACTGCTGTGGAGATGGAAGCGATAGAGAGCTGGAGTCCCTGTGTGCCGCCAGGAGACGGTTGTTGAGATCCTGGTGTAAGAAGTCTTGACCTGAAACAGAGACACAGTGTGTTAACTCAACAGGTGGAACACATTTACTAACAGAGACACTGTGTGTTAACTCAACAGGCGGAACACATTTACTGACAGAGACACTGTGTGTTAACTCAACAGGCAGAACACATTTACTAACAGAGACACAGTGTGTTAACTCAACAGGCAGAACACATTTACTAACAGAGACATGTGTAAGCGTGTTCTGCTCTAATAGTCACAATCATTGAAATGCTCCATTTAGCTCTTTAAAATTTACACACTTTAATCTTGTCTACTGCTATTTATTTAGACTGATTTCAAGGTTTAATGAAATTATACATATAAGAAGCCCGTAATTCAAGTCCATTGTATTCTTAATGTGCTTTAAGTTAGATGAACTGCACTCCAAGAGTCTGTAACTATATGAACCTTATTTTTAAAAAAGATGATTAAAAGGACATCAACTAGTCAATATTAGGTTTAATGCGTAATTTAACCTAATGTATAAATGGACTAAACAAACATCTATTACTAGTGATACTTAGGTAAAATCTCTACATAGACAGACGTTGTTTATTGAAATAATCTATATATACATGGATGGACTAGTCTTGGAATCTATACCGAGACAAAAATGTCCACTCTTACATACGTCACTTACCTATACAGGTTTGAAAACAAACAAAAAAAACATTAATTAAAATTAGAACTTTTAATAAATTGATTGCAAAAAATGTGTAATTACTTACTCCAGTAACCTGTAGGCCTGACTCAATACATTTGTTTATGTGCTGTAAATGTTTTAGCCCAGTATTATACACTCGGTCTGAATTTTTAAGACATTCGCTACTTGCATATAAGCTCTAACAATCCATGTATTATTTATAAGGTTATACAGATCTAATGTGTTAGTGAATAATAATTGTACTTACTTCGAATTAGACTGTCGGCAGTAAACTGGCTGCTCGCTGTCGGGTGTGTCGCCAAGGGGGACTGAGCAAGCGATGCGGGTGCCGACGGTAGAGAGGGAGCGAACATAGCCTGTGGCAGCCCCGGGGTGCCGGCGGCCAAGAGCGGGGGCGGGTGGGGCAGTGGGTGGGAGAAGAGTGGCGGCGCCGACTGAGGCGGCCCTGGGAGCGACTGTGGGTGTAGGGGCGAGGTGTGGTGGTGTGGGTGGAGTAACGGACTGTACTGCTGCCCAGGACTGCTGAAAACAAAATACATAAAGTGGCGTGTCATAGAAACATGTGGGTTTCATTTTACTGGTATTATACACAAATCTTAAGTCTCTGAATAGGGATCGTTCATAAAGAAGTTCTGCCAAGATTATCGAGGTTTATATCACATGGTTTAAAGATTGGGACTGTTGCATTCAACAGCTAACATTATTGCAATCAATGGAGTAGTAGAGATATGTGAGCTGAGAAAAGCAAAGGTAGCATAAAGATTAATAATAAAGTAAAGTAATTTCGTCGGACCAATTTGTTCTGAGGCAGCGTTCAAACGTGCAGTGGCCATGGCATACAAGGGGATTGTGTTGTCAGCACAATGACCCACAGATTTTACTTTGCCCCCAATTAATGTCAAGTACCCATTAGAGCTGAGTATACTCGGGGGGCACCCTAAAGACTCGTGAACAAATCCTAGCCCTCACCGGGATTCGAACTCGGGACCTTTTATAAACTGACCAATTACGTTGTACTGATGACAAGTTTTGGATCAATGAAACTTTTTTTCCCTTCCCTTTTCAGTCTCCAGTGTAGCAGTTGTAGGGGATTTCAACATAGAGACTTAAGTGGTGAATAGAATTGCGGTTCTCCAGCTTTGACACAATTCTCAATAAATAGTCTCGGGTTCTGTGTAGTCGTGAATGCTTACTACTTTAGTTGCTGTTTAATACAGAGGGCAGACAAGCAGGGCATGTGCTGTGCGTTGTTTTTTCTATAGAGACATTCTAAAGTTTCTACTACTAAAGACGTAACTTTCCTTTTCGTACGTTTGACCCAATGAAATGAAATCAATAAGTGGCTTTTTTTTTTATTTTGATCAGGTGTTATTAAAATATAGTTTCTTAGTCAAAGTATCTTTTTTTTAATTGAATTGCGACAAAAAAAATGGATTGTAGTTTTTTTAATGAATTTTTATGTTTATAGATATCCATATGCTACCAATATAAATATCTATCAATATGCATGCTATTTGCTTTGTAATCTATGAAAGACAGGTATGATTGATAGTGTTAATTTAGACAGTTTTGAAATATGGTGCATTCGTTAATTTCCTTTTATCAAGTGAGTGCATTATAGCGTGAATGTGAAGACCCTAAAAAGACAGGTAGACGGTTTACAGGATTCATTCAATTAATGTAAGATGGTGTAATACAAACGTGAAGTTGTAATGTTGATTGGAAATGCCAACTAGATTTAGGGCATTGAATCCCTAATTACTTATATGTATTAATCACATCCACACAAAATAAGGGCTCTTGTTGTGGAGTTGGCCTACAACCCGGTTCTTGGTGAATTCTGAAGAACTGACGATATGTAAGGCAGTAAGTAGTATCATTACAGTAGAAATGTGTGTGTTTTTAGAAGTTGGATGAATGAACGGGGTGGAGACGTGGTGGTGGAGACGTAGTTATACCCTTTACATGTAAATAAACATCTGATTGACTACAAGAAACGTGGGTTGTGTTCATAGAAGAACGCGTGCTTGTTGAAACTCAAGAATCTATGAGAAATGGACTGTCTTTCAGTCTTTGTGGGAGCGAAGCCGTCCGTCCCTACGCTGAGTATTCAAACTGTGACAGAACTATGAGAGACACACAACTAAACAAACTGCTGGTTAGTAACTAATGACCAGATACAAGTCAAGAATTTGACGTGGGGAACAATGTTGATTAGGTGTTGATTTATTATTTTCACACGAGTTGTGGCGTAAACATGTTTGAGTTGGTTTCGCCTATAGCAGGTGAAACCTTAGTCGTACTTTTCTATGCTAGCATTGCTAGGTGTGGACTTCAATAGAGTAAAGGGAATTAGGGAAGGGGATTAGAATATCGTATTCAGAAGGGGAAATAACATACAGGAAACAGAGAGATTGGTAGTGTTGTTTTTTATGACCATTATGGGCACACACAAAAAGTAAATAAAACTTATATCTAGAACATGTAATCTTGACACTAGACATTACATTTTTAACTAAAAACTTACCTAGACCAAACAGGTTTTGGGGTCGGGAAGGATGGAGATGAATGAGTTGAATTCACAGATATTGGCGTCCTTTGAGTATCCCTTTCTCTCTCCTTCTCTCTATCCCTCTGCTCTTTATGCTGGTGAGTGTGTCCGCTGTGGCTGCTAGAGTCTTTAATCCGATACTTATCCTTATCACTGGTATCCTTACCGCTGCTGCCGGAAGTGAAGTTCTCAGATAGAACCTTCGGCGGCTGGGGCTGGCTAAACTTGGGGCCCGCCTCAACAGCAGGTGTCCATGAGGCGGAAGTACACGACGGCGCCGACGGCGGGGTGCGACACACGCGCTTGTGCTGGTAGGAGGAAGGCGGGCTGATCCGGGGCCCGCTGTTGGAATAATAATGCTGGGGGGTTCCGCCGCCGCTGGCCTTGACGCTGTGGTAGTGGTGGGCCGCCGCTGAGATTAGATGAGAAGGCGTCGAAGCCGGGATCCCCGCGGACACATGGTTCAAGGCGGACGCCTGCGAAACGCCGCTGCTCAATGGGTCTGCCCTAGGACTAGCGCTCAGAGGGTTCAAAAGAGGGTCATGCCGCAAGAGCGATGGGTATCCGGAGAGAGCGGAGCCAGGAGACGCGTACGGAAAATGACTCTGTGGAGACAATGTCGGCTGGCTCAAGTTATTTGGCCCATTCTGGAAATGGTGATGTGAAAAGTTGTCATGAGGCTGTTGGTGATGGTGATGATGATGGTGAAGCTGCTGTTGTTGTTGCTGCTGCTGCTGCAGAGGCTGTGTGTGGTGATGTTGAAGACTACTGTTGTTGCTGTTGGCGAGCAGATGAGGCGCGGGGTGAGGAGGCGCGCTCTTGCCCACGTGACTCTGGGCGTGGTTCGCCTTGATGGACTTAGAATACTGCAGAGATCGGGCACAGCTGGAAGTGTCAATGGCCAACTGGGGGCCCGGCGACAACGTCCGTTTGTTCTTGCCGGGCAGGGAAGGGGAAAACTGGGAGCCGTACGGCGACGACGGTATCACAGACGGAAGAGTAGCGGCGCCGACCGCGGTAGTGGTGGAGATCAGCGATTCCACGCTCAGACCAGACCTGCTGGTGCTGCTGTTTGTGGTGGTGGTAGTGGTGCTGTTGGTGGTGGTGGTGGTGGCTGTGGCGGCCACTAGGATCTGGTGCACCGGGGAAGGCGAGTGTGTCGAGGTGCCACCTAAGCCATTACACAACGACGTGGGTGTAGTTGACGTGGACGGGGGAGGTGTGGGTGCCGTTAGGGCCACGCAGGGGTTGGCGTGACCATTGGAGGGCAAGTCTATGAGAGCAAAGAATAATAAAACACATTAAAGACAATTACCATCGACGAGCAAGTTTATGGATGCAAAGAATAATAAAAGAAATCACATACCAATAGTAACGTCTTATGAGAACGAATCAAAATGTAAAAACGTAATGTATTTATAATGTCACAGATATAAACGCTACACGTAAGGAAACCTAATCAATGTATTTCTACTTACGGTTGACAAGTCCAGAAGATGGTATCCCAGAATAAAGATCTGACCCAGATTCTGAGGCCTGTGAAAGAAACAGAGTAAACGTTGACTGTAGAGTTGGACATAAATTCATAGTTCAAACATTCATGGATTCACACAATCATACCAGCTTTATATAGAGACCACAATGACTTGTCTAGCTTCTTATTGGGCAATAATAATAGTTATGTTCAAATATAGAAGCACATGTAGACTTTGTAACTGAACAAAGAAGTAGAGAATCATCAGTGGTAAAAAATATACATGCACGTTATTGTCCATCAAATAGTGGGCTAACAGACCAGAACATCGTGACTCATTAGCCCTGAACTGTTGAGTGTACGCCTCTTCTCCTACAGAAATGCCCCCCATCCCCGGAGGGGGGAGGGGAGGAAGACCACAATACGAGGGAGAAGGGAGGTAAACCACAACATGACAGAAATAACATTTGTCTGACATTGCCTGTCAGAGTAACGAAGTGCTGCTCACTTAAGCATTCACAAAGCTCAAGTTTGTCACGTGATCTCTGGCAAGACAAAAACATGGACACGGTAAACATGAACCTTGTAATTCTAGCTTTCTCTTACACAGAGAGAGAGAGAGCAGCAACAACACAAGGTTTGATATGCATTGCAGGCTGCAAGTGCAGGTGTATGAAATCCTTTCCATCACAGACAGGAAAAGTCTAAGGTAATTCAGCAACCTCACCACTAAACACAGGAACATTAACCCTCAATGTGATGCTCATAAAACGCCCAAAATTTCTCTTTCGTGTATTACATATTGCTGCTTACGATGAGCGGCGACACTACTCCAACATACCTCCTCAACTGCATTCTAATACCAAGCCTTTGCAAGTGTACAATACCAAATCCCAACAAAGAACTGCATAAACCATCAAACACACATTTGTGTTGTCTACACCGTTGTCTACAATCATCGATGAATACAAAATCGACACTTGGGAAAAACAACAGTAAATATAATACCCTCAACGTCAGCTTAATCGGTTAGGTGTGAATGCACTATATATATATCTAATAGAAACCTGAACCCATTAAAAAGGTAGAGTTCTGTACTGTGTATATAAAAGACGAGACCATTCCTCCATGAGTCTTTGGGTGTTCAGATATTCCTATTAACGTCATAGTTCCTAACTCAACCAACCACATTTACACCTTTCCCAGGTGGTAGATGTTAGACTCCTGTTCTATTCATTTTGGGAATGTTGCCAGTGTATAGGTTTTTTCTTTGTGCCGTGCGTTTATGTGACGTGTGTCTGTGTGTCTATGTGCTGTATTCCACATGTCTATGGGTTGTAATCCATGTGTCTATGTGTTGTATTCCAACTGTCTATGTGTTGTGTGTCTGTGTGATGTGCATGTGTATGTACAAGTGTGTCTGTGTGACTATGTACAAGTGTGTCTATGTGCAAGTGCGTCTATGTGTAGGCTAAGTGTGTCTATTTGTAAGTGTGTCTATATGTAAGTGTGTCTATATGTAAGTGTGCCTGTGTACATATGTGTCTATGTGCATGTGTCAATGTACATGTGTGTCTTTGTGCAGGTGTGTCTTTGTGCAGGTGTGTCTATGTGCAAGTGTGTTATTTTTTTTATGCTTGGACTTGTACACGCCTTACTTGTCTGTGCTTATTTGTGTCCGTGTGTCTGTCTGTGCGTGAGTATGTGCGTGTAAGACCTATGTGTGTCAGTGTCAGTGCATGTATGAATCTCTGTGTAATAAACTAAAGCTACAGTATTATTTTTTTACTCAACACAACATGTTGTTATTCTTTCTCTTCTTATCTGACTTTATGCTCTGGCTATTGATGCACTATAGACAGCTATAGTATAAATACACAACTAGTGCAACAAAACCTTACAGTAGTGTAGATTATATCGATCTAGGTAGGCCTACACAGGAGCACTGAGAGGAGATGACTTAGGTACAATGTTTATATTCTTTGTAAATACTCGAATACAAGTATCTTTTCATCCCACCATTAAAGTTGAGTATCTGACTGTACGGGTAAAGCTTGTTTAAACTGCTATAACATTTACTAAGATTTCGATGATGCTCTTATAACTCGATAGTATCCTGGCATGCAGTGCCATTAACGCGGCATTAAGTTATCACTAAATATACATCACAGTAACGTAGTGTACGAAATTAAATAAAAATAAATAAAAATAGCGGTATTGGAAATAGCAACCCTCCTTGCCTCCCCCTTCACGATAAGACGTCTCTTGTCTGACACTCTCATACGGTATTCTCCCTCTCTCTCTCTCCCACTCAGTCACTCACTTCATTCCCCCACCCCTCCCCTCCAAGCACCGCGTTGTCCTGCCAGTAGATTGGAGAGCCTGATCCTTACCGACACTTGTGTCGCTAGCCCCCCACTCCCCCTCCCTTTACACTCCAGTAGTGTACTTATGGCTTCCACTTGAAGCTCAGTGCGAAAGAAGCCACTCGAGGGCCCCTGCTCGTATTTACGAGAGATATAAGAACGTTTGAAGACTACACGATGGAAGGTTCAAGTGGTCCACACATGGCCACGGCTAAGTAGGACTTATCAATCTTTCTCAACAACAACATTCAACTGATGGAGCTCAAAGTTAAATTTAGGCCTACACGGCTTACATGACGTCACAATGATCAACCTTTGTAGTTTTTTTAATTTTTCTAACTTCCGGGAAATCCCGAATTCAAATCTTTGTTCCAACATGGCAACATTGTGTTGAAAGGAACAAGAGAAAAAAACACATTAAGGTTTAAATATTTTTATCCGTCAATCTCGGGCCACTTGAAGACATACAGTGGTACTTGTGGTGTGTACTTACACACGGAGGCCTTTCCTGCTCAACGCTTACGGGGAGAGGGGATGTATGCATACAGGCATTGTCACAATCTTGGAAGACTTTCATTGTGCCCGCGTACAACACATAACACATAGCTCTGTATATTTTAGACGTCACATAGACATAGTACATACAGCTCCTCAGTGTTGAGTGAACGCTGAGATTGCCTGCTATAGATCAATAACTGGAACAATACAAGAACAAATCCCCCCTTTACATGTTTCGTGTCTAGATCTTATCAACTTTTCTCCTCTGGCAAGGACCATCGTAATTCTAGCGTTAATGTTCATTGTAAGCAAACAGCTTCACAGAGATTGCTACCGTCAGTAAACAGCAGAGCGACAGGATTGAGATGCTCCATAAATGTGTGTGCTGGAGTGTACACCATTAAAATAGCCAGCACTGCCACTGGTCCCGGGGATGCCTGTGTCAACACTGAGAGTGGGGACCACTTGATTTCAACCCTCGTTATCGGCACGTCTCGATGCGAGGCTCGGGTAGCCAAGATAAGCCAGTCTCCTCAGCAACAACAGCTCTTCTGTGCTGATAACACGAGACTAGGGGTCGAGGCGTTGATGTTTTGGTTTATCATCACGACGACGTGTTTCACTACCTTTTTTTTTTTACTACCTTACTAAAATTGGCTCTACGTTGCTCTTAACCGGACTTGTTTCAGCTGATCTGAAATCACACCATGATACTTTTTACTACGGCTTAGGACATGTAGGCATAACAAATTTAAACATGAAAACTTGCACCGAATAGGCTCCTGTACTCTGTAGGCTACACCACATGAACATATTTAGCGTTTGAAATACGTGTAGGCCTAAGTGTCGGGTTTACCATAATATTGTGCGAAAAATATCAAGAATTAACCGGAGTCCTCAATAAAATCAATTAATATGTAGGCCTATTTTACACTAAACAAAATAACAAACTTACACGTTAGGGCCTACCATAAAATGTAAGATGTGTGAAAGTGTATGATTACAGTATGATGCATGTGCATGTAACTAAATGTAGGAATGTAATATTGAATGTAACCGTAGGATGTAACTTCGAGCTCCTAAGGAATTTAATTAGGCCTACGTTAAACTATACTTTCAGAAAGAGTTTGATAGTTTGTCTAGATAATCTGTGAAGTGGACAGCTAACAATATAAACACTACCAACTTACCGTTCAAACGTAAACACATGCGTGAATCAATTATCCAATTTCGCAATGAACGCCGCTGACATAATCCAGGGCAGAAAGAAACACTACAACCACTACTACTACTAGAAACGGCACACAACACACGGGAAACACTGTGGAATTATAACACAAGGAAACTATGACTCATGGCGAACACACACAGAGGCCAGTGTTGAACGTTAATGGCATGCCTTCTTGTGTAAATCCAAACTATGAAAGATCCAAAAGTGAACGCTCGCCCACACCAAACACACGACCTCAACTCAAGTTTTTTTTTTAAATATTGCAACACGCTACCGGCAGAAGTGGAACAGTGAGGGTGGGTGGGGAGCGAGAGAGAGAGAGACAAAACTTGACACTACGCGAGCAGACGTCTGCAGTCAAGTGACAAGATCCCACACACTACATATCACGGACAAGAAATATTTGAAAGAAAAAGAAAAAAAAACAACCACACAGAACGAGTTTATTTGAAAGGAATCCAAACTAAGAATACATGAACTTTATATTTCCACACAGTCAGCCCCGCTATAAGCAGTCCAAAAGTGGCGGTTTCAAACAACGCTAGTGAAGCGGACTGCTGGCAGAGACTACCGGACGGCCTGCACACTGGGTCTTCCCCCCCCCCACACAGACACAGACACCCCGCCTGTCTGTCTGTCCGGCCTACTTAGCTCCCATGTCTTTAGTCTGGCTTGTGCGCTAGCTTGGAAAACTAGCGGTGACAAAGTGTATCCTTCTCCCAGCAGAGAGAGAGAGAGAGAGAGAAGGGGCTTGGGGGAGGGGGGGGGGGCGAGTGCGATGAAGAAATTGTTAAGATAGATGGAAAGATTAAAGAGTAGACGGGAATACGAGAACTGGTGGTGGGATAAGGATGGGGAAGGCGAGAACATCCTTTAGGTGAGCTTTGTCGTGTCTCTGAAAAATGAACATCTTTTCTTTATCTCTCCTTCTCTCTTCATTCTCTTCCTCTTCTCTCCCAACTTCTCTCTCTATTTGCTGCTTATTCTATCATGTTTTATATTACTCCCCGCCCTCCTTCCTATAAAATCCGATCTTAAAGCAAGCAGGTTTAAAAACGCATGTATTGCTTATAAGCTTAGATAGATAAAAAAAAATGTAGGTTGACCTGGAAATAAGCTAGCAGATGTTAAGTTGCTATGCAAGTGGTAATAACGTCGAAAGAATCAAACATTGATAGTGTAACCCAATACCACAAACACACACACAAACACAGGTCTTTCTTTCTTTCTCTTCTCTCACTTGGAGAGCTGTGAGGGGAGAAACACACACAAACTAAAAGTATGGTGGCCGCCAGGTCAAGTTGCTATTCAAGCGGGACGCGATGAAATACTGGCTGGCTAACAGCGGGGAAGAGGGAAGTAACTTCCTCCCACTATTACAGCTACACTATTCCCAATATCACTAACATGGACCAATCTTCACATTAGTTGCTGTCACTATTATAGCTATTAAAGAAAGTACGCATGTTGTTAGATGAGGAATAAGAAAGGTGTGCATGTTACGAGATTGCACTATGGTATGAAAGGGAAGTAACGCATGTTGGATGAATGATATATAGCAACGCTGAATCCTAGAGACAGGGAGTTGGTTTTGTGACTGCACATAAACAAGTCGTGTACCAGACTTCGTCCAAGTTTGGACTAGTGACAGTCAAGAACAGAAAGCATTGTTGTGATGAACCAGTGTATACTATGTTGCAGCGACTAAGTGATTAAAGAATCTACGTATTGAATTAAGAGGCCTTCGTTTATATGATTTTATGAATTAACTGTGTGTCTTAGTCTTGTGACAGTTGCTAACCTTTGTTGTATTATAACTTATTTTACTGTAAATAAAATTAGAATTGTGTATTGATAATGACATAGGATATATATTTTTTCTTAGAGGATTATATGTAGGCTTACAAGTCATAGTTTTAGTCAACACTAAAAGTGATATACAAAGGGGTCATAATATTTACAATTCCTTATAGTAAGATGTATCTGTTTCTTTATCAAATGAAGCTGCTGTTTGTATTTTGTATACCTTAAGACAGTCGTAACATGTCATTTGTAAAGCTTCAGTAAAACTTGAAATAAGATATAGCAAAGACAGACAGAAACTTATAGTGTATTTATCTTGAAATAGGTCAGGAGGCTACGTCAAACTAATAACATAGTTGTCTTACCCTTAAAATTGTTTGTATCTTGTCATACCCAGGTTTTAAACACACTGCCCCACCCTCCCACCACTATCACCAAAAAGGGTGGCCAATGGAATGGGGTGGTTTTTCTGTTCAGCACCCAGCAGGGAATAATAAAGTCCCCGAGATCAATACACTATGTATGTGCCATGAACAGGCCGGGACGCTAGCCTCCCTCTCTCTCTCTCCAAAGGGACATTACTATGCATGGCTGGCAAGGAGATTAACGACTCCCCGATGCTGGCTTAAAGCACAGAATGTGGGAGGTGAAGAGATAAACACACAAGTCAATCTATAGGAACACAGGCTTTTGACGTGGAGGGAACACAACACACTCTTGGGGAGAGGGGGGGCGCTACAGGAAAAGAAGTGTAAGGGGAGGGGAGGAGGGAGGTTAGAGAAGAGATCAAGCTGTAAGAGGAAGGAGGAGGAACGATAGCATACATAAATAGAATGATGTCTAGTTTTATTTCTAGTTCAGGTATTAGCGACTATAACATCAGATATTATAAGCTATAAAACCAGACATAACTTGACAGTGCTATCAGATATTACCGGCTATAATACCAAGTTATCTGTTCAACGATTCACAAAGGGTGCCCCACACTGAATCCAGTTACTTGGAAGCAAACCTTTCAAGGTCTACCAACGATATCTCTTTAGTAGTCGATTACCAACCCGATATATCTTTAGTAATCGAGTACCAACGCGTATATTTGTCCCAATTGTTTGGTTTCAACTGCTGCCTATATCACCAAATAATCCGCTCTTTGCTTCCATAGATTAACCAAATGTAAATCAGATTTTCTGTGCAGCTGTTTAAAATTCAAGTATTTCAATGAACAGATTGAGGGCTAGAGAATGAAAGGCTGGCTACCAAAATCCCAGCTTTCCAGCGTTTCAAGGGCGCCAATCCATGTGAATTTGAATTCTACTTAACTGTTTCATACCAAGTTTCATCCATAGGGTTTAGTGCAAGCCTTATCCAACAAAGCTTCACAAAGATATGCCTGCTGATTAAATGAGCAGATTCCCCCCTCTCTGACATGCGCAGTGAACACGTCTGTGTAATCCAAACCTCAGATTCTTAATCTGCCCAAACATCACCAGAGAGAAACACACAATTAAACTTGTCTCATGATTAAAGCCCCCCGTTACTCCCCCCACAATGAACGCTGCGTTTCTCGGCGAACAGCAAAAAGCCGGAGACCCTTGTACTGCTGTCAACTGACCACGGGCTTGTAAAGGGTGGATTACCCCCCCCCCTCCATTGAACACAGCGTTGAACTAGGGACCCAGGGCAATCTAACGGGAGAACAAGCTTTGCCTTGTCTTCAAAACGTGCCACCTTACACCTCCACCAACAAGGCGAAACAGAACCCCACAAAAAGACGGGACTTTAAATATGACCGGAAACAGGAGAATAGAAGGGTCATGACACGATCGACCATCTCTGTCTGCCAGATTGGCTAGAGTGTGAACGTGTGTCTGTGGGGAGTGGGGAGGGGGTACTTGCTGGCCCCGATGAGGCAATTACTCATCTAGAGGGTGGAAAAAATATATAATGATTCGTCCCCAGTTTTGAAGAAGAAGAATGAGGGGCACATCCAATGAGAGAGAAAGAGAGAGAGGTGAATGTCTTTAATCAATTAATGATGACCGTGCTGGTACTGATGGTGCTGGTAGTGATGGGGAGAAGCTCACCAAAAGAATAGATGAAGTACTATCACCAAGCAACCATCGAAGACAATTGGAGCACCCACACACTACTTCAACTAAAGGAAAAACACTTTAAACCTTGCCTGTCCTATCTCCCACTCCCCCCCCCCCCCCCACTATACTGTTCCCACAGATACAACACAAACACACACACTCACGCACAAACTCGAAACGTGTCTACTCGAGTAGTTTCGAGAAGGCAGAAGAGTATAAGGGGTGGAGGTGGGCTACTAAGGACCATTGAAATCTAAGAGGGGGGGGGGGGGGACATCCTCCAAAAATTGAGGATCCTCATGAGTTCCAGCCAGGAGTCAGACAAAAGAAGTAGAGGAAGGGGGAGGAGGGGGGGGAGAGACTCTTTTGTGTTGGGTGTTGGTGAGAGCAGAAAGAAGAGGAAAAAGTGTCTGATGCTTCAGCAGCTCCAGTCTGAGTGACTAACTCCAATATCTCTGTCAATATGCCGGGACATAGAGGAATGTGTGGAAAACAATCAGGTACAAGGTGAACGCCAAGCTGATCAAATAAAAACCTTTTTAAAACACAATAGAAATGGTGGGCTACGCTCGGAGCCCGTAGCTTCTGACGCTACAATAGTGCCCGAGCTACTAAAGAATACTACAAAGTACTGTTTCCCCACATAGAACGTTTGTGTAGTAAGGATTGAAACGTTCCAGCCTACAAGTTAGAATAAAAGGGTTTCCATAAAAGAGTATTTAATCGTGTCTATCTTAGAGTTTTCAATGGATTAAGAGAGAGTGTGAGGGGGGGGGGGTAGTTATTTGAAAAAAAAGTGTAGGCCTATATTATCGTCGAGTTTAGTGAAAACAATATCGAAACTGGTAAATAGAATAGAAATAGAAAATAGAATAGAAAAAATTTTAACGTCGAATTCAGAGATATAAACTGGTGTATTAAATATAGAGTGAAGGGTTAAGTTTGCTTTTATAAAAGATAGTTAATTCGAGCCCACATAACCAAAGGTCAGGATAAAGGGTTACAATAAAAAAGCGTATGGCCTCTATGATCAAAATCCTCTAATTCCAAAAGGAATACAACTGCTAACGAAGTGTTTTACTTGGTCTATACATCAAGCAAGATACCTTGCAACAGTTAACATACACGACATTAAATAACGTTTGCTCCCCAAGAGCCAGAAAATCTTCTCATCGGTAAAGCATTAGAGCCAGGGTTGGAGAGGGGACATCCATCAAGCTATAAGGGGTTGGGGGGGATCCAAGTACATTTGGCTGGCTTGTTTCTATCTTCTTATCGATCCCCAGAAACCCGTGGCTGGGTGGGAAGCCAATCTGGTCACTTGTGACCAGGCCAATGAATCAGGACATGTCCCAAATGCTGCCCCAAGTGGACGCTGGCCTTGATGTAACAAGCACAGATTCACACAGCATATAAAGCCTGCTTAACGAACAGTGTGTCTAAAAAAAAATCAGGAAATTCCCAAATTTACATATAAAAGAAAGTATCGGCAAATGTATTATAACTTATGATGTATTTTATGTGCATTCCTATGTTTTACGCGTGTATAGGCAAATAAAATAAAAAATCTGCATGGATTTTTTTAAAAAGACACATGTATAGCTTTGCATAACATTTTCATTGACTTGATTGATATATATATATATATAAGCACTGTTATATTTGGGGCCATTTCGGAAAACGTGATTCCAAAGTGTGTAGGATTTGTATTCTTGGTTGATGGAGTGAAACAAAACTGGAAGAATAAGAGGAAGGTAACAGATTCACGTACAATACTCAACAGAATTAAAGAAGCCTGCGATGATCTCCTAAGAGAAGAACAGGCTGGGTTCAGAAGAGGAAGATCATGCATTGACCAGATAGCAACACTCCGGATCATTATAGAACAATCTATTGAATGGCAATCTCCACTCTATGCCACATTTGTGGACTTTGAAAAGGCTTTTGATAGCATTAATAGAGAGACAATATGGTCAATCATGAGGCACTATGGAATACCTAATAAAATAATAGCCATCATCAAAAGTCTCTATGAAAACTTTACCTGCCAAATAGTACATAATGGTAAGATGTCAGATGAATTCCATGCCACAACTGGAGTCAAGCAAGGATGTCTCCTTTCACCACTTCTGTTCCTTCTAGTACTAGACTGGGTCACAAAAGAAGCTTATGCTAACTCAGGAAAAGGAATACAATTGACCCTAATGCAAAAACTAGAAGACTTAGAGTTTGCAGATGACCTGGCCATTCTGTCCCACAGATTACAGGATATGCAAGAGAAGACCACAGCTTTGAGTGAGACCGGAAAAAGAGTAGGACTCAGTATAAACCATCAAAAAACCAAAGTGTTGAAAATAAACCACCAACAAGATGGCGACATACAAGTAGAAAACCAAAGCTTAGACCAAGTGAACCACTTTGTATACCTTGGAAGTGTGGTCAGTGCATCAGGAGGAGCAGACGAGGACATCGAACGTCGAATAAACCTGGCGCGACAAGCCTTTGCCAACTTGAAACAGGTCTGGAGATCTACATACATCTCTGTCAAAACTAAAGTAAGGATCTTTAACACAAACATTAAAACGGTCCTACTTTATGGGTCTGAAACATGGCGAACGACAGAGAAAACTAAAAATAGACTCCAGACCTTTGTTAACAGATGCCTAAGAAATATACTCAAAATAAAATGGTTCGACAAGGTAGAAAACTCCAAGCTGTGGGAGAGGTGTGGACAAAGAAAAGTAGAACAACAAATCATGGAAAGGAAGTGGAGATGGATTGGACACACCCTCAGGAAAGATAACAACAACAGAGCTAGACAGGCCTTAGAGTGGAATCCCCAGGGTAAACGGCATAGAGGAAGACCCAAGCGAACATGGAGACGAAGCATACTGGATGAAACTGAAAGAACTGGAAAGAGCTGGGAAGAATTGAAGCGACTAGCAAGAGACCGTGAAGAGTGGCGTGCTTTGACAGAGGCCCTATGTTCCACAAGGAACCCAAAGGACAGATGAACAGATTCACGTACACACAAACAGGCAATTAACAAATGCAACACATGCAGCATTCATTATTATGTTAACAGCTATTGTTTTTTTATTGGGGTCTTTACAAAAATTTGATTGCACGATTATCTAGGATCTTTACGCCACAGAGATGGCGGGGTGGATGAGAGGATAATGGGAAGACTAGGAGAAGAATAAGAAAAAGAAATCAAATGTACATACACACAAAGAGAAAATTATGTACAGAAAAAAACCATCAATAATATAACTAGTCTATTTTCAATGCATACACACACACACACAAAAACAATTGAGTTAAATACATTGGTCTGTGCCTGAATTATTAGAGATCTGCCCTGTGAAAGAGTTCGTTCTTGGAGATGTAGAAAGTTAAGAAGTTTTTCAAAACCCATTAAACTCTTTGATATGGTAGGCAATAGAATTCTCTATACTGCTATATACATCAACTGTCCCTATTCAAAGTTCACACACACAAAAACTATTTGTTGACTCTGTGAATACATTTACAAATTTAAAGATTTTTTTTTACTCTAATTTCTTTCCCCCCGTTGAAGTCTTTTAGTTTAAAATGTTTTGGTGGCCGCGGGTTGATAAAGCCTCATTGGGCTCCACAGGAGAAAGCCCATCTCTTTGCACTGATCCCGGCTGAATCTCCTCTTTCTCTCCGGCATTTTCTGTGTGGCCGGTGAAGAGGGAGATGGAAGGGGTAAGTCAAGACAAATAGGATTAGAAGGAGACAGAGAAAAACTTCATCAATTTTACCTCGCATTTGCAAAGCGCTGGAGACCAGTCCATTACCTCTAATGAAATAACGGCAGCGCATTCTCTTGTCAAGGGAAGAGGCGGTTGACAGACAAGCCAATGCTATTTGCTACCCCCACCCACCCACTCAATCCCAGTCTTCAGTATTCTCTCTCTTTCTCTCGTGCCCTCCCACTCTCTCCCTCTCTCTCGATTTCTCTCACTCTCTCTCTCTCAAATAGAATTTTCTCTCTCCCTGAAATTGTATCCGTCCTGGCAGTAAACGTTGCCAGTGTCAAACAGACATGAGATGAAATCCCTTGCTTCCCCCCATCAACGGGTATAGCAGCACACAAATCTATGCCAATGACAAGATTGAATTCATTAGATGGTGTACCGAGAAAACCCCTGATGTAATAGGTTTTTATGTTAAATTTTGTGCGGGAAATATTTTTGAATGAGAATTCATTTGTGGGCACCTACCACATTAGCGTGTAAGCCCTTCATAATTGTATTTTAAAAAAAACGGAATTATTGTATTTGAATGTAGTGAAATCTATTTGCGGGTCTTTGGCACAGAACACAAAGGGGTGGGTACGTCATCTACATAAAGAACTAATGTCTTTTTTTTATTATGAAAATATATAGGGATAGGTATTTGTAGCCCTCCTTGCCTCAACTATTGAGGACACCCAATCTTCGGACGGTACTATACTAAATATTGTAGTTTCATATACTGGATAATAAAATGTTTCATTCTGAGGACTTTGTATTGGACAAAATCAAACTGGCCCCCGTTGGAGAAGACCATCACTGGTGTGTACCAGAATCGATTAAAAAGTACCCCCCAGGTCCAGCTGTTGAATGGAGGAGATTAGATGACTGGTTTCTAGCTTCCCCCTGACCTAGACTAGGGAAATGGGACTTAACTCTGGAAAACTCATAAGACATTTTTTTCACGCCAACAATTCGTCTTTAGTTGTTGGTTGGTTGTTGTATTATTGTGTGACTGAGTTCAGCTAAAGTAATAATAGAAACAACAACATTTCTTTACTTGTTAAAGATTGAAAAATACAAGAATTAAACTATGTTTTATTATTATCTTATATACATAAAGTAAGATGTGTGTGTGGATTTCAATCCTCATTGGTTAATGCAAAGAAACGTGACCTTATTATCTCATATTTTACTTTTTTTGCGATTTCGCTTCCTGCATGTGTTCTTCCTATCTGAGTGATTAGCGTATCTGACTGCCATGTGGGTGACCTGGGTTCGATCCCCCCCCCCCCCCATAAAAAAAATTCTACTTTTTTTGTATTTCCATTAATATTGCTTTCTTTTTTAAGATTGTAATAAATTTCAGGACTTAAAGATTTCCTAAAAAGTTTTCACTACGTAGAATCTAATAATTATATTTTTGACGCATACGGGAAACATGTGTTCGATTCTCAGCTAGGGATAGTCCAAACATTTTGTTAAATAAAAAGACATGCCTTTTTTTAAAACTCTTTTACAATAGTTATTTTAAAATTACGGTAGGCCTACTAAATGTTTTCAGTAAAAATTAATAATTACATTTTTACAATTAATATTCATTGTTGTTTAAAAAATTCGTATCTGTAGCAATAGGGCATTAGGCCTATGTTTTCCCGCCGGGCAATTTAGCTTGTTATTGATATTTCAGCCTGCTTTGTGGTTTAACAGCTCTCAATATTTAGTAGTGCTTTACATAATATATATATCCTTTAAGACATAACAAAAACATGAGGCAGAAAAACTTCCTGTCAGTCAGAAACTACAACAACACACACTGCCAGATACACATTTTGGGAAGAAGAAAGACAAATAATTGGTGGTGGTGGGAGCACACAACGCGCCAAGGGAGAGAAATATCAGGAGAAACATGAGCGCACCATGGGCGGATAATTGAGTAGATTATCGAAGAACGAGGCAGGGGCAGTGGAGAGAGATGTCTTCAATGTGAGAGAGGCACTCGGGCAAGATTGAGTGATTACATGGGGTGTGATGGCAACACACGGACAAGCCAGTTCTGTCTACTTCATTGGGGACATTTTATGGCTACATTATGTCCTCAACGTGATGTGATACATTCATTAACACACAGTTTCTCATGGAAACACACACATTTTCTCATGGATAGGCGTACACACACATTTTCTCATGGATACACACACATTTTCTCATGGATACACACACATTTTCTCATGGATACACACACATTTTCTCATGGATACACACACATTTTCTCATGGATACACACACATTTTCTCATGGATACACACACATTTTCTCATGGATACACACACATTTTCTCATGGATACACACACATTTTCTCATGGATACACACACATTTTCTCATGGATACACACACATTTTCTCATGGATACACACACATTTTCTCATGGATACACACACATTTTCTCATGGATACACACACATTTTCTCATGGATACACACACATTTTCTCATGGATACACACACATTTTCTCATGGATACACACACATTTTCTCATGGATACACACACATTTTCTCATGGATACACACACATTTTCTCATGGATACACACACATTTCCTCATGGATACACACACATTTTCTCATGGATACACACACATTTTCTCATGGATACACACACATTTTCTCATGGATACACACACATTTTCTCATGGATACACACACATTTCCTCATGGATACACACACATTTTCTCATGGATACACACACATTTTCTCATGGATACACACACATTTTCTCATGGATACACACACATTTTCTCATGGATACACACACATTTTCTCATGGATACACACACATTTTCTGAGTTTAACCTTTGCTATGATTTACACTTTTTTTCTGATTTAAAAATTTCAGATTGACTTTTTGTTAAAGAAAAAAGGTGAAAAAAGTCATTGAAATGCCCCAGTAATAAAAAAGTCTTAATTTTCTATAGGCCACAGAGCTCTAGCCAAAACAGTTACGTCCAATCTACATTGCTTTCAAAGAGCACATTGAAAACATGAAGGCTTTGACATTATCTCAACATATATTACACCAGGGGAAATTTATCTTTTTTTCTTTTTCTTGACATTCTCCAAGTGTTGCATGTTTTAATTGTTTGTAACTTCACCAGGTTTCTTACAGGCAAATCTTTTTTTTTATTTCTCAAGCTCTACACAAAATTCGCAAACCAATTTATACCATTTTGAGTCAGATATCTCAATGCTTTTTAGAAAGTCCACATAAGTCCCAATATAATCATTTTAGAAACAAACAAAAACACGATGGACTAAAACAGGGGTCGGTGCGGTGCCAGACTTGGTACGTAATGCAATTTTCAATGGCACACAAATGACTACCCAAATAGGCAACTGAAGCCTTTGCTACAAGAAAAGAGCAGTATGACCTGTAGGCTGTTGGCACGCTGAAAGAATCAGAAATCCTGCTATCGCACACCGTTAACAAGAAGTTGCCGATCTCTGGACTAAAGAACTACTGAACAATATAGCTTTTCTTTAAAAAGAAAATTAGTTAAATATTTTTAAGACTACTTAGATCATTTTTGCAAAATTTCCAACTTTCCTAAACAGTGGTCTGTTTTCCCAAACTGTACCAAAATTGAAAAAAAAAATCAAGTCAATTTTCCCAAACCCTGCCCGACCAGTGCTTTCACTAAAAGGTATCCGTAGCCTCAGCCCAGTGTAGTTTTTGTGAGAACATAAGGATGAGAGGCAGCCAAAAAATAAACAAACATCTCCAAGTACATTATGCAAGACTCTTTGATTTTACCATTAATAAATTCCTATTCAATCATTGTTTCGTTATTTTCATTGAGAAACTATTCACCATCACGACTATTCAATATAGCCATCTAGATTTTTATTTTCTTACACGATCATAAATGTTTTTAAATGCTAAAGTCCCCATATAGCAAAATATATTCTAAGTATGTAGGCCTACACCACCAAATAAATGTTTAAGCCTTACTGTATAAGAGGGACGAGCATATCAAGTTTTCTTGAGGTAACCAAAGAAGGTTTGGACTGTGTTGAAAAATACCCAAACAGATAAAGAAGGCTACAGGTTTTCACGCCAATAAAGGTAGGCCCTATGTACCCTATAGTGGGCCTATAGGTACGAACATTTTATGTAATACAAGCTACATTGCCCGGCGTTGACCGGGTGAAAAAAAAAAGGACTGTCTGGGGTGCAGATAACAAATTTATAAACTACACTTACTGAATACTTTTAGGAAAGTAAATAAATATTATGATAGGGTAAAAAAAATAGTCAAATATTTTTATTTAACAAAATCTATATTGCCTATAGATTTACAATGTCTTTTGTTTTTAAAAGTTTGAAAAATTAATTGTCGAAAAAAAAAGAATAGTCTAACTGGAGAATCAAACCCTGGTCGCCCGTTTAGCAGTCCACTACGTTTACCACTGAGCTATCGAAGACACATGTCCGATGTGAAAAATTATTAGACGGTATATTGGGCTAGGCCTAGATAGGTCAGTGACACACGTGTTTTCAAATTGACCAATGGGGATCCTCGCGGGGCTTAACACTGTCTTTTTATATATATAGAAGATGTATGTACCAACGTGTCAACCATAAGGGTAGCCAATCCACGATGCAACTATATGATAATGTATCCACTAGGAACAAAACAAATCCCCGTTAAACACTGGATGCTTAACATTTATGTACTCCAATTGAGTGGATAGGCCTACAATGTCGCAATGTTACAAAATTATTATATTTAAAAAAAAAAGAATTTTTCTAACTAAAAATATATACTACATCTAGATCTAGTAGTTCGATGTTGCTTTTTAAAACCCCGTAGGGCCTACTCAATTAATTATTTATTCTCTTTCACTAAAACTTCATCTTGTATTATAGGCTAGGGATCGGCAACATAAGGCACGCGTGACAGACTTGACACGCAGAGCATTTTTTATGGCACTCAGAAGATCCCTAGAAGGCTATTCAAGTCTCTTCTAAAAAAAAAAGAGCTTTTATTCTGTTGGCACGCCTAATGAATTAGAAATCCTACCTTGGCACACTATGATCAAAAGGTAGCCGATCCCTGCTATTGGCTACATGTAGCAAGACGTGAACAAACATACATAAAAGCCCAAGACACCAACAGCAAGGTATAACACCATACACCAGCACCTCCACTCTATCTCAGAGATCGTACAAGTACTTACATGGCCCAATAATTCAATTCAAACCCACCAAGTGGCTCAAAGCTCAACTCTCCTCAACTCCACACAATAAAACTTCCACTTGCTACAACAAAGTGGCTGGAATACAAAATAAAGAAATATCCAGGCTAGACACACACAACGAGAGGGAGAGAGAGAGAGAGAGCGAGAGAGAAAAAAAAGCACAATTCTGTCGGGGAATTGGGAGAAATGGTAGGGGGGGGAGACTGGAAACGGGGGAGGGGAGAATCAAGCGCTTGAAAAGAAAGAAAGAAAGAAAAAAAGAGGAGTAAATAAACAGGCGGGGGTTTTGGAGAGATTAACTTAGCATAGATATGTCGAGTCAGAAGCTCAAGTGGCTTTATTATTCCAATAGCTCAAGTAGAGGTTGTGTTGACATTCATAAACAACAACAACACACACACACGGCTTAGACAGGAGCTGGGGCAGGGAAAGGGGGGCAAACAAGGTAGACAGCAATATATCAAATGTAATGGCTATTATATTATATATATACGTGTGTGTGCTTCTTTCTTTGTCTCCTCTCTCCCTCTCTCTCTCTCTCTCCCTCTGCATGTGTGTGGCCTTATGAATATATTCCAAACTACATCACTGTCTATTGTCTATGCAAATACTTAACATTTCTTTACCTTCACAACGTGGTGTGATTTTTTTTCTTTTAAAGTTCTGTTTTATTGTGATTGTAATGAAAGAACAGCTTTGGCTGAGAAGTTATTCTTCAAAGAATATGTGAACTATGATAAGGTTATAAATAGAGAAAAGTCGCCGCTGTGTATCAAACTAACCATGTAGCCTACATTTGACGTACATACAATCAATCATGTAAGTCTACAGAGCTTTGGGTTTGAATAGTTTTGTAGAGGAACTCTGTATACTGTACACCGTGTTTTAACGCGCTGCTTTCTTCTCTGAGATACACACCGATGTTGTATAGACCAGGGGTTAGCAGCCTATGGCACGCAGAACGATTTTTTTTCTATCTATCGCACGCAGAACGATTCCTAAAAAAATATCCGAGTATCTTCTATTAGAAATTGAGTGAAATTATTAGAAACCAGGGTGACTTTTAGGATGTTGGCACGCGGAATGGATTAGAAATCCAACTTTAGCACGCTATTATCAAAAGGTTGCCGACCCCTGGTATAGACTCTTATCAGAAAGACATGTTAAGCCTACATTCAAAATGAGTTCATAAAGCTACAAGGTCTAGCATAAATAATGCACGCTTAGAGATCAGAAGAAGAAAAGAAGAAAAGAAAATGAAGTCGCCTGGGTGACCCAAAAGCCCGTGCCATCACGTACTAAAATGACTAATTACAAATATAATTGTACAATTCTAATGACCACGTGCCCGGGCTGATTAAAAAAAGTTTGCCACCCCAACTGCGTCCCACGGGCAATCATCTCTACTCCAGCGGAATCACCGAATGCTCCCATTGAAATCAATGTAGGTTAGCCTCATAACACCCCCACCTCACCCCCCCCCCTTCCTTTACATGTGCCAATAATCCGTGTAATGGCCACGTGGGGAAAGACTTTATTGGCACTAAATCATGGCAGAATGCTTTCCCCTTGCGCCGGAACACACCCCACATCAACATTCCAGTCAGCGTCTGCACGCGATAGCAAAAGAGAGAGACTTCAAACAACCCCCTCCCCCTCATGGCCTGAACAACAAAAAAAGGGTCGTCAACTCTGGTTGACCACAAGCTGCTGCGGTCAGAAGAGTTGGGACCAATAACAAGCCCATTGGAACCCGCTAACAAGCAGCTCTGGTCGCAGCTAGCCCGTTGAAAGCTATTGACAAAGAACTCCAATGGTCATTTCTGTTGTGTTTTTTTTTTGTCACCACACTAATGACACTGAGGCGTAGGACAACTATATTTCCCTGGTGGTCGCATCCTAGTAATAACAATAATAATATTATAATAGAAAAACTAAACTATGAGAAAAGGCGAATAGCTGTAGGCCCTAATGAATGACCAATGATACCACAACCATAGTAGACTCTTTATCTACAGTGTAGAAAAACACCATAGAAGGTGTATCCAGTTACAGCACTAAGTAATCCACCCACACAATCAACGATAAATTGATCACTCTCACCACGATGGGGCGCCGACTACAATTGACTTGGCGGTGACATGACACCCTCCCCCCCCCTCTTACCCAGCGTTCTCCTCCCACCGGTCATTTTGAGGGCGATAATAAATGGTCTTTGAACTCTCGGCTTTCTTCCCTCCCCGTACAAGGGCGTGCGTGCGTGAGTGTGTGTGTGCGCGTGTGAGCTAATGGAGCCAAGGCAGGCCCAGTGTTTGCTGTCTGGATGAGTGAGCGGATGATAAGAAGTGCCAGCCCATTGTTAGCGCCCAATGATGACACGGCTACGTGCTTAGAATGACCAAGTAGAAGATTTATTTTCCCACAATCGGATTCTCATTTGTAATACTCGTGTTACAACAAAGAAATGAGACAAAAACATTGGCCGTGATTCAACGACATATCTGGGGTTTGATTCAATGACAAAACTGGCAGTGCTTAAATGACAAAACTAGCAGTAATTAAATGACAAAACTAACAGTGCTTAAATGACAAAACTACGAGTGGTTAATGACAAAACTAGGAGTAATTACCTAGGAGTGGTTAAATGACTATACCTGGCGTAATTTAATGAATCTGGGAAGGGGGATTGATGACATACAAAAACGAGAAGGGAATAAATGACAAAACTAGGAGTCATTAAAATACCATGTCACAGGTCTAAGGTGCCGTGTGAGAACCACATTCTATCACACACAAAAACTATATGACAAAAAAACTCTTTGACGCCCACGGGTAGGCCTAAAGATAAACCAAGACGTTCTTCTGCTCACAATAAAGAGCCGGCTCTATAAACCATCGTTACTCACCCAATCTGCTAGTGGCAACTGTAATGACCCGAATCCCGTGAATGGCCAGCTGCTCATCATGAACTTTTGAAAGGTAAAGAATTGCATACATTACTGCACACAATGAACTGGTTCACTCACATAATACAGTATTAATATATTGGTAAAATAACCTTGTGGATTTTTTTTTCCATTTGTACATAATACGTTTCTGGAATATGTGGCTATCCAAAACCTTGATTTAACATGACTAAAACAAAGAACGTAATGTATTCGCAATTCCATTATACGGTATGGAGTTTAGTTGGAAGAAAAGAATAAAACTACAATAGGATACAAGTTCTATTTAACGCTATACAATACAAACTGTTCTACTTTGAGATTTTTTTCTTAGAGGAAATGTAAATTTCTAATGGAAGAAAACAAGGCAGAGAAAAGAAAATAAACTACATTTTCTTACAATTCCAAATGAAAAGAGAGCCTTCAAACGTATTAAAGAGAGGAAAGAAGAAATTGAGGCTTTAATGAATATAAACTTGAAGGAATAAAAAAAAAAGAAAATAGAATGGAACTCTGTATAATGATGATGGAATTAGACAAAAATGAAGAAGTGGGAAGAAGGAAAAATAAAGTAAAAACCTGCTTTCTGTGAGCTGAAAAAAACTGGTGGCGCTGTGCTGGCCTCTACTCAAGGGAAGCAACAAAGCCGTAAAAGGGGGGGGGGCGGGGTGGAGGAAATACAAAGGCTGGGTGGGGAAGGGGGAAGATTTCACAGTTGCTACTGGGCTTGACCTCAATGTGTTCTTAAAATGCTCAGTCGGCTTGTACTGTCAAAGCTTGTGGTGTGAGGTCAAGCGAAATGGACCGCAGGGGTCAGGAGAGCCCAACTAGCACGTCAACACGCCGTGAATTTTGGTCGAAACTAGAAAACACAACTAGAAATGTGGAAGAACCACCAAGATACTTGCACTAATGAGTTTTTCAAAACGTTGGCTAAAAAAAACATTGAATCAATACATAGAAATGTCTCGACTTATTTCACATTGCAAACAAGTAGAAGTCTGTGGCTTTAGAATTATTCTAGATTTGTCAGCCCCACACTTCCAACCAACCCCTCTAACATTTCCAAGCAACTTTTGAAATAGAAAAAAAAATTAATGTTCCCTGTTTATAAGTGATACGCTACACTTAGACAAAGGGATTCATTTTACTACAACTTTGAATTTGCAGTCGCATTTCTTGTTATATGATTGTTTATATTTTAACCATGTCTTACTTTATTATTCCCACCGTTATTCAACATAACCATTAGATGGATATATGTCTTAAATACTGGCATTCGAATAGTACACATTAAAGACAACGGCATCAGTTCTTTACACTAGTCTCTCACTAAACACATTTACTTGTATACACTAAGCATATTACGTAAATGCGTTTAACAAAAAACAAAAGCTCTTTCTTTAAACTGTGTGGAAATTCCCAAAAACCATGCCAATGAATCCTCCTGCAACAATCAGAATCTTCAACATAAGTTCCTTCTTCCAACTCTATGATCTCAAACAGCTTTCCATTATACTCTCATGTATCTTAAACAGCCAATTATTTCTTCTGGTTTTTTTTGTTCCACCCACTCTATAAAAGAGGTGAGAATGAGTGATTCGCCAGCCCAGGACCAAGAGCATTGAATCAATGCCTTCCTTGCCGCAGTGAATTTAGCTCGTGACAAGCAAAGAACAGAACTTTCTACTAGTGGCCAAAGAAACCTATACAAAATAATCCATTTCTTTTCCTTTCTCTTGGTGCTTTTATTCATTTTTTTGTTTGTTTCTGTGTACAAGTCTCTGGTTTCAAGTAGCATCTCCTGTTAATAGCACTCTTCAAACTTTCTGATCTCCATTTGACTGGATGCGGGTGGGGGGGGGGGGGGGGCTTTAGTGCACTACAAGGCGGGGAGACGATCACACACGTTTCATACAAATGAAGCTGACGCATGGCTTGTGTCTCCAGCTCACTCGGGCTGTACGGCTGTATAATCAATGCTAATTACCAACAACAGCCCGAGATGATTGCTCCCCCCACCACTCTTCCTCCTCTCCTTTAACAGTTATTCGTCTTTGTCAAGTGAAGTACATCGTCTCCCATACCCCCCTTTCCCCCCCCCCCTAATGCGTACACGTGAACTGTGTCCAAGCTAAATGCAATAGTCAAGCTGGTTGAATAGCCGAACCACTGGGAAATAAACGTTCAGTTAAAGTGGTCTTTGACAAAATCAATGGAACTTCCATTTCTGCACTACACAAGTTGAGGACCAGAACAAAATGTCACTAAATGCTACAGCTCACCTAACACATCTTGGGAGAACTTTTTTTAAAAGAGAAAAAAAAAAAAAAGGGGGGGGGGGTGAGACAGACTCGGCTTGATTTGGTTAGACGTGAATGATTTTAAATTAAATTAAAACGTTCCCGGCTTGACAATTATTTTTTTTTTTTGGGGGGGGGGGGGAGGAAGGGGGAATGTAGCGAGAGGTGAGAGTTTAATGACCCGTGTTCTAAGTGAGTTATTGCAATGAGTGTGTGCGACATGTTCGGACTGTACACTCATACCAGCAGTCTTCTTACTATGTTGTAAACCAAAGTACATGGAGAGGGGTGGAGGGAGGGAGGGAGAGGAGATCGATAGTACTATTTAAACAAAAAAACAACTTTGATCCCTTCATTCAGATGTACCTGGAGTTTGTCTTTACTTTAAAACGCTCTACTAGCAGCACTTGCAAGTCCCAGTGTATCACGACTAGGTGCAATTAGCCAGTTCCACCAATGATGCCATTAGCCACACACACACGGCTAAACACTAGTTAATTGCTGCGCCATGGAGAGAGTGGGCGGAAAAAGAGGGAGGGGGGGGAGAGAAACAAAAAAAAGGGGACAGGGGGAGGAAGGGCGAAGCGGCATGATATTTCACCCGCTTTCATCGCCTCCTCCCCCCCGATCATCGCCACGGCACTTCACCGGGGATTTCAACCGACCGTCGCTTGTGTCGATTAGCCTCGTTTTGTTGACAATAGCTCCAGCTGGGTCGATGGTGATAAAAGAAACAACACTCCCCCCACACACCCCTTTTCTGTTTTTTTTATTGTTCCAGCCCGTGATTATAACAATCATATTGAATAGAACGGAACACTGGAAACAAATACTAGACTTATTGGTGAGGGTGGAGTGGCGGGGGGGGGGGGGGGGGTCTAAAATTATTGTCTTCCACTGGAGTACTTCCAAACTCCCCAACATTTCTCCTTTTAAAATGTGCTATTTATCACTAGGCTCTGAAAACAAAATGACTCCTTTCACTGACAGACTTATGAGAAGCCCGATGGTCGCCAAAGTTTGCTCAACGAATGTGAGGAGATTGGATGCGGGGAAACTATGATCATAGCGTTGGATGACGATTCCGAGGTGGTCGGGTTTGAGTTCTGCTAAGAACCCAAGCCCCCCCCCCCCCCGGCAAAACCTTTTTTTTTCCGTGCTAGAAATTATGGGCACAGCGCGTCAGTTGGAGAAAAATGAGACTAGGCATTGGGCTGGCTACACAATACCATTAAAATATCGCTGCCATAAAAACAGGACCGGTGAATGCCGCTACTAAATATAAACGGGTCAATTTTCCTTGCACTTTGAACCGAAATATCTTTTCTTAAAGCTTCAAATACGTTCATTTTGTCAACGACACCTCGCTGATTAAATTCACATTCTTTTCTAAGTATAAATAAGCCCTTGAATGTTCTTTGTTTACATTGTATTTTGTTGGATTATTGTAAATACAGAACTACCCCCCTTCGCCCCCCCCCCCACACACACACACAAAAAGGGTGTTCATTTATAGCAAAACATTTAGAAGCACATGACAAAAAAAAAAAGATCTAAGAGCACAAATTCAACACACACAAATTAAAATCAGTTTTTCTGTATACGAAAATTATAATGCACATCTTTGGAAAAAAAAAATACATAGAAATCAATAGCTCTATGTAAAAAAAAAACAACTAATCTACGTACATCAAAACATTTTTAAAAACCCATTCTTATCTAAATTACGTTGGAAAAAAAACGCCTATTTAAAAATCTGTTTATCTAAACAACACAATATAAATTGTTAAAAAAAACACCAATCGGTTACGCCGACCTACCTATTTATTGAATCAGCGTGTAAGCGAATCCACGTTCCAACAAGAGACGAGTAACACAAGAACACAGCAACAGATAGAATTAAAAAAACAACAACAACTCTGGTCTAACAAATGGAGATGTTGTGTGCTAGAAAACATTATCAGGTCCTCCACTCCACTGTCTCCTCCTGAACCAGACGAATCAACCCGGAAATGATCCTATTACTTCTTTTTCCCAATTGACAGCTTGCCTTCGAATCGATTTTCACTTCCTCCCAAGAGGCGGGGAGGGCCTGGTCATCCCGTTAAACCAATAATCGGGGGGACCAAACACACCAACTCTAGCCCAGACCCCCCCCCCTCCTCCGTCAGAATCCCCTCAAAGAGCAGAGAGAAACACACACACACACACACACCAAACAAAACAAAAACAAAAGAAACATCCAGGAATCTTCATGTTTCAGCTCTTCAATATTTCACTGCAATAAAGAAATCCAAAGCGAATCCAGAAAACGGCATTGTCAGAATCTACTGCCTTATGTGTCTAACAGAAGCCTTCATGGGAATCAAGATTATCAGATTCTACAGCCAATGTGCTACACACTTTGAGTTCGGAAATAATGTTGCCCAAAGAAAAGTTTGAGAATGTTGTCATTTTATACAGTCACTTTATACAAGTCAACACTGTAACATATTTCAATTAAAGATTTCATTCAACGTGAAAGCTAGAACAGACAGACATGCAGGGAGACAGATTGACAGGCAGAAAGTTTGACAAGCAGACAGATAGCCAGACATATAGATGGAGAACAACCGTTCTACGCACATCCACTCCAGATTGCGATTTAGACAAAAAATGAATCTACTTAAATCAAGAAGTCAAGTCAATGATCAACACACCAAGAGACCTCTGTGTGTATTTTGAAAGAAATCACAACACCAACAAATCAACCCAATCTTTACACTCCAACTCATTCTTCCCCCAACCCCTGCTTTTTTATTTTCAACCTATTGATTTATTTCTCTTCAGAAACAATAATGTGAGAGAGAAAAAAATTGTGGTGGGGTGGGTTCTCAAATGTAAAAGTATAAAAAGATATTGTAAGCCCGGTGGAGATGTCCCAGGGCTGCGGCCCAGCTATTGAATGGGAATTTCAATCAGTGCTGGCGAGAAATGGAATTTGTAAGGGCGCGCGGTTCTCTCCCATGGGCTCACTCATCAAAGAGAAAGCCACCGTGGAGAGAGAGAGAAAGAGAAAGGGGTGGGAGGAGGCCCTCGGTCGTGTTTAAATGTAGAGACAATTTGACTTGCTGGCCCCCAGCCACCCTCTACCCCCGCCCCTCTCTCTCTCTCTCCTACCGCGCAATGCCCAAGGTTTGTTTCTTTGTTTGAGACCATTTATTTAATAGAGAACTGGCACAATATGGCATCGCAGGGAATGATGCGGAGATTAAAGAGGATCTATTGAGGGAGCGGGAATAGGGAATGGGGAGGCGGATGGGGATTTCTGGAGATTATTGCAAATAAAAACAAGATCTCGTCTGGGGATAAAACAGAAATTATGCTCGGTTTTCTTTTCTTTTTTTTTATATTTTGTGTGTGTGTGTGTGTGTGTGTGTGTGTGTGTCTACTTTTCTGAGATAAAAATAAACAAAAGGAGCGAATGAACAAAAACACGGGAGAGTAATAGTAAATATTTAAAGTGGAATAGGGCCTATATGTGGAGATGCATGTGGGGATGGGCATGTGAGGGACAGCTAAAAAATATCAACTTTATGGTTCGCATGGTCCAACAAGATCCGGTAGGTTTAGACAACAAACCACAGATATTCACACCACAGATACATACATACTCTATATAATAAATGTTTCTATTGAAAGATTGAAATGAAGTTAGCAAAAGTTGGAAAACGCGGGGGATTTCATATACACACATTTGCCCAGAGCCTGGTGGACAAGTGAATTGTGTTCCATGCAAGGACTTTATTTGCATTATTTCCCCAAGCCTTTAGCTCAACAAGATATAGATCTATTCATCGTTTAGACAAACATAGATATAATGATGATCTATCTTACCACCGTCAACACTGAGGTTAAGTCGCTAACTGAGCATAGAGAATATATAGTGAATAGAGCAGGGGTCGGGAACCTATGGCTCGCGAGCCAGATGTGGCTCTATGATGTCAAAATGCAGGGGCCCCTAAAGAGACCAAGCCCCCCGGGCCCCCAAATCCCTAGCAACGGCACTGATGGCTCTCAGAATTACTTTTCAAAATATGTGGTGTCCATGGCTCTCTCTGACAAAAAGGTTCCCGACCTCTGGAATAGAGGAAAGTAGCCCCATGGACTTTACTTCAACGCACACTTACTGACTTAGGAAAGTACATTTAGCCAACTGATATTTAGCCAAAGGAATTTAGGCAAAGTACATTTAGCCAATGTCTGTTTAACCAGAGCACATCAAGCTAACATATGTATGGGTATCATAAAGTTATTAAAATCATGACTAAGAAAATGTAACAGACAAGTTATGTGCCTTTAAACCATCACAGTCAACTATATGACTAGAAGTCACTAAAACACTCGACAATTTTATCACCAGGCGAGTTACAAGAGTAATAAAACCCTACTATGTGTTTTACACCTCCCCCCCCCCAGCCCCATGGGCCCATCCACCCCTCATCTATTCTATGAATTCTAGGACATTCCACAAGCCAACAGATGTGTGTGCGTGTGTGTACGTGGCAGAGAGAGAGAGAGAGAAAGAGAGCTAGAGAGAGAGAGAAAGAGAGCTAGAGAGAGGCCAACGTGTACACAGGTAGCAAAGATGTGCCTCTTGTTTATCCCGTAAACACCTGCCGGTGTGTTGCCCCAGTGATTTCCCAGTGCACAAAACTCAAGGTGCAAGACCATACCCCTACCCCCCCCCCTTTCAATGGGGCCTAACTATCTTTGATACAATAAACTAGATTTTGCGTATAACTAAAAATGCGTGTGTTCGGAATGATACCCCCCCCCCTATATCTATTGTATCATTGTCTGCTGTTAAAACCTCGTCAACTTCTGCCAAATATTGTGTTATTTAGAGAAAGGTTATTAAATATATACAACAATACCATCCCTATGAATTCAATTAAATCAAATTGTAGTACACGTCCATTATGAAAGAGGGAATATGGCCACGATTGTCTACATAGAATAGACAGCGCAGCTAGAATTAGATACACAGGTGATCATCATAACACTTGCTACCATACTGCAAATACTGTTACCCTTACACAGACCAGCCATAACTTCCAATGCGTTCCAAAATATGTAAACAGACTATCTGATCAGACAAGACAGCAATGTAAACAAGTCAATAGAATAATACAACTGTCCTACCTTATCGTCTCCACTTTCAACGTCGCACTGAAAGAAGACACAAAAAACGAGAAAACAAATCAATTCGATGATTTAAATAGAAAATCTTCACAGCAAACATACAAATAATTTAACTTTTCTGATCAATGTTTATTTGGCTTAATTAACCTTTTTTTTTCTTCTTATTTGAATATTACACTTGGCTAAGTTCTTCACAAGACAGGAGAAAAAAAAAAAGAAACAAAAATTAATTACAGAAAGTTTTAACAACATCAACTGGGGAAATAAATAGACTTTTTTTGTTTGCCTGTTATTGTGTTGTTTTTGTCATTAGCTGCATGGAACAGTTGGGGGGGAGCGGGGGGGGGGGGGGGTGGAATGTACAAGTTTGTATCTTTACATTCTTGTGGAGGATATAATGTAAGATTTTAATCACGTGAGTTCACATTTATTGAGATCATAATGGAACTGAGATTTTTGTTTTTTTTTCCACCCAAATGAATGGTCCGACATGAAAAGAGACGTTGAAAGTAAACATGGTGGGTAGTTTGGTGGATGGTGAAAGAAATGGCATGCCAAAGAACATTTCTCGACTGTGCCATTGTTAAATCAATGTATACTCACTTCGCAAAACGTAATAACGACCAAACGACACAAGCTTTCGAAGACTAACATGCTATCGAGCTAAAGCGTTGCACATAGACGTGTTGCATTCGACAAAATAGTCTATCAAAAATGTGTTTTAAATTGTTTTTTCTCATTATACCTTCTGATGCGCATTGTTGAATCCTTAGGCCTACCGATCGCACCTGAATGACACGAGTTCATCTACACGATTTTCAAATCATTTATAAATCTATGCTTTTGTTTTCCCTTTTTTTATGTTTTAGGCTGGCAAAATCTCTTTGGAAGGCAAATGCATAACAAAAAGGAATGCATACAAAGTTCGTTTCAATGTGCTGTTTAATAAAAGAAAATAATTTAAAAAATTACGATTCAGGAATATAAATTGTATAGAACCCCCCCCCCCCCCATACACACACTCTCTCTTAACCCTTACAGTCCCGGGCGCGTATATAGCGAGACTGAAGATAGCATAGATAGAAAGTAGGTCGGTACAGGAAGGGTTAATCTTTTACATTTAAAATGAAGACTCTGGATCGTCTTAAATGTCTTGTACCGTATCCAACCGTATCCAACGTCAGTGTTATTCTACTAGAAAATCACTCACAAAACTGTATTAATAGACAATTAGGTAGACCCTGACTGTTCTATTAGCCGATATAAGTTTACATCAGCTTGAAGCGTAGATCATTATAAAACAAACACACCTGCATTCACTGATTGCCTGCAATTAATTTCCTAATGTCATGTTTCAACAATGAAATCCTGCCCTCGTCTCTCTCCTGCAACGATTTTTTTGTTCCTACGTCGCCGCCTCCCTTCCAGTTCATTGAACACCACAACAACAACACTGGCCTGCTGTACACATGACAAAATCACACAGGCACAACACTCATTTAGCCATCAATTAGCCTCAGTTGTTTGTTTTTCCCACCCGGCACTAAACTATGCTTCAATTGAGACAACTGACACAGTTTGACGCTTGGGGTAGTGATCTCCCTTGTTTAACCTTTGCTTGCAGCTATTCGTGTTTGTAGCTGTTTTTTTTTTTTCAGAGTTCACTTGCATGTATTTTATAGATCTACGTTTTTCTCTCCAATAAATTCCAATATCACATAGTTAAACAAATTATGTTATAAAGTTATAAATGTAGATTTCTTCTCAATAAACTCCAATTTCCAACTACATGTAAATTTCTTTTCCAACAGTCTCTACTTTTTTTCTTTCTCTCCCTCTCTATGCTTCTCTATCTCTCCCTTTCTGTGTTTCTGTCTCTCTCTCTCTCGGAAACCACTACTAGCTAGTTTATCGATTGAGTGGGAAGGCTCCATCTAAAAGTAGGGCTTTTCAAGCTTTTCAAACAGTCGTTTAAAGCCTGCCCCTTATCCATCGCACGTTCCTTAGTCACCAGTCCACAGGATTTTTTCTTTTTTTCTTCTTCAGCTTTTTCTTTTCATGGCAGGCAAACTTCAAAAAGCTGCTATTGGATGGAGTGAATAGAATGGGAGTTCAATAACTCTTCTCAACCTCTAGCACGGGTTATTTCCCCTCTCCTTTCAGTTCAGCTTTCATATTAGAAGAATACATTCTAGGAGAGTATGTGACACGACCAAGTGTTCAAGTCTCAGATAGCATCGAATGGCATTGGTAATGCAATTATGCAATCCTACAAGCTTTCACTGCCGACATTTAATAGACATGCACATTTGAAAACTAAAAGCATATGTATATAATATGTCGTTATCTGCTATACGTTTCTATTATCTACTACTCCTTGTAAAATTACCAAACTTTATCTCAAATATACAAATTAATTCATGTCAGTATTGGTGATATATATTCAGTTAATGTCTGCTAGTGAATATGGTAGGCTAGTCTTAATATATATTTTTTAAATCTTTCTGGATGTTTTGTGAATACCCATCTAACAAATTTAGGAGAATAAGAAGACTTCTTTAACTACTATTTTCATTCAATATTTGTCATGCTACTTTGGCCAATTTTGACAAAATCACGAACTTACCAAACACCTTGGTCAATTTTTCCAAACATGAAAATCAAGTCGATTTTCCCAAACTGTATATAATATAGATATCTATATATAATATTAACTAACTAAAAAGTACATTTATATCTGTATGTATAAGAACACACGAGTTTGTAGATCCCAGGCTACCACAGAAAGCACATGTCACAGCCCTCCCTGTCACTTGATTCAAACAGCGGGATTTCGAGTTGTTCCCCCCACTCTCACCCCCTCCGCCAGCTCCTGGTCACGCATTAAATGGTGAGAAAAAAAAAGAACACGAAAAAGAGAGAGAGGAGATGGAATAAAAAAATAATCACTAAAACACGAATGCTCCACGTTTGAAGAGAGAGAGAGAGAGAGAGAGACAAAAGAATCTGTTTCAATAGACCGCTTGGAAGGTGGACAAACAAATAACAAAAGGTGGAAACAGGGCCTAGTCTAAACATTCACCGCTTTAACGGGGGTGTCTTTTAATAAGTTTCCAAGTAGAAAAAGGAGCTAAGTAACTCTTAAACAGAGCATCAAAGGGAGACAAACAGTAGCTAGCTTTTTTTCCCCCCTTCTTTTCTTTCGCCTTGTTTACCATCACCGCCCGCCCTTTTTGACAAGCCATTCGTCTTCAAGGAATGATTGAAAAATACAATCGGGATCAGATAGGGTGGGTGGTTGTGGTGGTGCGGCGGCGGGGCGCTAGGCACGCCATTCAGATTTAGGGTGTCAGAGGTGAAGCGTTATGCGTGACACACATGAGGGAGACGGTGTCGGAAGCAAGGGAGAACACCTACTTTTGTACTGCAATAATATAAAGATCAGTGCTTCACGAAACTCCAACTTATTTTACACATCTTCGCCTATTTCTTTTATTGTGGCCAAAGAAAGCTATATGACCATTGTTTGGTTACATATTAAAGAAATCGCTAAATCTGTTGAGCCTACCGGCGTAATTTGTTTTGTTGTAAACACTTTGTACACGCAATAGAAAGTAGGCAAGTGTACTCGGAACATACAGAAATCTATTCTACTAAACAATATGCCACAGCCTGTTAAGTTCTATACAGTTATCAAAAGTGGCTAATGCCACGCCAGTCAACAAATTCCAGACTTAAAGACAATACACAGGTGCGTTTTTTTTTTGTTCTCTCTATTCCCTCTTCAGTGAACTCCCATTTTCCAGTAATTCTCTCCCCCTTAAACCTAAACACCACCGTTTTTTTTTCTCTTTGGATAAACACACATTTCTGAAGGTAAACACGCGTTTCAAACCAGGTAAACATATTTCACGACCATTATCTCCCGACTAATCTACATGTTTCACCCCCACATCGCAGTAAACTAGTCAATTTGGGGGGAAACTTCTTCAATTTCACGATGCTTGTTTTTTTTTCTCCCGTCTCTTCATATATTTATCGAATTTACACAAACTATTGAATCTTTTCTATAAAACTATTGAATCTTTTCTATAAAACTATTGAATCTATTCTATTAAACTATTGAATCTATTCTATAAAACTATTGAATCTATTCTATTAAACTATTGAATCTATTCTATAGACACTTCACAGATACAATCAAAAATTGTAGGGTTTTGTTTTAGTTTTTTTCCTGTTTGTTTTAAAGAGAGACAATAAAGAAGACAAAAAAGTCTGCAAAGACAAAGACCATCTTCTTTGTTCTAACAGGTAAACAGAAATGGGGAGAAGAAGAAAGGGGGTGGGGTGGAAATCAAGACCTAAACAATGTTTGTGTACAAAGAAAGCGAAGAAAGCACATTCAGGGGGGGGGGGAGACTACTTGTGCGTGTGTGTGTGTGTTCCTTCCGGAAAGGAGGCCTATGTAAATAGCCAGATGTGCTTTGTGGTAAAAACCTACTTACGTTACAACGGCACTATTCAATAATACCTGGGTGTGTTCATAAGGAAGTGTTCATGCCCATGAGAATGCTTAACATATCATTCACGTGGTATTAAGTCTTTAAAAAAACTCCTTTAACTGCCTTTAAGCATTCATGAGAAATTGACCAAGTGAAACATGAAAAAAATCTCAATAGATAAATCAACTAAATATATAAATGTCAACTGTATAATTAAACACAGTCCATTGGGCGGATTCCTTTCAGTGGCTCTCAAGAAGAAGCCCCTACGGAGACCGAGGACTAAGTGGCATTCAAGAGCAGCGTGGCTCGCCTTCCCTCTTACCAACCAATCCCATTGTTACAGTGGCGCGAGGAGGAACACTTCAAAACGTTTCGACGGTTCGAGCCCAGCAAGTCAAGAGATGAAATAATGACGTGGCGGAGCCGCTGTACCAGAGACATTCGAGACGACAGCAAATCAGAGCCGAGACATCGGGCCTTGAATTTTAAGCATGGCGGTGGTGTTTTTAAAGAATGATACAGGGAGATGTGTTTGGTTTGGGTTGGAGGGGGTCAAATCTAAGCTTCCGATTTCAAATAAATCACACTCATTAATGACACCACACTATGTCCTTGCCTGTTGGTTCCAATAAAACTGATACGAGTGTATGTATTCATACAATTCTAAGACAGTTATACCATGTAGCCATACACGTTTATTTATACAACAAGCTACATTGCCCGGCGTTGCCCGGGTGAATAAAAAACAGGACTGTATAAGGTGCAAATTGTATAAACTACAATAAAAAGAAAACTATAAATCTAATATTTAAATTATTATTTTTTTACTGAAGACTTTTAGGAAAGTAAGTTACCGTAAAATAAATATTGTATTCGGGTAAAAAAAATAGGCAAGTATTTTTATTTAACAAAATCTAAATTGCCCGTAGATTTCCAATGTCTTTTGTTTTTAAAAGTTAGAAAAAAAATTGTAGAAAAAAAAGTAGTCTAACTGGAGAATCGAACCCGGGTTGCCCCACAGAATAGGTATAGAACAGAATGCGCAATCGCATATTTTTCTGTTTCCGGAAGTAATACCGATGCCATACTGTTTAAACTTTAAACCCAGCGGTCCTGGTTACACTATATATTGATGCTTATTTACAATGTCTTTTTCTTCAAATCTACAAGTTCGAAAACCCAAAGCTAATGTTTCAGGCAAAGGTTACAAAAACTGTTGTGTAATAAACTGCAATAATGATGCGATTGATAATCGTATCGAGCTACGCCTAGGCCTAGGCTATCTTTTCAAATATCAGTGCCGGGTAATACAATTTCACATCATATAGGCCTAAACCTATAATGTTGAAAAGAAAATGGGTAATTAAGTCAAATTTATATAAAAGTAAGCCTATAATGAAATATAATATAGGCCCTATATATAGGCTATTGTATATATTTATGGTAAGCCTAGATATCCTTTCTTATTTTACTATAGTAGCGTCTCTAGCGACCGCTGCCTTGCGTCGAAAAAAAATGGCGGAATCGAGCTTCACTTTTAGTGACTGCGCACATAGGGATTGCGCATTCTGCTCTATACCTATTCTGTGGGTCGCCCCCATAGCAGTCCACTACGTTAACCACTGAGCTAACGAAGACACATGTCCGATGTGAAAAATTATTAGACAGTATATCGGCCTAGGCCTAAATAGGTCAGTGACACAAACTCTCGTGTTTTCAAATTGACCAATGGGGATCCATGGGGAGACAAACACGATCTTTATATATATATAAATAGGGCAGGGGTCGACAACCTACAACAAGCGTGCCAGTCTTGGCACGAAATGCGACTTTCAATGGCACACTGAAAAACCTCCAAAGAAGCGATTTATGTTTCTTCTACAAGAAATCTAGTGCAAGAACAGGACTGTTATGCTGTTGGCACGCTGATTGAATTAGAAATCCTACACTGGCACACTTTTATCAAAAGGTTGCCGACCCCTGCAATATGGCAATAGAGTAGAAAGAGGAGACAAAAAAGCCTTGTCACAAAAACTCAGTTCATTTTCTTAATATAATTTAAATGTTCACTGTTATTTCCTAGTACGCTATACTAATTTATGTTTAATAATTTAATCACCAGCATTTGTGTAAATAGCTGACAATGCAAAGATCCAAAAGAGAAAACTGATCTAATAAATAGAAAACAAAGAGAACGTGAAAAAACAAAACAATTGTGCTTACCACATAGCCTTGTCCAGAGCCGGAATGTGTACTCGCCTGAAGGAAAGAAAACAACTTATTGATTTCAGATCAGCCAAAACATTACACATTGTTTACTGCAGATTTAATCTAAAACTTTCATCTCAGAGATCTTTTAAACATCTGCTATAGGGGAGTTAGGAAAGATCTACAGGGGAGTTTGAAATTATCTTTTTTCTTTATTAGCAAAAGTTTATTTTAATTTCAATAACTCAAAAGAACTTTTCTACCGCTGAGATTTTCATTGTTTTTACATTGTTATCTTTTTATTAAAAAAAATAGTGGTTTATTATCAATAATGTAACTATATTTTTTAAAAGGACGCATCTAAGAGTGTCAAATGTGTTTATATCCACATTTGCTAACTGAGTTATTCCGTGTTGTAGGCCTATATTGTTTTTAAAAGTCTGAAAAAATCCATTGCTTGATATCTTGATTTCAGCAATAAATAGTTCACGGACCCTTTGGGTGGAGTGAGGGGAGGAGTGGAGCCATATTTAACACATTTATGCAGGTCTGGCCGACAGCTTTGGGTGCACTTCCGATTATGTCGAGTTAAAATCAATCCAGCTCTAATGGCTTTAACGGGAAGCTGACACATACATATTAAATGCGACTGGGCATTGAGGTGGCCACATAATCTCTTTGGGAATATGGCCAATGAAACTGATGGAGTCTGTTCCATGAAGCCTCACAAAAAAATTCATTGAATGCATTGAACAACATCCACTCAACTAGTACGCTTCTAATGTCAGTGATTCTCAAAGTGTTTATACTTAAGGATAGACGAGACATCATGTAGGCTACAGTTATTTTCAATGCTCGATCTTTGAGCGTAGGCTACACAAGTAATATATACGATTTAATCTTCAAATCCCAATGACTTTAAATCATATCGACGAACTCCCTGGAGGCAACTAACTATATAATTGAGAACCGCTAATTCCCAATGTAACCAAACAAAAAACATGACTATGAAGACGGAAACCCCCACACACGGTCTCTGTAAACTATATCCCCACTCGTTGCCAACGGCTACCATGTCCGTGCCATGAAAATATTGAGCATTGCTCAGCCCGCCCCGCTCTTGACAGGACGAGAGTAGACAAAACACAATTAGCCTCTCAACGTGGCCAGGCAAGAGGTGGCCAGAGAGAGAGGGGGGAGAGAGAGACGAGGTCAAGACAAGTGCCAGGAGCTGGCAAGTGAACCCTCGTTCTCCGTCCAATAATCTCTCTTCTCTTGCAAGAGCGAGGGAATGGGATGGGGGACAGATGCAGGGTTCTTACTCTTTTCAGAAAATTAAATTCCAGACATTTTCCAGACCTTTTTCAGACTTTTAACAAAAATTTCAGACTTTGAAAAAAAAACAAGGTTCTTGATAGGGCTATACTATTTCTAGTAGTAGGCTATACGAACACTAAAATAAATGCTAACTATAAAATTAAAAAGTAGAATAAAAGAAATTGTTAGCACTATTCTTCCTTTTGATCTAATTGAAAATGGTTTAAAATAAAAAAACATTCTAAACAAGTGTTACCGAATTTAACATGAAGAAATAAGCTCTGTAAAAATACTAAAAGCATGTGAAATTATGCTTTATAGGCCTACTAACTAGGCTAACTAATACAGAAAAAGATATAACAGTAATAGGCTATAACACAATAATTTAATGTAGCTATACTTAAAGACCAAGTGAAGAGCTTTTTATCAAAATTGAGTTAACATTTGATTTTGATAGTAAATAGTGTATTCAGTATCTGAATGTTAAAAAAAACATTTATACAAAATATCAAAGATACATTTTAAGTAATTAGTTCAATATTTGCACTTAAATGTGTGTGTTTTTCGGAAGATTACTCCAAATCTCGTAGCCATTTGAGATGTTTTTATTTCCGGCAATATAGGAAAGTGACGTAACTTAAAGGATTCCGACTAGGAAAAATGAATATTGTCACGTGTTTTGAATCTATTGCCACATGTTTTGACTCTTTTCCCGGTTCTTATTTTTAACAAAATGGTTAAATATAGATTTATATCATCTATTTTTATTTATTTATTTCCCTTGTGATACGTCACTGCCGTATGAGGCTATTCCAAATCTCGTTCCTTTGAGAAAAACCTCTTCACTTGGTCTTTAATTTTCAAAATATTTATAGCCTCCATTTAGACTCAATCAAAATAAAAACAAAAAGAATAATGTTCCAGAAAGAGCTATATAAATCAGGGGTCTCTAACACGCGGGTGGCATGCAGATTTTTGTGGCCCGCCAGTAAACTTACAAAAATGTAGGCTACTATTCGTGAAATTCAAACAGCTAGTATACTGATACACATCAAATTTATTGTTAATGTTATATACGTAATATATACCCATTATAAGTGATATTAGTAAAATGAGTTAAGATGTGCAAAGTGTGTTTTTGTTTACTAGGGTCGAATGCACATCTCTTAAGTGATAAAGATGGCACATGCATCTGAGTTTGAGACCCCTGCGCTAGATCTATAGTGCACGCTAAAAACCCTACACTAAGTCCAAGTAAGAACCAGATAATAAGATAAAGAGAAAAAATAAGCAAGAATTGAGTCTTTTAAAAATTCTGAAAAATAGTCTAACAAATCATAGATAGAAATAGAACCAAATCTAGATCTAAAATCTCTAAAGGCCTATTTTGATTTAAGCCTATGTAGGCCTATGTATTCTCAAATTGAAAAAAAGAAAAAGAAAATGTAAGCTTGAAGGGACAAAAATCAAAGAATTTGCTAACAGTTTTAAGAAGTTACTTGTTTTGTTCATTTATGTTCTAATGCTTTTATATGGCCTATCAAAAGATGCTGCGTTTTATTTGTACAACAATTTAAACAGATTTTGTTAAAAGTTATATTAAGTGGCATTGTTGTAATTATTAATTATTTATGTTTTATCTACCCGCAAGCAAACCCCTAAGCAACCAAAGGCAAAGGCTGTCTACGTTTTTTTTTTCTTAATAGTCCCTAGTCCTAGAGTAGGCCTACTAGTGCTACCTTTAGGCCTAATCAATAATCATATTAACAAAATGCTACCGGTATAGACTCTAGCCTACTAGGCCTACTTCTCTATTGAAACCTACTTATTTCTAACAATCTAAAATAACTATTTTCTAAATAGGTGTTGGCTACTGTATTTTCCGAATAGGACTACTGAACTTCTGACTATTGTCGAATTCTGTTGGAATTCGCGTATTTTTTAAGCGGTTTAGTTGTTTTTTTCTTTATACGCGTATATTTGTCAGCTTACTTGTTTATTATAACTTATTTCCATAAGGCATATTATGTGAAAAGGCTAATGTGATGACAAGATGTACTTCAGTTAGTAAGTATAGAGTGTAGGCCTACACTCCTACACCTTCATCAGACTATCAACAAAACAACCCGGGTTCTAGCGTGTTTCTAGTTTCTAGCCCTGCCGCCAACTGATGCCTGCAAGAGTTTTGGGCCTAGTACGTACACTATAAAATTCTTCTATTTAGAAGGAACATCTGTAAACTCAAATATTATATATAGTCTAACTAGATATAATAATTATAGGCCTACATTCGACAATTTATCGAAGCCCGACAAGATAATAGGCATAGGCCTACTTTGCAATTTTCAATATTGAGTTGATTGAAATTTCCTTTTCGTTAGGTACGACCGCTGCTTGCAATTTTTTTTTAACGAACGTTGTCAAGTCTAGTATTTTTATTATAAAAAAAAAGGAAGGTTGGATCATTTAGTGGCGTAAAAGAAAACTACACTAATATACAATTAAGTTTTTAAAATCATCAACCGCTGTTATTTTTTTGTTTAGCCTAAAAATAGATCTAACACAGAGAACGCGAGAGATCTTTTTGTAACACATACTTTGGTTCCAACCACGACCGCTGACAATGCGAAGAGAGTGGAGAGAGACTGAAGTCTACTAACGCTAGGTGGATAAAATCGTCACATGCGTTTATATTTTTAACTAATTCGGATACGAGAGTTGGGAGGGAAGGGGGGTATGTTGGATACAAAAAGACAAAGGAACCTTTTTTTTCCATATCAGACTTTTAACCTAAAAAAATCAAAACTTTTTCTTTTTTCGATTCCAGACTTTAACCTAAAGATTCCAGACTTTTTAAAGACAAAAATGAACATTTAAGACTTTTGAGGGTCTGGAAAACCAAAATCCGATTTTTCAGACTTTTTCCAGACTTCCAGACTTGCGTACGAACCCTGCAGATGTTTTCATTAAGCTACCCAACTGAGAAACATGTTTTGTTTTCTAGCCAGTATTCCTTCAGTTTACCTTCAAGGGGTGACACCAATGGGTATGGATTACCGGTACGCACGTTCTTTATATTAGAAAGACGCCCTACAAATTGTTCTTCGTGTTTTACGTGTAATGCCTTTATTGTGGAGATTGAGTGTCGATAACATATCATGCAGTGGACTAAATAATAACCGCCAAGCTACTTAGCCGATGGTCTCATTCTATTTACTTATCTGACCCAAATGTGGATTTCATCGACTAATCTAATCATAATTAAATTCCATATCTTTTAGCAAGGTGTCGTCTACAGATTAAAACAGAGGAGACAAGTCTCTACACATTAAATAAGAGAGAGAACTCTATACAGATTAAACCAAGGGAGTCAACCATCTACAGATAAAGCAAGAGAGATAACTCTCTACAGATAAACTAAGAGAAACAACTCTCTACAGATTTACAAAGAGAGACAACTCTCTAGGTCTACATATAAACCAAGAAAGACAACTCTCTACAGATAAACCAAGAAAGACAACTCTCTACAGATAGATCAAGAAAGACAACTCTCTACATATAAACTGAGAGAGACAACTCTCTACAGATAAACCAAGAAATACAACTCTATACAGATAAACCAAGAAAGACAACTCTCTACAGAGACCAAGAAAGACAACTCTCTACATATAAACCAAGAGAGACAACTCTCTATAGATAAACCAAGGGAGAAAACTATCTTGACTTTTCATAGTCCTTGTTAGCCCACTCTAGGCTACTAGTAGTAGTATTATACTTCAGGCAACATAAAATCGAATACGTGAACGCGCTTACTCCCCCTTTACGGCTTTTTACGTAAGCCAAAGTAAACGAAAGCCTGTAATAAAATATATTCATAAAGGAAACATTACGAAGCATACATGGAAGTCAATAAAACATCTGGCCACCCAGATATTACTTGGCCCTATGCCATTTACTTGGTGCGTCTCAAGACTGTAATGTAATAGAATACTTTTAAAAAAATGCCTTGTAGACAATTGCTAAAACTTAAAATTGCAAACAGGGTTTGGAAGTGAAACTGATTTTTACGAACAACAAAGAAAAGGGCGCAAAAAAATGTATGCGCTGCAGTAGGAGGGAGAGAATGGAAAATCTGGCGTACGTCATAATATTATGTGGATGGCCACGCACTAAAATGAATATGTAGGACACAACTAGATCATGTGAAATTGAAGAAGACTGAAAGACCCACAGAAAGCCACAGAAAGCCACGCAAAGCTGTAAGTATTTTAGGAGAGAGATAGGGGGGCGGAGGAAGAGAAAGAAAGACAGGAAGAAAGAAGGGGAGACTAGAAGCGATAATCTTGAACTAGATTCCACTTGGATCTGTTTGTTATCGGTGCTGGCTAATCTAAGTTTGCCTGCAGCACTTTACGCCTTCTTCAATTACCGCCTGCTACACGATGGAATGAGACAAGGGAGAGCACAGGCCAGGAAAGCACATCACGTTACTTTAATGGAGGGGGAGGGTGGGGAGGAGGAGTAGCGAGGGTGAAATGGAAGCGAGAAGCTTTGAGGGGGGGGGGGTCAATGGGGGAAGAAGGGCATGTGTGAAATTTGAAAAAACTTTGCCTGTTGTTACTTTTTCTGTTTTTTCTTCTCACCATTAAAGTCCAAAACAACGGAAAGGCCAGAAATGTGAGAGAGTCATTTCCCTTGAACAGAATATTGCAGTGTGACGAGAAAGTCAATAAAACTCCCGCGTTGACTGCACACAGAGATTTAATTAATGATTGCCGCCCAAGTGTCAGGGCGAACTTCTGAGCGCCCCGCGCGCCCTGTTGCTATGACATCTACAGTAGGGAGAAACAAAGATATCCACTTTGGGAACAGAAGAGGTTGATCACTGGTAAACACAGTTTCGTGTGTGTCGGGGCATGCTGGTGCACACACACACATTTCACACAAACAAACAAAAGGAATAAAAATAAATAGTTATCTCCCGTAGTTGTAAAGCCACATTACCCCTCCTCCCCCAAACGACTTCATGATGAGCCCAGGAAAGGGATACAAAATGTATGCGGGGAGGGGAGCTACAAACAATAGCAAGAACACGGTACATTAAGCAGCGCAATGCTAATCTCAAGTTCTCTTTGGGGACTAGGGGAGGAGAGGGGGGGGAAAGGAGGGCGAGAGAGATGCATGTTCCGAGAATAACGAGTTTCCCCACACACTAGACGGAAGGGGTGCAAATGTCATCGGCTGTGACATTTCAGAGGGCGAGTGTCGAAGAGAAGAACGCGAGGGTTTAAAAAAAAAAGCCAACAACAAAGAAAGCCACACATGTACACAAGACAAAAGTGGCGTGTTACGCGTGTAGCGGTATTGAAATGCAGCAAAGCGATAAGGGGATTTTGTAATGTTGTATCGACAGTATCGACATGAAGTGCTAGTAAACAAAGTAGCTCAACCATTTCGAACAGATTAAAGCCTAACTTTTTTCCAGTACACTGTACACGATTGGAACCCTTGTGGGAGAGAGGCGACGGCTCGTGAGGACTCGTGTTGCCCACTGAGGACATTAAAAAGCCCCGAAGATACCAATCGTCCACGTAACACTGAAAGTGTCGACGACCTTTAGAATCAGTCACCAGGCAGATAGCCCCGTGAAAAATCACATTCTAAGCAGGCCTTCACAATTGACCTGATTACTTACAAATACTTGAGGCCATTATTATAAGACGATGTACTCAGCACTCTTGGCTGTTTCTATACAATACCCGATACCGTCACATCGTGAGAAGAGCACTATTTGCATGCGGCGTAGGAATATGCGTGTGCTACTGTTACAAGTATGTGTGCACAAGTAGGACTATTGTTACAAGTATATGTGCCCACGTAGGACTGTTGTTACAAGTATGTGTGCACACGTAGGACTATTGTTACAAGTATGTGAGCACACGTAGGACTATTGTTACAAGTATGTGAGCACACGTAGGACTATTGTTACAAGTATGTGAGCACACGTAGGACTATTGTTACAAGTATGTGAGCACACGTAGGACTATTGTTACAAGTATGTGTGCACAAGTAGGACTATTGTTACAAGTATATGTGCCCACGTAGGACTGTTGTTACAAGTATGTGTGCACACGTAGGACTATTGTTACAAGTATGTGAGCACACGTAGGACTATTGTTACAAGTATGTGTGCACAAGTAGGACTATTGTTACAAGTATATGTGCCCACGTAGGACTATTGTTACAAGTATGTGTGCAAACGGTGGGGTGGGTGTTAGTGTGTTTACCACAATGTGTTCTGATATTCTAACAATTCACGCCTATTGTAGTTGACATAAAAGTATATTGCCTACATAACACTGAGTGTGGGAGTTTATTGTCTAACTAACACTGACCCAGTTGCCTAAAATAAAACTATAAAGGCTACTTACATCGCTCAGTCTGTCCCTTGATATAGACCTGGGCGGCTCCAGGGGCCCATTCTGCTGGTGGTGTTGGTGGTGATGGTTCAAGTGGTGATGATTGTTGGGCTGGTCCATCGTGTGGCCCATGCTCGGGACTAGGGTGCCGCCGCCGCTGACCAGGGCGGAGCTGCTATTGTTGGTGTTGGCGCTGAGGCCACCACCTCCTCCCACGACGCCACAATTGCCCGTGTCGCTGACATCCCCATTGGCGTTGCCGTGGTCACTGTTGATAGAGGCGCTCTGGGAGAAGAAGAAAATGAAAGTCAGAGAAATCACTCCACAGGCCACTGACTGTGCTTATACAAGTATTACTACCATGAAAACATTTGATTTCCAGCTAAGTGAAATACTAGCTTCTTCACAGTCAACTTAAAAACATGACAGTGGTTTCTAAAAGAAGATCAAAATGTGGAGAAAAAGGGCGGGGGTGGGTGTGGAAAGCATCCGTCACAAAGCATATAAAGAAATTCTCACCAAAAAAAGGCACGATGGGAATAGTTGACAATCAATGGCAACTTATTTGTCGTGATCCGGGTATTTTATTATGTCTATTTATACTATTTAGTATCGTATGTGTGTCCACTGCTGTATTATGATAGATTTGACATATTTACTCTACTGTAGCGCCGTCTGTATGGTACCTACAGCTTGCCTTAGACACTGAGAGAATCTGATACAAAAAGGTTTTTATTTTATTAGCTTAAAGACCTTTCTCTTTGACTAGTAGCTGTGTGCCTTACATGCCAACTCCCAAGAGCGCACCGGGTATGCTAAATTTAATAGTATGGATAGACGCGCTATATAAATAACCATTATTATAATTATTAGCTCAAATGGGTTCAAATATTATACAATCATTTTTATTCCTTTCGTTCGTTTGTTTGTGTGAAATGTGTGTGTGTGCATACAATATGAATGTTAAATGCGCTCCGAGCTTACATTATGTTTGTTGGCAGCGCTATACAAATATTATTATTATTATAAATATTATGTTTTACGTCTCTGTAGAGTACATGAACATATAATTTGACCTAGATTTCAACAACTCTACTTTTATTTTTGTACTAGTGGTTATGCCCGTCAAAATGACGGAGAAAACAATGACTACACTGTGTTTTGTTAAGAGAGAGAGAGAGAGACAAAAGACAATATTACAATAAAAACTGGTGTGAGAACGTTTCTTTTCAATATTTAGTTTTTGTTCTTTTTAATTGTTTCTGGTCCTCCTGACCCTGGCATATGCATAAGAATTGTTGCTGTCAAGATTCTGGCCTAAAAGACTGGCGTAGTGTGTAAACCGCCTATAGGCTACATTCTTATTAAGAATACACCCAGTAATTTTTTTTTATTTTTTTTGTGGCCCGGAATACACCCAGTAATTTTTTTTTTTTTTTTTTGTGGCCCGGTAACAGGTCACGTGTCACGACCCGATATCATGACTTGTTGACCAAAAATAGATCTATCTATGTAGGTGCATGGATAGCCTACACAAGACATGCACAGGTGGGCTGCATTAGCTAGGATAATTCTATCATTGTTAACTATGTGTATAAAATAAACCAAGCTCATTTCTAATCAGCAGAACACGACGATGTGTATATATATATATATATATATATATATATATATATATATATATATATATATATATATATATATATATCAAGCAGTAAGATTAGCCTACACTTTATAAATACAATTAAACTTAACACCCTGTTTTCACTAGCCTTTGAATCAATAAAAAAAAAATATACAGATTACAATCAGAGCCAAAAAAAAATGGTAATTCATCATCACAGGCATAGAACAAATCTAATTTGTCATGTATACAAGCGTCCTTATATAGTTTCTTTCCTAGGCTACATTCAAATTAAAATATAATTTTACCTCTATTATTTTTTCTACGCGTTATGGACTAAAAGAGAGAGAGAGAGAAATAGAGAGAAATTAAAAGGGAGAGTGAAGAGAGAGAGAGAGCGAGGGGAGAGAGAGGAGATGTTGGAGAGAGAAAGAACTAGGTTTTCTTACTATTAATTAAATTAACCTTTCTAAATGTTTCTTTCAATGAATTAACTTTACGTGAGAATAACATGTCATCGTAGATTAACTCTATAGGTACAACTTCATTAGCAGGCTGTATCCATGTCTAAATGCGAAATAATCAACTTCGTTCTGCTATGAGAGAAACACATTCAAGAGAAGTAGACACAACGAAGTAACGATTTTGCAGTCCACTTTGGAGATGTACGTTTAGTGAGCAGTGCACACGTACACACTTCTAAACACACACACACACACACATAAACACAGACACACATAAACACACACACAAATAAACACACACACAAATAAACACACGCACATAAACATACACACATTAACACGTGTTAGTGATTACACACCTGCATTAATTCACGTGCAGACACGCATAAACATCTTAAAGCCTCCCCACCCCACCACCATCTCCCTTCAACCTACACCACCACATTAAGTGTTCTCATGACAATTTTTTTTAACATCCAGAACGCATTACTCATCCCTGTAATCTATTACAATCAACTACATTGAAGATTGGACCAATCGGCGCTTGTGTTATCTGGGGATCCTATCACGTTTATGTCGCGCCTATTAAGTCCAGCAATAACTTGACAAAGAAACAAGAAGAAGAAAAACCACCCGCTTGTCTATAAGACAAAGCAATTAAAGACCTCCATTCACCATAAAACCTGCACAAAACTTGATCAACTACTTCACTGAGAAACACGTCGGTCGGGTTTTTTTTTTCCTTCTTTTCTTGTTTTGTTTCTAAATCCTGTAATAAATTGTTGGATTTTTACTCCACACTAAACATAAAACATAAATCACAAGAAGGTTTGGGTCCAGACTACTAAACTGTTGTATTCCCTGCTTGATTCAGTGCTTGATAAGTAAGTAGTTTTTTCTCAGTCACTGTTTACCCATTGGGTCAAATGAGGAAATAACTAGGAGGAGAGGGGAGGAGGTGGGGTGCGTGTAAAAAATCAAGATTTACTTCCAACATGATTAATGAGAGTCAGTGCATTAGTGGACAAGCGTGTTTAAGTCACGGAAAGATTCCATTAAAAAAAAAAACTTGAACACAACCCTATCACGCTAACTGTTATCATGTACTTGGGATTTCTCAACAACTTCATTTGTGTGTGTGTGTGTGTGTTGACTTTAAGTAGTAGAGTCACAGCAGTCAATGTGTATACGGCATAAGTCAACACTATCATACCCAATAGGGAGTTCCACCCCCATCCCCCACTCCCTTTCCAAAAGACTCCAGCAAAGTAAGTTTGTCATGGTTAAACCTTACATCTTCACTATATATCGTGTTTGGGTAAACACACCGCTAAGAAACACAAAGCCAAACGGTACACCGAGAACCTAAACTTTGCATGTTTACATTTTGGTTTCCACCTTTTTCACTTTCACGCACAAGCTAAAAAAACAAACTATAAGCTGAATAACTTTGTTATTTAAAAACATAAATTAAATCCTTTAGTTGGAAGAATAGCAAGGACCAAAACCAAAACATATATAGATATATAGAATCTAACAAACAAAAAGTTTTTATACCTGAAACTAAACAGCTCAATTTTACAACGGTATGAACTCATTAAAACAAAAACAGAACAGTTTGACGCAGTGTTGTACAAAGAGATGCACAATCAAGAAACATACAATACACAACAAAAAAAAACAACATCGACTGCAAGCACTTGAAACTAAATATGGAGCATTAAAACCAGGCCGTGCCACTAAATATGGGCAGACATTAACATAAAATTGCCAACATTAGCAGAGCACAAGTCAACATGTACGACAGCCAGTCGATAAGAATGTAATCTCGCGCCACGGACCGAGAAAAAAAAAACACGCGGGCCAGACAGCGGTATCTTCAACGGCCCCCCTCTCCCGTAAACTGAAAGGGGCAGTCGCGCTATCGAAAGCGACCACAGAGAGTGCACAGTGAATGCAAAACTAGGCTAACTGATTTTACTAAGCTAACTAACAGTTGTGTTTATTTTTTTTTCATAGGCGCAGACAAGACATTATTAAGGAGAACAGGACATGTTAAAATGTGAACAGTACACAAGTCAAGTATGAATTATGAAGTACTGTAGTACATTAAGTATTTAATAACAGTTTTTGACAACTGTATAATTAGTTTGTAAAAATAAATATCCAACCTTTCTTCGAATCTGCCCAATTGGGTGTCACCCACTAAATAGCGCAATGTTAAAATTAACTGCAGGTACATGCTAACCTGTTTCTATCTGTGGGTAATTAATTAACTGACAACGTGGCACGTTTAATCAAATGTGCGTCACACAGTTTATAAAAAAGTCAAAGAACTGTTATGTATTCTTTCCGTTGACTTGCTCAGTTCATGTAGGCCTAAATTAAATAATGTTTCCATCGCACTGACTATTATTGTTCAAAGTAGAGTGGATCCAGAGATCGATCAAAGAATGCCGAGCCATTTTCTAAATAAGCCTGGCCTACTTTCATTTGACTAGAAATATTTCTACCTCAGCTTTATATAACAAGACAAATCATACAAGAGTTTTGTAGCAATCATCAAAACAATATCGGTCTTTGTAAATCCAAATGTTCACACATGTATTTTCCTATCTAGACATGTTTAAATATATTTTTTTATTGCTTATAATTCTTTTTAGAATAAAAAAAAAAAATAGATGGAGCCATTACATAGGGGTGTGTTAAAAGAGATGTGTGTTAAAACAGTTGAGTTAAAATAGACGACTAGGTCATAACGTTCCTTTTAGCTTTTTAGGCGAGTGATGCAGCGTTCACTGGACAGTCCAACCAATCACCTGTCACGATTCAAAACGTTATATTGTCACGTGATTTAAAAAATTTGGTGATTTAAAAAAAAGTACATTTACCCCCCCCCCCCTTTTTTTTTGTGCATAGACCCCGTGTTGTTGTCACGACACTGCAGGTACAATAGCGACCGTGTCATCCAAAAAGTGTTATAATGCGCGGAGTCGACAAGCGTTGTGGAATGTAGAATGCATTGTTGTGTATACGTACCTCGACATAGCAATTTGTCTAAACAATTTGTCTCAACAATTTCACACCGGCAATAAAGTGTTGAAGCAGTTTACATCTTGTGTTACACAGATCCATACACCACTGAACTACACAAGAAGTTAATCTTTACAACGTGCATTTCTGTTAGTTTAAACAACGTGTATAGACTACATCTCGGTAGCCGCTAACCCAGGTTTCTATATACACTCATAATAACAAAACCCTAGTATATTATTAACAGTGGTCCAATATTGGACATCCCGGCAACCAGTTGTACTATAGGTTAGACAGCCTTTGCTCATATAAATATGTGGCCTAAACCTACTAAAGAAGGCCCCTATCGGACAATATTCAATTCGGAACTGGGCTATTGTAGATTGTTCCCTTCTGCGGAGTTTCCACAACGAGGTCGGCTAGATTGGGCCGTAGCATTTGACATCAGTCATATTTGCTGACCACACCAAGCTCAAACAATAGAGTGTAAATAAAAGTATCAGACACGAAAATACACCTCTACCCACAGAAAAAAAAAATAACAGTATCAGCTACGAATGGACAGACAACCTCTACCCACATACAATAAAAATAACAGTATCAGCCACGAATAGACAGATACCTCTACCTACAGACAATAAAAATAACAGTATCAGCCACGAATAGACAGATACCTCTACCCACAGACAATAAAAATAACAGTATCAGCCATGAATAGTCAGATACCTCTACCTACAGACAATAAAAATAACAGTGCCGGTATCAGCCACGAAAAGACACCTCAACACAAACAATATAAATAACAGTATCAGACACAAAAAGACACCTCTACACACAAAGAATAACACTATCAGCTCCGAAAGACTCCTCTACACACAGACAAAAAGAGATGTACAGCTTAGAGCAATCACAGGAAGGCCTACAAGTGAAGAAAATGAGTTTAGATAAGCGATGCAAGTTTGAAATGCAAAGAACACGGGTAATCTTGGCAAACAAATGCTATTGGGGAGAGAAGGGGGTGAGAAGGGAGACAACTCAAGCCAGGACTAAGCCGTTACATCATTGTATTCTACAGGTAAAGGCCACCACCTCATTCTTTAATTCAAGAAGACCTTCGCTGCGGTAAACGATGACTGAATATTCTGTTTAACAACAAAAATCTACTTTTGAGAAACATGAATTACACGAATCTGTGAACAATAACTGTTTGTTGTAAACATTGTGCCAAGTGTTATTAACCAGATATGCAGGAGATGGCATTCATTGTAAACGAATTTTGTAAGGTCGATAACCATTGACTATAATTTAATGTATAACAGAAGAGTGAATGCCTAGAATCGGGCTAATGGTGTATCCATATGCTGACTGGGTGCCATTGGATCACTCTGCTTCGTTTTAATTGACATTTGAACAGATTCAATTGAAACATCTATCGGCTTCCCCCAAACACAATTAAAAACAGTGGAACAGGTGGAATGGATGATATTGAACGATTCAATTTCTTCTTGTCAGGCCTTGAGAGATGAATGTAGATATGGAACCAACTTAAATAGAACAACAGATAGTTCTAAGTAAACAATGGTTCTTCGATGTTGGTAAACTGTTTCTATTGAATAACGTCAGTTCACAATTTACACACTTTACAATACAAAGGTGGAACACGGCGGCCGAGCGGCAGCGCGTTCGACTGGCGTACCGAAGGCCCAGGGTTCGAATCGTGATGAAGGCTGGTAATTGTTCCCTGGACTAGAGGGTGTCCCTGAGTCTACCCAGCTCTGATGGGTACCTGACATTAGTTGGCGTAAAGTGAAGGCGGCTGGTCATTGTGCTGGCTACATATCCCCCAGTATGCCGTGGCCACAGAAACTGGTGAACGCTGCTTCACTGGCTCTATGATAAATTTTGTCCAATGGATACTTTTTAATTATTTTTTTTACAATACACAGATCATCATTTAGCCACAATGTATTTTAAAACCCATTGTCGAAATTATATACTAAAAATACCGAGGGCTTTACAGATTATGATGGTCGCGATACATTCGGGTGAGCGATTCAACACTCTGTACCGACACCACGAATGTAATCAGCGATAGCTGTTTGTATCTCTCCTTTCCGTTACGGTATGCAAGCAGACACAGGGGCATGTTGAATTCCCACTAACTCAAATGAACTTAATGAGAGAATCCAATGGAATGTCGACTATTATGGACCAATAAACTCTCAGCCGCTATCAATTCTTCCAGATCTATTATGTCAGCCAAGGAGCGAGGGCAGAAACCCGCGAGATGTCTACGGGGATAACAAAGGTCGTGGGGGTCATAAATCATTCAGCGCCTTGAATTGGGGGGAAGATTCAGTTTTCGCTCCAACAAAACACTTGACACGCTTGGGGCGTAAAGCTTTGTATCCAGACGGTGACACCCTTTCAGAACACTGGCCTTGGAGTGTTGTACCACAGGGCTCCTTCACTTCACCTGTCTCTCTCTCTCTCCCTTACACTTAACGGAGTTTCATGGCTTTATGTGCAGCTTTCAGTGTACATACAAGGCTCACTATGGATCATCATTTTATAACGGGTACTGTAAGCTACTACATAAAGTTTTTTGTTTTTTAAAAATGTAACCAGAAAAATATCCAGTTAAAGTCATTACCAAGTGAAGCTATTGAGAAAATAAAAAGGTTTAATTTTTAAATATACAAGTTCGGAAAACACATTTTGATTAAGATAGTAAATAATTGTGTGGATTTTTTTTAAATAATTGACAAATTATGTTATTGTTTACATTGAGAGTAACTTTTCAGTGTGAAAGAATCTCATTTTGCATTCATCAAATCAATAATTTGTTTTAATTGTGGAGTTCGAGCTTAAGTATGAACTTAATTAACTACACGGCTACCCAAATACGCCTATAGAAATTCAAAGAAAACATTTAAATTCAGTTATCCTTTTTTTTTTAAAAACTAGTTAATGTTTCTGCTTTACACAAAATTGGAATGTTTTTTGTTTACTTCGAGCTAGAGGAAACTTAGTCATTTAAACAAATAAAAGAGTTCAAATGGAGAATATTCAACACTACAGGTAAACTTATCTCATCCTTTTTTACTCCCTTTATTTACTCCCTTTATTTTAAGTTGCAATGTCTGCAATCGTCAATCGTCAATGCATGGTGCAAAAATTGGCTTCGATTTTTCGACCACTTCCCGTGGTCCGATCGAGCTGAAATTTGGACAGCAGAGTTGGGGCGCCTAACAATACATCCTATCAAATTTTCAGTTAAAACGACTTAATAAAACTACACTTATGACAATATTCATTTCTTAAAAGGAAAGTATAAGAAATATTTTGATTTCGCGTTAAAAATGCCTGTGTAACTTTTTATACTTTTTTCGGCGCAAAGCTAGAAAAAAAAATTATGCGCTAAGGTTATTTTTAGAACAATTCATACTGAGTAAAGAGATATTTTTGAGATTTGCGACACAGATATTTTTTCTGTACGTTTCATTTGCAGTAGTCAATCAATTATTTAATTACATGATGGTAAACTTAGTTTGCAAATAAAGGGAGTATGATAAAAACTTCGTTTTTACGGTTTTCTTGTTTTACATACTGTACGTCGCTATGTAACAACTTAGACTATTATGTTAAGTACAGTCAAAACACTCATATACCGTGACCATTGTAAATACGCAGCTCACTCAGTAACGACAGAGGTCGGCAACCTTGATAATAGTGTGCCGAAGTAGGATTTCAAATTCATTCAGTGTGCCAACAACTCTTTTCTTGTAGAAGAGACTTTAATCGCCTTTTTTTTTAGAGTATCTTCTGTAAGTCATTGAAATTCACTCTGTGTGCCAAGTTTTGCATGCGTGCCGTAGGTTGCCGACCCTAGCAGTAATGTATCAAGACTACGGTGTTTATATTTACAATTTACCACGGCGAATTGTGCCACGCTTCACCAAGTATTTTTTTTAATAGCACGATAGTGTGTGACAAATGAAATAAAAAAGACAAAGCAACAGATAGTTATAGTCCGTCTGTCTACATGCAGAGGAATTCAACCAACCAGAAAGTAAGAGATTAAACCCACCACATTCAATGGTTTCAATTTGCTAGTATAACTTCTTCATGTGTTTCCGTGAATCACGGGAATTCACCGATAATTCAACCACCAGAAAAAGCAAGGGAATAGAATAACCCACCCCATTTACTGGTTTCAATTGGCTAGTAATATATATTTTTTTCCCAGCGTCATAACCTCTTCTTGTCTTCCCATGAAGAAATAATGCATTTCATTTGTCAACAACAATAAAAAAAAATCTCTTTGACAGCCAAACATGTTTTATGAATGTTTCTCCATATCCCCTTCAATGGTTCTTTCCTTCTAAATGAACACCAAAAATGTCGAGACCAGTGAGACGTGCCAACCCAATTTCACTGAAGGGGCCATGCAACTTTAATGCCGATGCCCTGACGTGACCAATGAGTTCACGCAATCCAAATGTCAACTGAAAATCAAAAAGCATACTTGAAACAGATCAATTATCTACCGCCGTGTGACGAGCAAAGGCAGGCCTGGCCACCCAAGTGACACGAGTCTCGCGTTCTCTCAACACAATCGATATGCTAGGCTCAACGCCCCTGCACTCACAAAAATCTCCCGACATAAATGCCAGCGGCGGCGCTCATAAGTATTTCACTGGGTTACTGCTGGAATGACGATAATGAATAGCACTCGTTAACAACTGGTGGGGGGGGGGCGTCTACATTGTTGGCACGTGCTGTTTTTTTATTTCCTTTGTACCATCTGTTTTAAAAAAGAACAAGGCACCCGTCATTAATGTGTCTTTGTGTGGAAACTTTCTGACCAATTACTGGGGACTCAATTGAACCCTGTACGCCCCCCCCCCGAACGCCATTAAGTAACGAAGTGTAGCTTTACTTGACGCATAGATGACCGTGATTAATCTCATGTTATTACTTGAATGGAATGTAGCGTTGCGATAAATTCAATACAGCCTTTGGTTAGAACAAAATATCGCTACTTAATTCAATGCCCTGGGAGCTCAAAGTACGATAGAATTAACCACGCGACAACATCGTAGAAACATCTAAACTTCATGCTTGCGACTAGTTATTAAAACTGTCATGACGCTCTTTGTCTGAATGCCAGCACTATAGGGACGGGATCGTTCTTGTTCTAATGAATACACAACTCTTATTTATATCTCTGGGAAAGGAAAACAGAGAGAGAGAGAGAGAGAGAGAGTAGTATGAAGACATGGATTGACTAACGTTACTAACGGTAGGTAAACCGCTGTAAAAATAAAACCACAAGGGACATAATATTGATTACCTAGATTACTTAGATTAACGATTGAATCTGGATATACTGTATCTCAACACGACAATGAGCAATTGACAGAATGTACGAGAGCTCTTCAATTTTACCGATTCAACATAGAATGTCCCAGTTTATTGGAAATATTTGAAGCTATTTCAAACACGCTACACAGTGCTCCAAAGTCGTAGATATGTATATTGTGTATACATCAACAAGTAAACACGACTGGTTTAGTTCATTAGTAAAAATGTGATCTCAAACTACTCGGTGATATTCTCTTTTTTTCTGAAGCCAAGAAGACGTCTTCGTTTTAAAACTGAACATTTCATTGACCAGGTAAAGAGCTCGGGTTTTCAAAAACTAATCTCCAGGAATTACTCGATGTCACAAGCTATTAAAACTCAGCACATTTTTTCTCTGTCCTTCTTTGAACACACACATATACATATTTTTTTAATGAAGATACTTTACTACCTACATAATAACACATACACACGCATACACACATGGCCAGAGCAACGAAAGTGTTAAAAACATATTTCCTTTCTAAGTTAATTATTGTTATCTGATGGTATTTTACGTTACACAGGGCGGAGGACTAAGCTACACGTGTCACATTGAAAAGAAGACGAAAGCCTACTCTATGTGAATAACTGTTAGTGAAGAAAGGAACACATTTAGCATGAACTCAGGGCAGTTTTCAATAATACAAGCAAAGTGTTTTCAAACAGACATTTATTTCTATTAGTGTAGAGTGTGAAAAGTGATCTCTCCATAATACAGGATTAAGAATGCGGTGGGACAAAATAAATGGTATGAATATGCAATAGCGCTGCGGAAAAAAAAACGAGATTTAAAAAAACAGTTGTATTGTTGAGCACATATCATAAGTATCAGAAATCAGAAGAAATACACCAGTTGAAATGGTTTGATGGTAATGCTCTATAGTTATTAAGAAATACTGGTATGTGTCAAACATTTTAAAATCAGGGTTACTGCATTATCACACTTTTACTGACGGAGAATAATAATAATAATAATAATATTTATAAAGCGCTATCAACAAACATAATGTACGCTCAAAGCGCGCCAAAAGACCGTGAACAAAACATACCTACAGGTAATAACGTATAATGACTAGGGTTATACAAAACTAGACGAAAATAAAACGAAAGAACTGATTACTAAAGGTGAATCTTAAAATAGTGAGTCTTTAAGTTTTTTTGAAGGTGTCATAATGCATTGGGTTGGCGATCTAGAACGTGTGACAGAGTTTTAATAGAGAAAACCAAGCCACATCCCACATCGCCAGTGCACATACATGCCAAGTAAAATGGCAACGTAGTCCACGCTAACAGATAAGACGTGCTAAATATATCAAAGGAATGTGAGCTTTGTGCAAATATTTACACACGTCCTTTGACATGGTCTTGTGAAGTTAGCACACCTCTCTCTCTCACACACATACACACACTCACACACACACACACTCCATGTTCTGCAGTTTGGTACAGTTGGCCCAGGCAGTGAGCCTAAACTGTTCTGAGCATCTGGAGAACTGTGCAGAGATTGAATCAAGAAATAACAGACTCGAAGAGATATTCCAAGACTTCCACTTGACCTCTGAAGTAAACAGAACGAGTACAAACGGCACAGTATATAACTGAGTGGCATTTAGGTGTACGTACGTTTTAACGTCGAGAAAAACTGAAACCAAAGCAGACCAGTAAACATTTGTTGAAATATATATTCTATTAAGAGTTTTAAAAAACTCTCTTTTAGAGAAAAAAAAGGAAAACTGGAGATTTTTGTTTTATTATGAACTAGGGGCACGATTACGGTCTTGGTCTACCGTCAGTGCGATGAAGTATTATTCTGAATGCCTCGTGTTCAAACCCAGGACTTGTTCATATTATGGATGGTGCCCAGGAGAAGTAGCATATCTAATGTCAGCTTTGGGTAGTAGACGACACAAAAAAGGCTGGCAACACCGTCCGCTTGTAAACCATTCTGAATGATGAACGCTACTTCGCTAGCAGCATGAACCAACAAGGTTTTAAAAAATGTTTGTAGGCCCTACTTGTAAAAATAATTTTCAATGAAGCCCCACAAAAATTAACGCCGGCCGTTTAACTCCAAAGATACATAAACCGTTACACCTCACAGATATACATTATATAACCAGTTCACATAAAGCATTCTACAATATTATAAAGCAAGCTAGATACCAAGGTGGTACATTTCTTTATAGAGGAATTCGTTCAGATAAAAGTGTTTGCCCACTGGGGCTCTAAGAGATACGCTCTTGTATAATTATGCATGCACCACGCCAACACACATTCCGTGAGCACCTGCAAGTCACAAGCCCCCCCCCTCCCCCAAACATGTTCACACACACAATAAACATTCTCCAAGCTTGCTGCACACATCTGCCTTCAGGGTTACAACAGCCTGGATTAGCCACTCGCACTACCGGTACGTCGAATTCAGCATTGCAAATTTAACACACACAAAAACTTATGGTAATTGTTAATGTAATAGATATGTTAAAAATACTTTCATAAAAGAAACTCAATGATAAAAATAGTCTAAAGCTAATTTCTTTTTTTTTCAAGGTGTTTAAGCCAATTCAATTCAGAAATAATATAGCCATCAGCCAATAACAACCACATAATCTTTTAATGCCAGTATTGAGCAGAAAGAATTTCTTTCGTGTTTTTTTTTTTTCGTTCCCCATACCTGCTAACTAATAGCCGTTATTCAGACATAAACGCTTAAGTGAATTTCCAATGCAGCTATTAGGCCATAATAAGATTGGTGGTTGGCTCGTGTCAGATAGCCTAGTTTAGCAGCCAAGCACAAGCTCTCATCGCTCAATGGCCGACCCGTGTATGCAGGCTACGCGGAGGGAGGGAGGGAGGGGGAGAGTTGGGATCGATAGAAACCACTCAATATACCGATGGCTTTCAGGAAGGGAGGGAGAGGGTGGGGCAAAGAGAGAGAGAGAGGATGGAAACAGATGGATGGGTTCAGAGAGAGAAAGATGGTGTGATGTTCAATCATGTTATTATACCGAGGACTGTCAAGTCACAAGTGGAAATGATGGCACTTCTCAAGAGGTGAAAGGGCATAATGGCAAGTGCTAAGTAAAATGGCCGGCACAGTAGCAGTGGCGGCTCTTTACAAGAAGCACGATCATGTTATTGCTGTGTCTCCTTTCCCGGGCTTTCCCCCAGCTTGAGCCCATTGAACAAGCAATTAAACATTGTTTACATAAACATCTCAGCTCATTCCTGGCACGGTTGGTTACTTTCCGGTGCAGACTTCTCACGGCACACGCCGCGAACAGTCGAATACCTACAACAAAACACACAGACGACCTAATTCTACATTCCTACATGGGCTGTTAACTATAGGGTCAAAAGTTCACATCCGACCAGCCCACCTTTACTCAAGTGGCACCTTTCGACCATAGCGTGCTCAAAGAGGTACCAAAACACTGTCCTACACATACAATCCCCTATGATATATCTAGAAGAAGAAAACTGACAAGCACCGTGTACCACAGCATTAAATGTAGAACAAGTCAACATAACATCCTTTATCAAAAACAACAAAAAGGGAATTAATCTAATGGACAATAATAAATAATGTGTGTTAAGCTTGGGGCGTAATTATCTCCCTCACGTACGCTGCACGCTTCATACATACACAACAAAATACATAACGAATATATAACAATTAATTAACACATTTTATGTATAACATTCATTATAAAAAATGAATATATTCCAATAAATTAACACATTTTATGCATAACATTATACATAATGAATATATACCAATTAAGACAATTTGTTTTATTCATTTCTGATTAATTCCATTAAATATATCTTATTTAACTCTGCAGATCAAGAATAAAAAGATAAAAGAAACCGGAAATAGTTTCCATGAAAAAGCCAAAAAAATGCATCTATCCCTATAAACCGTCTGATTAAGATGGAAGATTAAATGAACACGTACGCACACGTGTCGATCAGATGAAAAAAAAAAGCCTCCTGACTCCTCTCCATACAGACTGGCTGCCAACTGAGAGGCAGAAAAATGAGAGCTAAAAACAAAGTTAGAAGATAGGCAAACTGACAGACATGTTCATGTTTTGTGATGCCCGAGAGAACTTAAACGAAGAGAATTTAAAGAAGAACAAAAATAGAGAAATGGCCTCCTTTGACGTCATCCGTTGAACATTCCAATGAAAAGATAAATAGTGGTGACCGCCTTGTCTATGGATACGACGTCCCGCTCATGTAAGATCGTTAAGATGATATCCGATTTGAAATAAAGATTAGTTTTCCTAACGGTACGGGTATGGAACCAAGTTTATATCTCTAAATAAATGAACTGAACTGTTCTATGTACAGTCTTGTTGTCACTATTATAGAGCCATGTTGCAACCACACGATCCCTTAGTCTTTAGTGTCTTTTATAGCCGATATTGATATTGGACCAGGCAATCTAGTGACTTGTGCGTTATGTGGCCGGTCTCTAGGGTTCTTAACATTAGTTGGGGAAAATTAAATGCGGCTGAGCGTTGTACTGGTCGCACTATCCGCGTGTACTGCAGTGTCCATGGAAACTGGTGAACATTTGTAACAATGGTACATTTCGCATTAACCAAAAAAAACGTCTCATATCACCGGGGGATGGTAGCCTTAAAATGAGTTGCGGTATGAGTTCAAATTATTACATGCATATAGAAACAATGTAAATACATGTATGCCCAAATCATTTGCATAAATACATGTAGTTCTTCCTCCTTCTGGAATGTATATTTATATATACAGAAATATAGATGACGACCCAAACAAATGTTGAGTTTCTGGACGTGCAGATAGAAGGGACAGATATATGACGTGGTAAATAGAGAACAAATGTCTGGATAATTGTGGGAATCATACATTTTCTTTCTAGCTTATGTATTAAAAAAATAAATATTTTCCATCCGTTAAATTAATCTCATCTTTTTTTTTTTGTTTGTTTGTTTATTCTAGTTTTGTTTCAACCAAACAATATGTTAACATTCAGTGTCTGTTTTTCCTAGATGTTGTATTAATTAGCAAATGAAGTTAGGTGGCCTTAATAGGTAATTAATGCACTTGGAATGGTAACACGTTTGATTTGTTACTTTCAAAGATAAAAGAATCCTTTCCTTTAAATAAAAAAAAGAAAATATATAGGCCCCTACTCTTTTATTCTATGCATTGACTAGCCTGGCAAATAAAAATGCATTTAACTTTAATTAATATTCTTAAATATTATGGGGCACGATTCGAATTCTGGTTGAGCCGGGATTTTTTTCCCCAGGACTTGAGGGTGTCCCTGAGTCTACCCAGCTCTGATGGGTAGGCTACCTGACATTAGTTGGGGTAAAGTAAAGGCGGTTGGGCATTGTGCTGGCCACACATCCCCTTGTATGCCGTGGCCACAGAAACTGGTGAACGCTGCTTCACCAGCCCTATGATCAGTTTGGTCCGAAGGGTACTTTACTTAATATTCTTAAACCTGTCCGTATATTTACAATAGAACCCCCCCTCTCCCCCCCCCCCCTCCCCCAAGGGTAACTTAGAGTCTCTAGCTTTCCCACGTGGCAGCTATTAATTTGTTTCACACAGTGTCGTGAAATGTCAGTGTAATTTCTTTTTCTTTAATGAAACTTAAGAACGGGCGGTGAGGGGAGGTTAGAAAGATGAACTGGCTTTCTTTGAAAAGGAAGAAGAAAACCAGATTTTTATTAATATGAACACATCCAAGCAAAATAAAATATTTTATCATAGAAAACCAAAGCAGTAAACTATACATAAATAAATAAACTTCTACTCGTTAATGTTCAAATGTAAGAAACTGTCTTTCATCATTTAAAGCTCAAAGAGAAAAAAATTATACTAAATAAAATAGTTTCAAAACAAACACTTAGTCTCATAATAATAGAGGACAAGCAACTTTATCCACGATAAAAACAAACTTTTTATCTTTGGTCATTTCCGTGTTTTGAGTACGGTACAACAATATTTGGCCGTTTCCGTGTTTTGAGTACGGTACAACAATCTTTGGCCATTTCCGTGTTTTGACTACGGTACAACAATCTTTGGCCATTTCCGTGTTTTGAGAACGGTACATCAATCTTTGGCCATTTCCGTGTTTTGAGTACGGTACAACAATCTTTGTCCATTTCCGTGTTTTGAGTACGGTACAACAATCTTTGGCCATTTCCGTGTTTTAAGTACGGTACAACAATCTTTGGCCATGTATGTGTTTTTTTAGTACGGTACAACAATCTTTGGCCATTTCCGTGTTTTGAGTACGGTACAAAAACTTTCACGAGTTCACCAGAGATTGAGCTTGCATTCTTTAACACCCTAAAATCCTACTTTCTACCGCTGGACAACATTGAATAACTAAAGTTATGTGTACGTCACCCTGCAGTCATCCCGGTGCAACAGATAAACCTTACTAGCGCCGGGTTGTCTCGTCAATAAATGTATATTTCATGTCAACTCCATGTATCTCTCTAGTCAAACAATGTTTAAGCCTATCTGAATACTCAAGAATTCAGGAACGAAACCGAGCCTCACTGTTGTGCAGAACTAGCGCGCCACCCTTGGTTTTTCACGGGGGCTACAGCAGTAGTCCACTACACTAACGCGCTGTTCTAATACATTCATTTTTTTAAGGGAAGGGGTGGGGGGGGGGGACAAGCCCACATACCTGAAGCGATGATTCATACACTGACTACAAACTTTCCAAGGCTCCAGTGTCACCTCTCAGCCGTGACAAGTCAATGCTATTGAAGTGAAGACCGACAAAAAATCGGCCGACATGAACAAAAGCCCCCCCCCCCCAAAAAAAAAAACACGGGGGATGGGGGGGGGGGGTCCTAGTCGAACAAAAGTCATTCACGCCCGCATTTAACGCTAGACAAGGGAGCAGCAGACTTGGTGTGAGCTCTCAATGCGTCCAGGAATGTAGTGAGAGTTGATAGCAAACATATGTCAACAGAAACAAATTGGGGAGCCAGTCATTGTAAGCTACGGGTTTGGAGTTTGTACAGTAGTTTCGTCTTCTGTGGGTGTAGGAATTTCTGACACGTTTTAAACACGATAAATGGTCTGGTGTTGTCTGTTCAACACATATTTGACACCAATAGAGTGTTGGAAAGACATATGAAAACAAGTGTTGCCATTCTCTGACTAGACATGTTTCCATAGTGATACGTTAAGATATTATTAGATTTCAATATATATTAATACTACCCGGCCCTAGCAGTAATAAAATTTAAATAGTCGTAAAGTCCGCTGCAGGCATCTTAATTCTACATAACCTTTTCAAGCATACGTACTCATTTCACAGGGCCGGTAAAATAGCATGATCAATTTGGTCGGACAGTTAGTTACTTTACTTACTAACCTACGTACTCAATTCATAGATTGGAAATACATGTTTGTGCACTGATTCCATATCTTATACTTATACATAGTTTAAATGTATACAATCCTAAAAAAAAATAATTTAAAATCATGCTAACAAAACTAGTGTGTTTTTTTTTTCAAAAATTGTTTTTGAATCTACTTGTATACTAAAAATGCAAATATTTAGACTGTTCGACATAATGTAGTCTTGCAATAGACGTTTATCATTTGATAAAACCCACCCAAAACAAATGCATGAAGTGTTCTAAGTGCGTTTCGGGGGCAAAAGGACCAAAGGTCCTGGGTTCGCATCCTGGTGAAAGCTAGAATTTGTTCTCGTTCTGGTGGGTGTCCCTGAGTCTACCCAGCTTTATACTTTATACTACGGAATACTTTCAGTGCGATTCAAGTACGGGAACTTCCAGCCGACTCGAGTGTTTAAAAGCGTTGTAAAGCAAGTAGTTTATTTCTCTATTATCATACACAATAGAAACATCACAGCCCAGATTAAGGTGTAACACCACTTAACAATGGTTTACGTCAATGCTCTACCATAAAGAGCTTAACACAGTTCAGAAAATGGCATTGCCCATACTTTATTCATTCCACCACCTGCTGTAAAAACAACAACAAGAAAAAGAAAACTGCTCTGGCATTTAAGTCAACATCAGACACGAGGCAAATGTCAGGGACAGATTGCAATCATTGGATGGCTGCCGCACATACAGAGAGATTTACTGGCTTTCAAATGTTGCTGCTATGCTGCTACCCCCCAATAACAATTAGTTTAATTGGTAGCAACCAGCTAAACAAAGAAATGCATCCTTATATTAGAATATTCATCCAAAAATATTTATTTTATAAAAAATAATTATGTCATATATAAAATGAACTGTTATGGATGTTTTTTGTTGTTTTTTAAAGTTCAATTTCGAGACCCACTAGTTTTAACAGGTTCGCAAGTACTTCAATACGCTTAAGTGCATTCAGAATAGTTGTTAGAACAAAGAAAGCAAGTATAATAAAGACCACAAATAAAGAATGTAATACCAAAGTATCAGATGTACACTTAGTCTACCCACATAACCCAATTGCCTTGGAGAATAGTACCTTCGAAACAAGATGCGAGTATTTTAAATGACTTCAGCAATAGTCTTAACATTTAAAGCTCTCAATTTCACAGCCTTTTATTTGTCCTTGTTGTTTTAAATATTACGGATCAACTTTTACTACGAATTGACCTCCACCCAACCAGGTCATTTTAATACAAGCCCAGTAAATGATTCTATTCATACCCATCTAACGGTAGCCTCTGTATGACTAGATGAAATACCTCTGTAATAAAATTGTGTTCAGTTTTTATTACGTACATGTCCATTGTCTCATTTACAGGTGTTGATTGTCGATGGAATCATGTTTTTCCACCGGCTCAACACACTAAAACGTTTCCTACAGATGCATGCAGCTACACACAACACACACATACACACAGACACACTCACAGCCCTAATCCCAATCAATTACACCCCGCGGGGGCTCAAGACAGATTGTCGAATCCTCCAACGGACAAAAATCTCTTTCCGCGAGTTCTCTTGTTTCGGCTCGAGGACAAGATAGCGTCAGCTGCTAATTCTTCACAGATAATGGACTGACGCGCCAGTGTTTGTTTGCTTGTCTCATTGCTTGCTAGGTTATGATAGATTCCGAGGGAGAGAGAGAGAGAGAGTGAGACGAAGATAGAGAGAGAATTTAACGTCTAAAGGTTTCCGTAAAAAGGAAAAATTCCAGTGGTAATTCCACGTGGGTTGAGGCGTAACATAGATCACCGGTTACAGGAGACACTACATACAAGTAAATATTGTGCGACTAATACAATACGAGTAGACAACATACCAAACATTACTAGATTATGAGAAGTCTTAATGACACTTTGAAATTTCCCTACAGCCAGATAAAGATTCGAATCCGAGATCGTATTTAACATATCTCAGATAATCACTCTAACGCTAGCCCACCACGCGTTGTCAGGACGTTTTATTTCATCTTAGATTTTCCAGTAGAACGACGAAGATGATGATGGTGAGGGGGGGGGGGGGGCAATTTTCTACCCAGGTCTTGAAGCCACGTACTTCTGTGTAAAAACTGCAACAGACTTTTGATGGATGGTCTCGTTTTATCTAAACAAACGCTCAGTAAGCAAAGAGATAATACTACACTGAAGACGTAGGCGTCACTAGAGATGTAGAAGGTTACATGGGCAACCTATACTGCACATGAAAAGCCAGAAGCCTGGTCCTGTTAGTCAACAGTGCACACACACACACACCAACACGAGCTGCAGATGTAGAAAGGATATTGCAGTGGAAGCCGGGGATTGCAGTAAGAGAAAAAAAAAAACAGGATGAAAGAAGATAGCATCGGGTATCAAACAGAACAGGTGCGTTTGAAAGCAGTGGCTGTATTGGTGGGGGGGGGGGGGGGAATCAATGAATGGATGTTTGAGCCACGCGAATACAATACTAACACAAATGAATAATACACTTTTAGACGCACAGTATGTAAGCGTAAATAAGGGGAGAGAAATAGTGCCTGGTTTGTTTCGTTTATGTATAATAACAGTTACTATGTGTAACATGGAGCATGTAGAGAGATATATTATATTGAGAGAAGAAGATATTGGTGCGTAAAAGAATGCACATTAAATTGTTGATGCAGAAATGAACATGAGAATTATGACGTGTTTTTCAAGGGGCGCTACTTAGTGACGTAAATAACAAAACGGTTAGATGAGGCTTGGCCCTTGAACTAGAAAGACGTACCTTAATATCTTGATAGCCAGTTATAGTAGAAGAATGATTGTGTGACAAAACTGTTAGGTATTTCAATACCATTATGTAAATACGTTAAAGATATTACAAGTTATAATAGTTTACGGAGTCATGGATTAAATGAAGATAAATGAAAAACTAAAAAAGTCTAATTAAGATGTAACACTATATTGGCGCCCAACGCTAATCCAGACGTAACACTATGTTACAATAGCGATAAAGTATGTGAGTGTAACAACGTTGACAAAAACAGACACATACACAACACCAAGTCCTACCTTTTTGAGCTTCTTCTTTTTGAGTTTATTGTTATCTTCCCTTTCCTGAGATAAACTATCCGTGTTATCCACTGGGGTTTTCACGCACTTGCTCTTCAGACAGCCATTTTTCTTGGTAAGGCTCTGAAACGGTAGAGAAAGAAACAAGTGTTCTTCATGGAAAGAAAACATTCATGTGTTTAAACACAACACAAGAAGAGCAAACATTCAGGCGGTATAAAGGAAGAGAAAAAAATCAAAGGTGTGGGAATGACAACAACAATTATTTTTTTAAAAGGAAACTGTAACAGAGTGTTGAACAAGAACTGTGATAATAATATAATATATTAATAGAGCTCCCGATACGGTAACAGTATTTTCAGAGCTATTGACTCGCTAGCCATTTAGAGAACTTGATGCAAATTTAACCAGCAAATCAATGGTGTAATCTGGCATTCATGATTTCGGAAAGCAAGCGAGACAAGCCATGGGAATGCCATACAGCACACATAGGACTTGTCATGAGAAATCGATATGAAGAGCACTGTCCCACTACCCCTGCAACAACAAAAAAACAAAACAAAAAACTAGTTCGTGAACATATACTTGGACATGGTGGTCCCGTTGACAGTAGAGTAGGCCTTATTCTTGCCGTTGCTCAAGTTTTGAGTAACAATAGTATGTTCGCATCATTTAATGAATAACTATAATTACTAGAAGGCAAACGTTGGTGGATGAGTCTTGCCGTACACCAAGGAATATCAAAGCATGTATGAAATGTCACCAGGACAATGTACATTTGTTGGTTCTGTACTCGCAAACCACTCGACTATTGTATCTCTTCAAAGCCCCCCCCCCCCCCAACTTTCAATAGAGCATTTTATAAATCACACTATATTAATCATAACCTCCAGATAGCTTCTACCTTCATATTACTTACTTTTCAGTTCGTTCTTTTCTTTCAGAGTATCTTTTAATATTGCGACCTAAGTCCTACCTTTGATGCGGCCTAAGTATAACCTTTAGTGCGGCCTTAGTCTAGCCTTTAGTGCGGCCTAAGTCTAGCCTTTAGTGCGGCCCAAGTCTAGCCTTTAGTGCGGCCCAAACCAGTTACTGTGTCTCGTTCATTATTTTTTTACTTTTGTTAACATTTCAGTGACCATAGTAAAACATTCCATTAGCTAAACACTAGTGTTTATAACTTTGAATAAGCACAAATTCACAGGTTGCTCTTTTATAAACGGTTGCCATATCTATATATACAGGGTTCTCACATTTTTTCTGAAAAAAGTCAAGGCTGTTTCAAGACTATTTTAAGGCTATAAGAGCCAAATTCCAGGCTGTTGAAACACGTTATTTGGAACATGGTCACACGCCTCCTCCCCCTAAGTGACCTAAATATGGCGGGAATGAGGTATTAATCTAAGACTCGGTCAGTGGGCGTTTATGGCATATAAAAATGGGATTGACGTATTTGTCTGCCCTTGATTTTTATAATAAATTTAGATATAAATATAGATTTAGATAAATTTCCAGGCTGACAGGCTATTTTTCCAGCCTAAAATGCCAATATTCAAGGTTGTCCAGGCCTTGATTTGTTTTTTTTTTAAACTCCATACTTTTCCAGACTTTCCAGACTGTGTGAGAACCCTGTATATAAATAAAGTCAGTGTTTGTAGGTAAACCGATCCCCATTGGTCAATTTGAAAACACGTGAGTTTTTTGTCACTGACCTGCCTAGGCCTATATAGTATAATATAGTGTCTAATATTTGTTCACATCGGACATGTGTCTTCGCTAGCTAAGTGGTTAACGTATCGGACTGCCATGCGGGCTACCCGGGTTCGATTCTCCAATTAGTCTATAGGCTACATTTTTTTTCTTCAATTTGTTTCTTCAATTAATATTACTTTTAAAAAGAAAAGACATTGAAAATCTAGGGGCAATTTAGATTTTTGTTAAATAAAAATACTTGCCTATTTTTTTACCCGATTACAATATTCCATTTTAATTACTTTCCTAAAGTGTAAAAGTCTTCAGTAAAAAAAATATTTAATTATTAGATTTATAGCTCTTTTAATTGTAGTTTATAACATTTTTATCTGCACCTTATACAGTCCTTTTTTTTCCACCCGGGCAACGCCGGGCAATTTAGCTTGTCATTAAATATATTCCGAAAATAAGCTTCACCGAGGGGAATAAAATCCTATAACGAAACTCTCATGCTTTCAGCAATGCATAACTTTGTATGTTTTTCATTATAACAGGTTGTTTGTTTCTCAATGTTTCGTTTTCTCCACACAGACATTTTTATCTACTTTACTTTACAAGATTAATTGCCCTTGCTACTCCAAGTCGTCAGTGTAATTTCTAGTTTCTAGTCAAAGCTATCAGGGAGTCCCGTACAGGAACAATGTGGGTCACCTGTCATCACACTCCCGGTTCTTAAGTCTCTCCATGATTATTGTATTGTTAACTACGCTAGACTAGCTTGAAATCCCCGCAGGGCTTTCTTTCTTTAGCAAGCCGAAGGCTTTTTGTTTGTCCTGCCTTGCATTATCGATCAAAAGTTTACAAGGCGTGCATATTTGAAAATAGTTTTGCCAGCAGTCATGCAGTCATGCTGGGGGTAAAAGGGAGCCGGGAGGAAAGGAGAGAGGTGGGGGTGAAATCCAGTTCAGTGGAGTTGCAGTCATTTGATATGATACCGCTTTAAGATGATACCACTATAAAACTCTTACGCTAAAAACGGGTTTGGTGTATGCAGTTATACGTGTCTGATATCTACACGGTAATACTCATAGTTTATGCGACCGATCCTATTTCAGATGTACGCCCTTTTTTTAAATTAAAATTTTAAAAATTATAATACATATGTTATACAGTCTACATGCATATTTATTTATAAAGTATTCTTCCGATTCAAAGTGATCTTGTGCTTTCTTGTATACTCTTTATACATGTATGTAATATCTTTATACACTAGAATGAAATAAAGAGCCTTCGCTGACAAGATTATAAAACCAAAAGGCTTTCGTAGTTAATTGCCAGCTCAACACTCTCCGGTGTCTATTTGTTTTTTTGATAATCTCACAGGAGCCACTGCCAACAGTGTTGAGGCAAAGTCTGTCTAAGGAACAAACAAAAAAACACACAACACAATTCTAATGAAATATTGCCAACCGACACACACCCTCTCCCCACACCATTTCTTTTCCTCGCGGGGCCTTATCATTGACACAGGCCGGGGATTTCATTTCGTTTTGACAGTTATTGACATGCACAGACATGAGGCAGCAGATAAACTAAGACCTGGGGCTGTGTAAATATTGCAAGTGTGGGTTCAAGAAAACAGTAGCACGGATAAACCTGTAAGCAGTGACATTTTTTTGTTGTAGGACAAATCAATTTCTACAACAGGAACATTAACAATAGAGTTGTAGTTAGAAGTAAAGGTGTGGGGGAGGGGGGAGGGTTACTTAAGTAGCCATTAATGTTGCAATCTATTTCTACTGAAAAGCTACATGTAGGCCTACCTCCAAAAAAACCAAACCAGTAATTTTTTCTACAGGTACATAACGCTACACTCAAATGACCTAACATCCATGTATTCATGCAATCCTATTGTCCTTTTAAGCCCTGTGTCCTCCGTCCGGCAGGCAAAGCTAAAAACCCTTAAAATGTCCGGCTTTTGTATGCCTAAGGTTTTTAAAATCCTTAGTGCACTTTTTATGTTATTATTTACTGTCAATAAATGGCTAGGTCGGTTAAAGCTGGCGTATTTAGCAGGAAATATAATAATTCGATTGTGTTAATTATCTAATGCGTTGTTAGTTTAATAATTGCAGTGGAGTTAGTTTTTCCAAATTTTACCAAATGCAAGTTGTTTTTCATAGTTAAAAAAAAGTATGAACTTTTTTTCTGTATCCAATGAACAATGAACAATGTTTTATTTTGCCACATAGTACATAGGTACAATAAAGGCAGTCAAAAGATAATAGTTCATAAATACATAGTACAATTAATTAATTAACATACATCAAACGTTAAATGATAAAATAACTACCAACGGCTACTCTCATACACTTTTTTTTAACAATAGGTATTCCACATTTATATATATATCCCTGGTTATAATGGTAATGTTAGAAGAGTGTTCTCATTGATAAACGCTCAAAGGACATAGGAAAGAAACAGACTCTCAGTTAACTCTGTAAATGGGCATCATTCTTACAAAGTACAACTTGAAAAATCTCACAGTTCTATACATATGTGCCTGCTAACCAAGATCTTCTGTAAAAATGTTGGCTCGTCATATATATGTTATATAATTAAGAAAGATGATAATGTATTAACTGTAGAATTGACTGTTTTAAAATAATATAACCTGGTAGGCTATTGTTGTATTTCGCACAAAAAAAAAGTCAAGTGAATTTATATATTTTTGTTACAAGACTTTTTCTCGTTTAATTTACTAATTGATAATTATTGGAAACCATTGAAGTAAAATTGTACTGATTACTGGTTAAATCCGCATTCAATTGGAAACAAAAAACGATTTTAATCAAACACTCAATGTGTCCTCCTTTGTCTTCCTTTTTGTCTCTGTGTCCTCCTTTTGGTACCCATGTATCTGGCAACCCTAGCTGTAGCGCACACAGATGATGCTAACGTTTGGGGATTGGAAAAGGGGGGGGGGCGGTAGTAGTCTTGTTTTTAAATAGAAAGTATTTCTTTTGTAAACATTATCGCGTATATATAAAGACCTGCGTGAGTCATGATAACAGAAATTACACACAAATCTAACTCAAAGTGACTATCTGCCGAAGTCTTCAAGTGTGCTTTTAAGAATGTAAGTACATGTAGCTGTGTCTGTCACGTTTCCCCCATCAACAATGTGACAAGTTTATAAATTGTTTGAAACTGGTCATTAAGGCGACAGATATTATTATGACAATGGGCCAAGTCGGAAACACTGTGTAAGCGAGAAGGATGAATAATAGGGTGACACTTAGCAATCAAAACAAAATGTCTCTCGAAAAAAAAATAAACCTATAAATTCACAAATAAGATTGCACAGAATGGGTTGTCTAAACTAGTCAGCATAATGAACTTTTTAATATCCTTTAAAACTATTATTAAACATGTAATACTAGACCTTCTTCAACTGATATACAAGTAGGGTGTAATGTGATACTTAGACACAAAATTACTTTGAATGAGTTGCTTTTTTTTTGTAAAGTTTGTGTTCGTCTTTATTATGATAAACGTTGCAAAAGCAATAGACAAATAGAGAGAGAGAGAGAGAAAGAGAGAGAGAAAGAGAGAGAGAAAGAGAGAGAAAGAGAGAGAGAAAGAGAGAGAGGGAAAGAGAAGTGCAAATGTATAACATATTAAGCGAAGAAGATTAATTTTTCAAAAGTATTTCTAAACTTTACTTTAAAAAAAAATTCTAAACTAGGATTCCGGAAAACTGTCATTTTTGAAAAATTGCTGTTGACTGGTTTTTATTTAGGAAAAAAAAACTTGTTTTAACAGCTGTTTTTGTTTTTACTGTTGTTTTTGTTTCACATTTGTGACTAAATTTATAGTAAATACCATTTTTTTTTTTTTTGCGATGAACATAAGTGTATCCAAGAGGGAGCATGTACACCACATAATGACACCTGGCAGAACCATATTTTTATTTTCCCTAATCGAGAAATTGCCAAGAAATTTTTTGTTGAACAATTATAATAGTTTCAAAGACAATTTTAGAGAGCTAAAAGACGTTGTACACATTTGTTTGGCATTCACATTATTAGTCTTTAAAAATATATTTAATTTGCTATGAATTTATCTCACTCCTTATTTATAGACATTGTATGCTGTTCTAAATTATTATAACTTTGGCTTTCCATAGAAATGTTTTGGAACAAGCTGGATCAGTGTTTTGACAAGTGCTGTTTTTTTTTTAAATATAAATATAATTCTTGAGAATAATTATACACTTTTCTTGATACATTTTTGCCAGAAAAGGATAAATTAAAACTTTCGGGCATAAATTGTGCACGAGTTGATAACTAGCCGGCTACACCTCCTTACTGAGCACTCTTTCCATCACCTTGTACCTTTTTTCTCACTCCCCCACCCCATCCTCATACATTGTTTTTTATATACCCCCCCTCCCAAAAAAAAACAAAAAACTTTGCAATCCTGGCTTACGCCGCTAGATGGCCACTTGTGATGAACACTGTTTAAATTCTATACAAATATATCTTTCATGATAAATTCGAAATCGATAGAATATGAGGAACAATATTTTAGAGGAGGGAAAAATGACATGATACGGACAGTTTATTATCATTGAGGACTGCCGTGTTTTCAACACTCCGAACCAAGTCTATAATTTCAATCAACACGCTACAACTGTAGGGCTAGACTGAACGGTGTAAATCCATTATCTTATCTCCATTGTCATTACGTGAGAAACTGTAATAGGCGTGTTAAAGGGCAATTCGTAGCACATTATTTGATCTGCCTCGCCAATGAGTCACATGATAATCTAATCAATCAAAGTGTAAACAGCTAATCTCCAAATCCGCCAATCTCCCTCCCAGTTTGATTAATGCAGCGGTGAATGAGAGGGGACCCGTGTGACCTTCCAAATGGATTAGGTGTCTTTGGCTCTCTGTCTGAAGTTTGATGTTTGTGAGCGATTGGCCAAAGTACTTTATACCTAATGCCAGTGTGTGTGCGTCAACGGGGATACGAATGATGTGCATAAGCTTTGGGCATATACCATGGGAGCCCCCCACCCTCCCCCGTTCGCCAATATGAGAATGCTGGGTGTGAAAGTAACCAGAGGTCGAAATTAAATCTATGAGTACTGCAAACAATAACCACAGTTGGAATTTAAAAAATACACACACTAACACAATTACATTTAAAAAAATTCCACTTCTATTATACTATTGACTTTTTACGATAAGACAAAAACACTTTCCTTATCCCTTATGCGAGAACAAATGCATATTGATAAATACTTTTTCTTCACGAGTGGGATTCGGGCATGGATTGGGTTGCCTGAACAAACCAGGAAAACCAGTAACTTATCAATTAAAACATTAATAAAGATGCAAGACTAGACTAGGACCACGGATGAGCGTAGGACGAAATAATCTTATTTATAGAAGATAAGATATAGGCTTACTAGGAGAGAGAGAGCTCTTGAGATACGTAAAATAATTTTTTTTAAGTACCCTCCAGTTTGGTACTTCAGTCCGTCTGCTGCACTGTCATAAAGCAACTCCCAGCCTACGTATGTGGCAGTTGCTGTACGACAACAACATGCGATGCCATAAGACAAAATAATAGATCCCCCAAGGCGCATCCCCCCGTTGTCTTCCGAGAAGCCAAACAACAAGAACAAATTCAGTTTAAACAGCACGCAAGCAAAGAGATGGCGGATACACAAGTAAAGAATGAATTGATGTTGTTGTTGTCTTAATCTTAATTGGAAAGACGTCATTTGCAGCGTAGTTATTTTCATCTCAAATGATTGAGTCATTTATATGGCCTCGGTCTAATGGCTGAAATTGAATAACGCTCTTACAAACAGACAATACAAAAAAGAAATAATAATATAAGAACACAGAACCGATGTAAATGTATTGATTACAAAAGTAATTAACCTATACGACTCCAAATGTATTAGTTATTTTTAAATGAACACATGATTACGATATTAACACTTCAATAAATCAACTAAGAAGGCCCAACAAGGCAATAATAACACAATATACAAAATCTCAAGGAATAATACTCTAGAGCGCTTCACGGCAAATGGCCAAGAATAAATGTCCACGTTTTCAACCCTTAGGATCTATTCAAACAGTTCAGGTTTATCCAATCCCGTCTTTTCAACACCAGTGGCACAAGTAATCCCTAGCTTATCTCGTCTAACTCGTAAGTTCACGACGGGGGCGTCATTTCCCCCGCCATTGAACGTTGATGAGAATCAGGTGGGAACTCATGCTCCATGGGGCGCTTTGTGAGGGAAGAGTGAGAGGCCCTGAAGAGCTAGTGGGAGTAAGGAAGAACTACACGTGTTGTGTTTTTTTTTTACCTTATAGTGACTAAAGTTTCATAATCTAATAGTCACTAAAGTTTCATAATCCAATAGTCACTAAAGTTTCATAATCTAATAGTCACTAAAGTTTCATAATCTAAAAGTCACTAAAGTTTCATAATCTAATAGTCACTAAAGTTTCATAATCTAATAGTCACTAAAGTTTCATAATCTAATAGTAACTAAAGTTTCATAATCTAATAGTAACTAAAGTTTCATAATCTAATAGTAACTAAAGTTTCATAATCTAATAGTCACTAAAGTTTCATAATCTAATAGTCACTAAAGTTTCATAATCTAATAGTCACTAAAGTTTCATAATCTAATAGTCACTAAAGTTTCATAATCTAATAGTCACTAAAGTTTTATAATCCAATAGTCACTAAAGTTTCATAATCTAATAGTCACTAAAGTTTCATAATCTAATAGTCACTAAAGTTTCATATTCTAATAGTCACTAAAGTTTCATAATCCAATAGTCACTAAAGTTTTATAATCCAATAGTCACTAAAGTTTCATAATCTAATAGTCACTAAAGTTTCATAATCTAATAGTCACTAAAGTTTCATAATCTAATAGTCACTAAAGTTTCATAATCTAATAGTCACTAAAGTTTGATAATCTAATAGTCACTAAAATTTCATAATCTAATAGTAACTAAAGTTTCATAATCTAATAGTCACTAAAGTTTCATAATCTAATAGTCACTAAAGTTTCCATGAATTAATAGTCACTAAAGTTTGATAATCTAATAGTCACTAAAGTTTGATAATCTAATAGTCACTAAAGTTTGATAATCTAATAGTCACTAAAGTTTGATAATCTAATAGTCACTAAAGTTTGATAATCTAATAGTTACTAAAGTTTGATAATCTAATAGTCACTAAAGTTTCATAATCTAATAGTCACTAAAATTTCATAATCTAATAGTCACTAAAGTTTCCATGAATTAATAGTCACTAAAGTTTCATAATCTAATAGTAACTAAAGTTTCATAATCTAATAGTCACTAAAGTTTCATAATCTAATAGTCACTAAAGTTTCATAATCTAATAGTCACTAAAGTTTCATAATCTAATAGTCACTAAAGTTTCATAATCTAATAGTCACTAAAGTTTCATAATCTAATAGTCACTAAAGTTTCATAATCTAATAGTCACTAAAGTTTCATAATCTAATAGTCACTAAAGTTTCATAATCTAATAGTCACTAAAGTTTCATAATCTAATAGTCACTAAAGTTTCATAATCTAATAGTCACTAAAGTTTCATAATCTAATAGTCACTAAAGTTTCCATGAATTAATAGTCACTAAAGTTTCATAATCTAATAGTCACTAAAGTTTGATAATCTAATAGTCACTAAAGTTTGATAATCTAATAGTCACTAAAGTTTGATAATCTAATAGTCACTAAAGTTTGATAATCTAATAGTTACTAAAGTTTGATAATCTAATAGTCACTAAAGTTTCATAATCTAATAGTCACTAAAATTTCATAATCTAATAGTCACTAAAGTTTCCATGAATTAATAGTCACTAAAGTTTCATAATCTAATAGTCACTAAAATTTCATAATCTAATAGTCACTAAAGTTTCCATGAATTAATAGTCACTAAAGTTTCATAATCTAATAGTAACTAAAGTTTCATAATCTAATAGTCACTAAAGTTTCATAATCTAATAGTCACTAAAGTTTCATAATCTAATAGTCACTAAAGTTTCATAATCTAATAGTCACTTAAGTTTCCATGAACTAAATTAACCAAGCTGACTGACACAATTCAAAGAAAACACTTAATAAAACACTACGTACTATTGGTTCTTGAACAATGTTAGCCCTAAAGTGGCGGTGTAGAAAACTAAACTTACAAATGAGAATGGGGACAAGAAAAAGTTTGAGAACCTTCTGACCTATGATCCAATTAAAGCGTAGTTGTTGTTTTAGTCGCGTGAACGTAAAAAAATTTATTTCTGACTAGCTGGCTAAAGACAACCGAACAACTGACCAAAACTTCGAAAGGAAATTAATTGAACCACTTCCCGTCATCATATCGATCTGAAACTTGGTACTTGATGTTACGCCTTGGGCATCACACATTAATGTGCAACCACATATCCACATCCCATGACCCATCCCTCAAAAATCAGTTTTTAATTTTATTGTGTGTGGAGTTTTTGTTTATACACTTTATGGTGAGCATTGATATATCCCCATTGAACTCACCGACGAATTCCAGATATTAAAAAAAAAAGTATACATCTAGTTATTTATATACGGTACTTCGTTTCTTGTGCACTTGATCAATCATACAACGTTTCAGTGTTTGTGAAAAAATTATAAAAATATGCAGATGTCTAATGTGTTATTTTTTTTTTTAAATTAATATCTCACATTCCAACCGCCCCACGCACAATAACAATTTAAAAAAAAAAGAGAGCTTGGTTTGGTTCATATTTTGAATGTAAACTCTATATAAATATAATAAATAATGCTAGAAAATGAAACGTACACAAATACCATTTGTATCCACAATGCTAATAAAATAAGAAGTTCATTTGTTAGTTTGGTCACAAAAATACAGGATAATCCACAAGCTATTTAGCAAAAGCTCATTAGCTTTGTTGTTTTTTAACTCCCTTTCTATAAACTCGTACTGTCTGTCTGGTTGATTGATTGCCTGTAAAACTTTGCATCGATTTTTCGACCACTTCCGGTCGTCCAATCGAGCTGAAACTTGGGCAGCAGACTAGTGGCGACTAACAATACATTCTATCAAATTTTCAGTTAAAAAAACTTAATTATACTATAATTATGATTTTAAACATTTTTTACAAACACTTCATAGATAAATGGGCTATGGTTTGGTTTCACGTTGAAAATGCCGGTCCAACTTTTTATGGTTTTTGCGGGCCAAAGCTAAAAAAAAAAAAGAAGTATGCGCAAAATTTTAGTATGGAAATTCATAAGATATGATATCACTTATATTTATTTTAATCTATCAAAATATAAATTAAATATAAACTTAGTTTACAAAGAAAGGGAGTATAATAAAAACTGTGCTTTTATGGGTTAGTTTTTTTTTAATACTAAGTTTGGGAGAAGGGAAATGTAATTTCCCCTACATTTCCCCCTCTTGTTATTGAAGAATAATTCGAGAAAATTAAATATTCGTAATAAGAAAATTAAAAGCAGGCATTTGAAAAATGTTATGAGTAAAAAAAATAATTTTTAAAGGCAACAATAAACAGATCACTCATCTAAGCATGGAATGACTTTCAATCGATATAGTAGTCTCCACAAAGCAAAAAAGGGATACAATCGAATAGGTAATCGAAGGTGAGCAATTGATTTCGGCAGTAAACCGCACATAAACAACAGTCGTCAATACACGTGTATCCATTTTTAATTATTGCAATAACAAAAAAACATAACTGACAAAACATCCACTCAGAATAGAAACAGTTTCTATTATAGTTGCTTTCAATGTAAAAAAAAATAATGTTTTTTAAATAGTCAACAAAACACAAACAGACGCCTTCAAGGGCTGTTAAGCATGCTACTTTAAGATGTTTTGTGATAATTTTACAAACTTTCACTCAAGCTGTTGCAAATAACGCAGAAAAAAAGTTTTCTTTTCCTTTATTTTCCTCACAGTGTTAGATCTTTATCATTAAAATCGTGGATATTAAAAAGGGAGGTTAAAAAAAAAACCACCTAGGTACATATCTGATTGACATAAATGTCTAGCAATTCAAAAAGCAGTACAGGAGGAAAAGAAACACCGGAGTGTCAGTACATTATACAAAGCCCCTAAATGTCAGTTCAAAGAACTGTACAATACTGGAGTAATGGAAAAGTGTTCAACGGTTGTTGTTTTTAAAGGTAGACTAATATTGGCTACGTTAAATTTCAAGAAAACAATATTTTGAGGCGTCATAAAGCTTTAAATGCTATATAGTTATACAATAAATTATATTTACTAGTGTAAGAGTAAGATGCCCGAGTGATTAGCCAAATAATATACATTTACAAATTCCAGTCTTTTAAATTTCAGAAAATAAAAAACATTCCTTCTATACCTCAAAGGCACGCCTTTCATATCATGTTGATCTCAAAAAGATAGTGAGCAGTGTTCATTAGTTTATGTGATCAATGCATATAAGCGGATTGTGTGACCAGCACAATGGCCTACAGCCTTTACCATCACCAACTAAAGAAATTAATAGCCTTACAACCCTTTTTTCTCAAACAGATTTTTCAAAATAAGAAAAACCTAATATTTATGCACGGTGGCCGAGCGGCAGTGCGTTCGACTGGCGTACCAAAGGTCCTGGGTTCGAATCCTGGTGGACTAGGATTTTTTTCCCTGGCCACGAGGGTGTCCCTGAGTCTACTCAGCTCTGGTGGGTATTTGACAATAGTTGGGGTAAAGTAAAGGCGGCTGGGCATTTTGCTGGCCACACAATAACCTAGCATGCCGTGGCCACAGAAACTGGTGGACGCTCCTTCACCGACCTTATGATCAATTTGGTCCAACGAGTACTTTACTTTAACTAATATACTTCATGTTGTTGTTTTTTTCAGTGTTTGGTGGTGGTGTAGGAATAGAATTTTGTTTTGTTCAGTCAGAATATACAAGTACACAAGCGTTTGCAGGTTCAATTAAAAGCGGTAAATGAGTTGCACAAACGAAACAGCAGACTCTATACCCCGCTGGGTAATTTATTCTACCTGGCCGTGTTGTGACACCGGTGCACCGTTACAACAAGTCCACACACACACGGAGTTTAATGCCTACCGGTTTTAATTTATATCTTATGTGCGCATCATATATCGTGCAGTTGATATAACTATGTAAACAACATACCGCTCGTCGGCAGTACATATTAGGTGAATTTTTTTTTTAATTCTACAATTTCCTCTGCACGTTTTTATAGTGTAAATAAATACTCCTTGGACAAGGCTACACATTTCTAGAAGTAATACTTTTTAGTTGTTTATTTCCAGGACAATGTAATAGTACAGAAAGATCAAGTAGATTCTACATGAAGTTATAAAACTAATATATTCATTAATGAAAGGAGAATAATTGAGAAGAATATGTGCATTGTTTTTTCCACAATAACTTAAGCCAAGCCAAGAATCTCAATATATATAATATATAAAAAATCTAGGAGATTTGGTTCTTTTTAAAACCGCCTGTGTATATTTCTGGATAGCGGGCGATCAGATCTTAAGAAGGCTCCCTGACCCGATTCCCGTTATCCCATATAGATGAAACGTGGCACAAAGACGATTTTCCAATGACAACACATAATGTTCAAATTTTCAGCAAAATCCTTATTGAACTGACATAGTTCCCTTTATTTTTAAATAATTTACAGATTTATCTATTAACTTCGCTTTACGTTTGTGTTGTTTTTTTTTTGCGGCAAAGGGCAAACTCTTTGAAAGGCTGATGCATAATAAAAATACATATAAAATATATTTTTTTAAACTTTCTTTTCAAACGTGAGATGAAAGAATATCGTAAGAATGCTCTTCTTCTGTGTTCTACAGTTAGCCTCTAACTTTGAAGTGGTTTTGTGTAAAATGGGCCGTCTAGTTGTCTAGTTCATTACGTTAACCACGCGGGCATTCTAGCACAGCACGTTTATTGGACTCATTGGCTTGAAAAAAAAAATGTTTCAAAAAAGATGTATAACGGCTATTAGTATATGTGTTGCTATAAACTCGGCGCTTACAAAGAATCAATAAGCCGTTGACGTACATCAACACTACAAACGTAGCCTAAGCCAATTTTATGCCAACTTTACTGCATATCATTACCCCTATCACAAACACACAAATAACATTTTACATCTGACTCCTACCAACACATTATGACCTATTGGTGAGTTATGAAAATGTACGGCCTTGTCACAGGTTTAGTAGACGATCGATAAACTACAGGCCATTGAATATTATGTCAACTCTTTGTGTGTTTTCTTTTTTTTATTTCTATGTAGAAGGGATGAAGTCTAAATCAAGACAAACACATTTTGTTTTTCTCTCTGTGTGTTTTCAATAAATCATATGATGAATTGAGAATTTCCCTATCGATTCCTAGACAACTCAATCTGCTAACGGTGATATTATTAATCTTGCTGTACAAACTATACATCCATTGCATCAAGCTTATCTTGACCAATCTGTCTTTTACAGTCGTCTCCACAACCACTCTCCTTCTTTCTTGTTTGTTTTACATCAAAATAATGAGAAGAAGCTGAGGGAGATAAAATGAGGAGAAGAAAGAAGGTGCAGAACTAGGACAAGCTGAATAGACCCACAAACATTATATGGATTCATCTTTAGAGCTGTGTGAATAGATCCACATTACAATGATTAATCTTTTACAGCTGGGTGAATAGATCCACATTACAATGATTCATCTTTACAACTGGATGAATAGATCCACATTACAATGATTCATCTTTACAGCTGAATGAATAGATCCACATTACAATTATTCATCTTTACAACTGGATGAATAGATCCACATTACAATGATTCATCTTTACAACTGGATGAATAGATCCACATTACAATGATTCATCTTTACAGCTGAATGAATAGATCCACATTACAATTATTCATCTTTACAACTGGATGAATAGATCCACATTACAATTATTCATCTTTACAGCTGAATGAATAGATCCACATTACAATTATTAATCTTTTACAGCTGAACTAACATAACAGGGATTCATGTTTACAGGGATTGTCTTATATAAGGATAGATTAAATATGTTATTAATATACTAAAATATACAAACAATCAAATAATATAACGTTGCTTCCATCAAATACTGGTCTTTATCATGTGTAAAGCTAAAAAATAATTGTTTATATCTAATCAACAAAAAAGAAAAGGAAAATTTATGTGTACGTAATTGATTTAACAGGAGCTATCAAGAATTCGAGAAGAATAAACATTTTTCTTTCTTTTAAAACAAGTCCAGGCGTGCAGGTGCAAGAAGAAAAAAAAATTTGTTACACCAATCATCAATATGTTTGTCAGTTCCGAACAACAATGCAACACGGATATGTCAAACATAGTTTAAAAGTTGCATATTAAACCGTATTTGTTTCATTTAATATTTATTACACTACACAATGCTTCACGAATGTAAGCTAACTATAACTATCAGCTATTTAGCTAGAAACTTAATTCATAAGGCTGTAGCCAATGTCCCCCATCAGAATTACATGCTTTAGCTTTATATTGACCCAGAAATGACTTAATACTAAGGAATAGCTTTAGGTGTTTTTCAGCAGACGATTTCTCAACACTTTGAAGCCAATTGTATACTTTATACAAGACAGCACTAAGCCAGCCAATACATTGGAGTGACATTTTCCCCCCATATGTTTACTCTTCCCATGCAGTGGGATTAAGTTCAAGAAAGTGCTTTGTGAATAAGTCTAATTGTATCGATAGCACAGAAATCGTCAGCGACCGTCTGTGTTGACATGTCTGTGTTATCGCGTAACACGAACATATTATCTAAAGCAGGGGTCAGGAACCCATGGCTCGCGAGACAGATGTGGCTCTTTTGATAGCTGCATCTGGCTCGCAGACAAATGTTCGATTATCAAAACAATGTTTTTTTTAGACTTTTCGATCTACATATTAATTGCATATCAATATTTTATTATACAAATGGGCTAAAGTCTACTGCAGCTCAGCATCAGAATAATTCAGACATGATTATTGTACTGTTAGTGTTGAAATTACACAAAATGCACACATTTACTTGAAATTTTAGTTTTAAACATAATATATGGCTCTCACAGAATTACTTTTCAAAATATGTGGTATCCATGTCTCTCTAAGACAAAAAGGTTCCCGACTCCTGATCTAAAGACACTGTTTACTGCTATATTATGGTGTGGGTTTTGTTATGTTGTAGAATAGTATTAATAAATGGCCTCATAATTAATATCCTGATTTTGAATTAATTATTTCACAAAAAGTAATTGGGAATGCATAACATATATTAATTAATTCCAATTCGAGACTACTAAAAAGATTTACCAGTTTACGTTGTTATGTGTGTAGATTATATTCTCCTTTCCTCTGGTTTAACACTAGCGTTGCCAGACCCTGACCCTTCGTTGAACTCTGCCACTGACGCGTCATTAGTTTATTTTTAGTTTTTCTATCTATAGAGCGTTCTCTATGGGCGGAGCTTTAGTTTTTTAGTGTAAATTTAGTGACGTATTTGTGTAAATATAGAATCCACTTGAGGTACAAACGTAACGTGGTGAAGTTGTTCTTCATCATGTTCAATTCACATCTGAATATTGGCTATCCTACTCACAAATTAGGAGGTAAATAGTCGTATATCATCTTCCTAGTACAATAGAAAGCCTGACATGGTATTTTTTCAACGATTTTCAACATTTTACGCCCATTTTATCATCTTCATATCCGACCGGTAAGTGTTGCAATTGAATTGATTTTATTGATATTATAATTAGGCCTAATAATCGTTCGGTACAACATTAATTATATGTATTCCCCTATTTTAAAAGTTAAATACTGCAGATTAATTGATTCATGTGATTAGGCTAGGGCCGGTTAGACCTATTTACACTTTCACAAAACATAAGTAAAAACAAGCTCGGGCCTATAGGACACTTTATTGATACAGCGGCCATTGTGTACATCACTACATAAAAATAAACAAAAATCCCGTGCTTTTTGTCACGTGATTGCAAACGCCCTATTACAAGATATCTCGCGCCCTTTAAGTTTGTAGAAATTGATGTTTTTATTGCGTTATAGTTTTAGAATAGAGCGATTGCAATCACGTGACAAAAAGCGCGTGCTGTCTGTTTACTTTGTCTAGTGGTGATAAATGGCAGCCGTATTACTATAGCCGTAAGAAGGTTTTATTTTACATGTGATCCTTTCAACAATATAACGTAAAACATATATAAATCACTGTCAAGCGATGTAAATTAACATTTAAAGCTAAAATTTAAACCATTAAAAATCAATGGAAAAGGTTCCGTAAGTGCCGAATATTTAATTGAAGATGTCGATTGTCGAAAGTTAGCCTATCTTAACTTACTAGGCCTATTTAAAAGTAAAGCAAAATGTACAATGTTTCAAAAGAGCTATTGAACAACTATAAAAAGCCTACAATTTTGTTTATTTCGTGGACGGACTACTAAGACTAGTATCACAGTTAAATATCAAGATTTATGGTAACTAATTCCTTATATTTTGGGATTAAAATACACATAGTAAGGAACAATGTTTATTTCTCATTAATGCCATTATCGCCAAGATGGCTGCTATTTACAAGTACTTCACTAAAAAAAACCAAGCCGCGCCTACTGCAATCGCTCTATAGGGCTTAAAAAGAATGCTCCTTTTAAAATAGTATAAATAGGGTGAATTCTCGCAATAGAGGGAGTTTTATTCTTATATCGATGTAGTTTGTATATTATGTTATAGAGTTTTATTCTGAGCTCAGTGGCAGTGAGTGTATTCATTGTGTTCACCTTACTAAATTGTTTTCAATTCTGTCATAGGATTATTTTCTTGAGTGTATTGATTGTGTTCATCGTACTACATTGTTTTTTTTTAATTCTGTTGTGGGATTCAAGTCAAGTGATTGTATTTTATTTTTATACTTTTATTTTATATTCAGTATATTAAGTTAGTTAATAAATTATGTAAAATTGGTATCGTCTGAAGTGTTGTTTTATTAAATAAATTATTTTTCTTTTTATTAATTAAGTTAGTAGTTAGAAATAATAATTTTCCTTTCTTTTTATAACGGCCTTTTAATCGAGCCATCTAAATTTAAACTTAAGTATAAAGAGGGTCGTAATAACGTAGACATGGCATACGAAAAGATTGTGTGGCTACGCTGGCATGCATAATTCAGGAATTAAATTGGTTACTTGTATAGCGCTTCTATCCATGCTATTTCAGCATGCTCAGTGCGCTCTGTAAACACAATGCTGCCTGCTGGCGCAAATATGTTTACAGGCCCAAAACTCCTGCAGGGCGACAGGGATCCGCCGGTGGCCGGGCTAGAACCCGCGACGTGTCAGTTGGTTTTTGGTTGACAGTCCGGTGAACTAACCGCTGGACCAGCCGGCTTCACATGGGGGTCATACTAACACAATAATATATTAATACCGGATGCGCTCGCCCTACAGACCCCCCCCCCTTTCTTACCCAAACCCATTCGCACCCTTCCCCACAAACTCCCAGATTAGCATCTAGCAATGGGACACTACTCCACCCAAAGAGCAATCGACACAAGCTTTGAAAAGATCCAGTTTGAATAGAAAATGTGATGGATGCTTGGCTATGATTAGCAGGGGCTGTCTGCTGGAGCAAAGACAACAAAAAATTGCTAGCGCTTCGTGTTACTTCGGACTCGCACATCTGTTATTCTAATTTTGAAAAATTGAGTCAAAACTATTGAAGACTACAATTCTAAAGCGCGTAGACTACAGCAGATTGTTTGTTTTAGAATTGTTGGGTATTCCGAAATACACCACCTCGCTAACGTAATTTAAGATTATAAGTAATAATGATAAGCCGTACTAATTTCTATTGAAATGACTAAATGTCAAACGTGTCCCTGTATTGTACATGTTAAGCAATGCTCGGACTCAGTAAGCCAGCCAAACTTGTTAGGCTCGACATGCCCACAAGGTAAGCGTGAATCTAAAATCATTATGCTTATGCCCCCCCCCCCTCAATGTTTGTCACTGAGTCGCTGTCTACATTACCCCCCCCCCCCCCCAAACAAAAAAAAAACCTTTCCTAGTTATAGATCCATGTGTCCCACGTTGGGGACCACTATTTAGAACCTTTTTCGCTTCTCTACACTGTATCAACTATGTGACATTGGACCAGCGAACCAGTCAATTAAAAGAAAGTGTAGGGGAATAAATTTCCTGGCTACATTATATCCTCGTATAGATCTATCCTTTTCTCAGTTCAAACTGTACCGTCTATTTATTCTTCAATGGCTTTTTTTTTAATACATCACCATCAATCTAAGCAATCTCCATCCATCTCAATGGCAACTGACGCCCGCAAGCCTTTCGCGGCCATTATGGTGCATTCAAATCTTGCCCAATGGTGCTTATTGAGTATCAGATATCACAGCAGATTATCACTTGCTCTAGAGAAGGGGCTCCCAACCTAAGGGGCACGACCAATAGAGGAGGGGGGAGGGTTGTAGGCAAACAATACACAAAGAATGGCGAAAAGTAAAGAAATCGACAACTTGATTGAAAATTGGTACTTCTTTAAAAACAAAAGTTAGTGCGAGCAACAGTTCTATTACATGGTATTTGTGAAAAGGGAATCGACACATTTTTTTTTAAATATTAATGAGACTTTTGCATTCATTTAAATAACTTTGCTCGTATTTTATAAACAACTTTTACGGACTAGGGGCGCAATACGGGAAAGCAAGGGGTTATCGCAACTAAAAATTGTTTTCGCAGGAGAAAAAAAAGTTTTGCCAATTTTAGAGTGGTCATAATTTCAAGATAACACAGCGTACTATCACAAGACATTTCACAAAGAACTGCGATCAATATGACAAGACTTCTTTGACATGTATAATCATTATATGAACACACTTCGTGTAGATATCAGTTGTAAAACTGAGAAGCCTTTGAATGGATAAACTAAATTTACTAATAACTTAATGTAGAATTCAATGTTTCAATGTAAGGACTAGTATCACAGTTAAATATCAAATAGTACTGTCACATACCACTCCTCCCAGTACGGGCGATGGCCTAAGATTACGCTAAAAACCACAAGTTCTGCGATGGAAGAAGAATTGTTTACCAGGGCTCAGTAAGACGCTAAAATGGGAATTATAGTTTGAAGTTTTCAACTAACCAGGGAAGACCGAAGCAATAAAAAAAGGAATAGCCGACACTACACAAAGTAGAGTTTTTATGTATGTATTTAATACCTCTGCGTCGCACATATTTACTGGTTAGACTTCCAGTGTCTTGGACCCCAGAGCTTTTCTTGCATGGTGGCATGAGGCACATTTGATTCAAAGAAGCAACATAACCTTTCCTGCGGCGCACAAGAGTATATATTTATCGATGCCTATTTATTTATTTAGTTATTTATATAAGTACACAAAAAAAGACTTTGTATATACGATATTAATAGAAATAGGTATAGACCTACAACCTGTCGGCGAAGGTATTCGGTCAATGGCTTAATAAAACAGACACATTTGTGTAGAAAAAACAACAGTGTCAAAAGACAAAGGTCTCTGTAGTGAATAACAATGAAAGAAGCCAGGAAGAAATATGCGGGAAGATTTACTAAGTGTGATTAATATGCATATGACATGATAACATTTGCATGATAACAGCAAAACAAGAATTAACACATTGGCCTATCTAATAAGAGGAGCTTATCGCAAAGATTTTTCGTTTCGCAGATAGACATTTTATGGGTTAAACAAAACACAAAACTAAATTTCTTTTTTAAAGTTGAGGATGAATGTGTTTTACAGAGAAATAATCCTATGTGCTTTATTTATTTATACATCAACTAAACACAATGTAGCTGTTAGTGAAGTGCACGTGTGAACTTTTGAAAGGCTAAAGCTAATAAAGAGACTAAAGCTAATAAAGACATAAAACCGCTTAAAAACATAACACCTAGTACAACACAAGAGCCAACAAAAAGAAGGGTAAAAACGTTGGCCCGTGTACTATGGGTCGAAACGGCCAGAGTAACTGATCAAAGAGACAAGGGAATGGAAAACACATTTTCTGCCTGGGGAGAAGACACAAAGAACTAAGCTCTCCAGTAGTGAAATAGCAGGCAGGTAACGTCAGAAAGAGATGAGAGTAAACGCTCAAAGATAACTAACTGCACTGAGAAACGAAACGAAAAGAGTGGATATGGAAGGGGTGTGGGGGGCGAGAAAACAGGAAAGATAAAAACTAGGATAGATTTTTTTTTCCCAGTGGGTTTTTAGATAAACACGAGTAGGGAGAAATCAAGCTAATTGTGCGGTACTATTAACTAAGTTGAACAGCTCAAACAAGTGTCAACTGTTAATGTTGTAAATTATGTCAAGCACTTAGTACATTGCAGCAACACAGTTAATGCGTCACGCACACATGTATACACCATCTATCCCTCGAGTGCTTTCAAAGGGCATGGACAATGCTAAATTAGTCTAAGAGAAGTGAAGTGCACACACAATGGAACCCAATGACCAATAGTAAGTAAGTGATTTCACATCACAATATGTACCTAAGCGTGAGTTTTCATTTGTTTTGTTCTATAACATTAAACGGATATAATCAAACGTATAGTTCTACATATAATATATTTAGTCCGAACATTTCAAATATCTCAAGTATCATGGACGCCCTAAGTGTATCCATCTCTAATTTGACCCCCCTGACATTACGTGGGGAAAAGTTAAGTGGACACACAATCACATGCAACTAACAGCCTAATGAGCTCTTCACTTTTCTGTCATTTTGGACAAATCCCGGTAGGTGCCGAGTATAGAACAGCGAGATTTTTAAAAAAAAAGTTAACTACACGAAATGAGATTGGAACAAGCACCATAATATTGGTATCTATATACCGTGGCTGAAGACACTTGAAATACTCCAGTAATCAGTAAAATTACATAATCAACACTAACCAACATTCACCAAGGATACAGTAAACTTTAAAAAAAAAACCATCTAAGTACGTTTTTCATTGAATGTGAAAGATGTGTGCCAATTGTTGGCTTGTTTCACTATGGAAGATATCATTTGTTTCAACCCCCATTGTGAAGTGTTTCTGTTTACACATAAAAAACACGACATTTATTATACTAGACACACATTGTTTCACTGAATAGAGTATTTAAATAATGCGAGGCATTACAAATTGTACTATACATGTAATGGCAAGTTTTTTCAGCCCAAGCAAGCCTGATGATGAAATCTTACGATTTGTTTGAAAAATAATATTTCTTCTATGAATTTCTATCTTTGTTCATGGTTGCCTATAACTTTAATACCACAGTAAAGATGACGTAACTACTTCTAACAGCATACATTAATCAAAACTAAATGATCCATAAAAAAAACTTTGTTTGAACATACACCCATCCAGAAATCGTTCACTTTATTTAAAACAGTCTAGCAATCAATAGGGGGCACGGTGGTCGAGATGTCGTACCGAAGCTCCTGGGTTCGAATCTTGGTGAAGGCTAGGATTTGTTCCCGGGTCTGGAGGTGCTCCCAAATCTACACAGCTTTGACGGATACCTGACTTAAATCGGTGTAAAGTAAAGGCGGCTGTGCATTATGCTGGCCACACAATCCCCTAGTATCCAGCGGCCACAGAAACTGGTGAACGCTGCTTCACCGACCCTGTGGATCAATTTGGTCCGACGGGATACTTTACTTACTTAGTACATTGAGCCAACGGAATTTAGGCAAAGTACATTTACTTGCAATCATTTGTCAGTAGGCCTATATCTCTTTTTTTTTAAAGTGGGTTTGAGGGAGAGTTATGCAAGCAAATGTATGATGTATGGATTAAGTACACGATCGAATGGCTAGACCCTGAAGGCAAGGATACAATAATAGTCAAAACTAAAGAATTATGAGACATTACAGGTTTCCACATTAAATGGCCTCGTTGAGCCTCGGCAGCCTGCGAGAGAAATCAGATGCAATTATCTTGCATCATCGTACAGCGCTCCTCTGTATGCTACGTATACGCGAGTCTTGAACACCAGATGTCAGAGCCTATGACCTAAATGGTTGTAGCATAATTGCGGACGCCTCGGAAATCTGGTTTTAGGAAAATGTCAAACCAACATAGCCGACCCACTCCCTTCCATCCCCACAAAAAGTGCAGGTGTATCTATCCGACTTTGTATACTCGGCGTGAACTGTTTCGCTAGCTGGCGTAAGGAAGGTGAGAGTAGGAAGGAGTCATGTGTGTAGGCTAAGCGTCAGACACGAGAACCAACACACCATGCAGATGCACTATTTGTACAAACTCCTCTAAGCGTCTTAATAACCTCATAATTGTAGGAGGGGTGGTGGTGTCGAGACATGACACCTACAAGTCATACAAATTATGTTTGTTCATAGACACGTATAAGTATAATCAAAGCGTTTCCATGATTGTCACAGTGGCCCAGAAACGAGAAAGAAAAAAAAAAGGGGGGGGGGGGGTACTCTACAGGTAAAGCCTAAACATTAAAGAGTTGGTGTTTATCTGGCCTACTGTCTGCTGTACCACCTGGACTACCTAAAGACCTGTAGCAAACATTACCAACGAGAACAAACAGGCTAAAAAAAAAACGATGTATGAGTGAACGTGTCAAGTTTATACTGACAACACGTGACAGAACAGCATCCAATCACATTAATTGACACAGTAGTTTACTTTTCTTTGTCTTATCGATTGTTTACAACGGAAAGTTAGACTCGATTGCAACATAGTATTTTTATTTCGCTCATTTTACCAGCTAATGCGTTGTATTTCCCAACATTTTCAGAAAAAAAAAATTGAACCTTTAGACAATTATATTTACTAGCAATTTTGTTAAACAGTGTACCAACATTGAATAGTATTTATGGGTAATCATAAAACACAAGAAAAGACTAAAGGAAATGCAATGCTAAAGAAAATTCAGAGTAATAAAAAAAAAATTAATGGAAACAGTAGGGTTTATAAATCTGTATAAATTTTTTTTTACTAAAATGCTAGCTAACATTGGTTAGACATATTATACTTTAATAGTCGCCCACTGGGACGAATCAGCACAAGAAAATTATAAAATAGTTTAAAACCAGACTAATGAAAACTGACATCTAACAAGAGTAACGCCATTGGACATACGACATGAATGAGCAATACTCTCAGAGGGACAAATAGATTTAAAAAAAAAAAAAAATTCCTTTTATTTCTTATGCAAGGCATATTTTGTTTAAAGTTGTTTTTCCCCTTCATGTGACACCCAGACATGGCTATTGTTGCCTAAACTAGTCCTGAAAACCCAAACAGGTTACATTATTTGAGCCCCTTATCAAAATGTTTAACCCTTTTTCAACCTATGATAATCAAAGGTATTAATTTCCTATTCTGAAAATAGCAAAACAAAATATTACAACAAAAAAAACATGGGCTTTTAAAAAAAATGAACAATGTCGTGCATTCAATGTCTCAATCTATGTTTTCTAACAAATAAATCAATTGGGCAAGCTAAAGAAATTACACGGCATTGTCTGAAAACAGGTCTGGCCTACTGTAAACAATTCGATCTGTTGCCTAGCGTAACGCATTCAACATTGAACTCGAAGATGTGTCAGTGACCCTCTGGTGGAAGCATTAGCGCCATTCATGCCAATTCGTGGTGAACCCCCCCCCCCCCCCCCAAACCCAGAAATGAAGGCTTTTTTTCTGTCAGTCATGACACAGATGATATTCTTTATGTGTTAGTAATCGGTGATCTATAAAAAGAATGGATTAGACCCGGGAACAATGATCTTGGTGCATACAGCAAATATGCTTTCACTTATAGATACAATTAGATTTCCTTAACACTGGCGTGTAAATACATTTCATGTGACTTAGAAGGCTTCCTTTTTATCGTATAGACTTGTTCTAATAAGTAGTTTAGTCCAATAAAAAAAAACTCGCTTCTAAGGATTAGTGTATTGTGTATAATGGGTATAAAATTGTAACTTCCAGTAGCCCCACTTTGCACATACACATTTATTAAGGAGACTCTTTCCATTCTTTTATAGATTAGTGGTTAGTAGTTAGTACTAGACAAACCATAGCAAATTATTTGTTTGTTGTTGTTTATATGGTCGGGTTACACAACTTTATACAAGTATTTATAGCAACCTCGAGCAAAGTTAACAGACGCCCTTGAAGCCCAATGTAAACAATGAATTAAACAATCTTAATGTATAATAAAGCACACATAAAAAAAAATAATCGCCTACTTAAAATCCACTAATGCATGAACTATTCCAGGCACTTTCCAAGCATGCTAACAATCTAAAATCCCCGAGTCAGGCTGATAGAAACACTACATAATGTTGGATTACATCGGGAAAAGTTTCCAGAAACCAGGAGAATAAAATCATTACACCACCATTTAAAAAAACAAACAAAAAACAAGACTTTCCTAATTCAGACACAGTATTATTACTTCTATATTTCATTATCGTTTCTGTTGATAATTGTGTTTACATAAAGAAAATGTGAACGACAAGTAAAATCACTAGATCACAAGGTGTATGCGTGTGTTGGTTTAGTCTTCAACCTGTCGTGCTATGGTCCCCTTAAAGAAAATTATTTGAATAAAGGAACATTATAGCAATAGGCTTACTAGTAGCTATGGATTATGCGAGATTACCACGTAGACAGCTGACAAAGGATGGTAAAGCGCATAGTAAAACTCGTTAATTTCTTTTTATATTACGTGGCTTGAATATACAGGAGTCTAGTACAATAGATGTTGAAAGAGCAATGCAACAAGGATCAACACACACAGAATTCATAATAAGTGTTGTATGGCCACTTAAGACGGATGGTTTTAACAAAGAGAAATATCAGTATGGAAAACCTTTAAAATATTTGTTAACACAAGATAGTGAATGGGGGAATACAAACTGGTGACAGGCATATATAAACATTCACACACAAACATACATTACAGAGCTGATAGACAGAATAGCACAATGAACAAAGTATTATTACACACATACATGAACCATAACCTATTCCTCCAGGTCTCACACTCACAACCTGTCGCTGCGGACTACTTTCCACTCCAGATTTCTTTATTGTTTCTGTCCGCCCATGCCTCTTCCCCCCCCCCCACCCACTCACCCCCACAGCTGTTCGAAACCCGTTGGCACCACTTCCCAGACACCCACCCAACACCCCCTCCCTCTCCAGCACCCAGGTCTAACGGCCGAGTAAATAAAGCAAACTACTATTTCCTCCTTCCTCCCAGGGTAGTGGAAAGCTCAACTTGCACCACGACTACGGGAAACGTGCTCAGCACATTCTACTCCCGCTGTTGTTTCCCCCGCCCCCCCCCCCCTTCTTTCTTTCCCACTCACACAAAGCACGCGGAATGGATCACAATTACGTGATAAAACAGTTTACACTGTGTCCGATACAACTGTGCACAAACAAAATCACACCTGTTAAATCAATAGTTCGACCCCACCACCCCCACCCCTCTCAAACCTGCCCAAAATCTCAACAATTATCCACACCACCCCCCCCCCAACTACCACTCCACACTTCTTTCCTAAGCCAATAATTACCCGTCACAATCTTTTTGGAATAGCATTAAAAAAAATATGTGTATCATTTATGCAGCTATGTGAACATACGTGTAACACTACGGCGCTACATATGTATTAAAAATAAAACTTACTGTTTGGTACATTAGCTAATAACTCACCACTTTTCTCCCTTTCATTTCCGAGTGTATCGGCGTTCTGATCCTAAGCTTTATAGAGAAAGCAAATAAAGTATAGACCAACAACAACACAAAAAAAAAAAAGAAAAAAGGTATCGGGAACCAATAATCAATTCAAAGACTCAAAAGATTTCGAAACGTTGCAATCCTATTCACAAGCACTATAAAGGACACAATTGGCCCGTAGTTCCTTTTCACCCAGCAGCTGTGTTTAAATAACCTGCACACGCCCCAGACAGTAGATCGCTCCCTAAAATATATATATATACATCATCCTATGAGCTAGGCTAGTGAAGTTAATTGAACCCATGTGGGTTAAAATAAGGGAGGGGGGGGGGCACGAATGCCTGCACCTCCTCAACTGCATGCGTTAAGCTCTGCAACCAAATGAAAATATATGAAAGCACGGGGTAATGGCGTTATCGATAAACCATAAAATATTTTATCTTTTTTTTTCTTCTTAAAAGAAAAGAAGGTGGGTTGCGGGGTAGGAGGGCGGAGTTTTACCGACCAAAGACGTGTTACCCCCAAAACGGTTTTAATTGCATGCAGACTTGGGTGTGTGTGTGTGTGTGCACTAACGATCTGGAACAGTTTAGATGGAGTTCCTTTATCTGCTGCAGTCAAGCAACCAGAGGGGTGACATCATTGATTTATTATTTATCACTATCCTTACAACTACACACATTAGCACCGGGCAAGGTAAATAAATATGCCAGACGGCATATACTAGACAAGGGCTCTGGTCCACACATGGACATCCCCCTATTAAGTAAACACTCCTCCCGAAAAAAAAAGACACCTTTTTGTTATAAATGGCTGGGGTAGTTTTGGTGATGTCCATTTATACTTTTAGATTTCTTCATTTCAGAGACACAAGATAAGTTGAGCGTGAAAGATGGTGCTAATAATTATAATAATGTAAGATTTATATGTTAGAAACTAAAATATGAACAAGACAATACAGGATTGCTGAGAAGCTGGCATAGTCATAATCTCAGAAAAGCTGACAAGTACATTATCAATGGAACAGCCAAATAATGATTGTTAAAAATGTCATTTAAAATCTTAAGACAAGAATATGAGACCCATTGTTTTCAAAAAATGAAATCTCAAACCTTAAGAATATTTTTTTTTATTCAAGACTGCTACATTTGAGATTAAAATTATTTTTTTTTAATTTAAATCAAAGATCTTGTTGCTTTTCAATCAATACTCAAATGCAGTGAGCCATTAAAGTATAATCAAAACAACACCAACTTCAGAACATCTAATCTCTACAAGGTTTCCCTATGTTTACACATCACAGACAGAAAAGTGAAAACACTAAAAGAAAAGAAAAAACTGTTCACAGTTTTCATTTCAAATGCTCCATTTTTACAGTTGAAAACATGCTCAATGGCAGAAAAAAAATTAAAAGGTGTTTTTACAGTATTCTAAATTATAGAAAATGGTATTCTAAGATAATAAAGTCCTAATAAAAGAAAACAAGAGTGAAATCATAGCACAAGATTCTTATATTTAAAATTATTACTGTCGTTATAATACTAGAAATTTTCTCTATAGGTGAAGAAATATATAATTTACACATATCTATAAAAAGTGAACTCATGGGTATTGGGTATTTCCCAATCAGATTTTAAGCTTTTACGGTAGAGAACAAACATTATTTGCATTCATTACAAGCACAACCAAAACAATTTAAATTATTTCACCATTTAAGTAAAGTCTGGGTGACATGATATTAAATCATTTTCAGCAAAATTGTTTCATACAAAGTTTTCATTCAAATAATTGAAAAATGTAAATAAGAATCCCTTTCAGATTAATTTAATCTATAGGGCAAGTGAAGCAGTGGCCACAAGTTTGTTTGTCACTACGGCATACAAGGGGATTGTGTGGCCAGGTGCCTTTCTTTATCCCCTCTACAATCAGGTTCACATCAGAGCTGGGTAGACTCAGAGCTACCCTGCAGACCAGAGCAAAGGACCTTCTGTAAACCAGCAGAACATGGTGCCCACTACGACACATAGTCTAAAAATGTAGTATAAATGTTCCATTCAAATCAAATATCAATGGAGCTTTTGATATTTAGATATCTGCTTTTACATCTACATATTGAAAGACTGAATTATTTATTCTGATTCCATGAAAAAAAAAATTTAATATTTCCTTATATAATAAAACATTTAAAAAAATTATCCTTCCTATAAATTGGTGAAAAGAACTAATTATTCAACACAGGTCCACTTGATAACTTAAAAATGTTGATGAAAAACACTTCAAGCCACAGTTAATGAATTCCTATTTTTAGATTATACAAGAGGGTTAATTATTTAAGTGAAATGGAAAACAAAAAGCAATTAGGATTTTATGTTATGATATCAATATTCATAAAGCCATTAGAAATGTATGGAATTATTGTGCATGTCAACGGGAGGGTTACTAATTATTATAATATTTAGTTGTTTTTTTTTTATTGTTTTCCATTTTAACCATGTTAAAGAGAATGAAAAGAAAACCTTTGTTAGAATTTTAATTAGGATTGGCTAAGGTCTTAATTGAGTCATAAAATACAAAACATTAAGTGAGGTAAAACTTGGATATTAATTAAGGCTGACTATATAACTTTCATGTAAAGCCATGCTCATTATTCTATGTTATAAGAAAAGTAAATATATGAGTTTAATTACAAAGTTAAACATACAAATATTGAAACACTTTTGAACCGACTGGTACTCTACAGTGTTCTAAATTTTTCAATATAAGTTTGTCAAGATGAAATTCAACCCAATTGTTCAACTAGTCCCACTGAAATACAATCCAGATTAATCAGGAACAATTGCAAATTAACATCAGGCAATTTATTTTTCATTCAGTCTCACTGCAATGCCCATTATAAATTATAACAGCATGATACCTACATTAAGATAATCATAGTTTCAAATCAAATAGCAAACTACTGGTAGCTATATCAAAAGCATCTTAATGAGTCTTAATAAACATGATTACTGACTTAATTTGTTTGCTTCGACCATCAAATTGAAGATTATAATATTATGTTTATAGTTGGTGCGAGTTGGGCTTATAGCCTACTAATTTTATAGGCCGTATATAACTTTAAACTAATAACATCAAATAAATCTAATCCATATTTTTTTCTTCTATTTATCACATTTATGTCAGTGGTTTAAAGAGATTAAGATCAGAATAACTGAGTGGGCCTACAAAATTGAAAAAAGAAATTGCATTAGGTTAGGCATAGCCTAATTAGGCTATTGCTTAAAATTCAAATCATAAGCTTGGATGTCACTATTTAAGATGTAGTAAGAAACTATAAAATAATACTGCCTAGACTTAGACCATAGCCATAGTTGGCTTTTAAAAGTAGTAGGCCTAAGTCCTAAGTTTGATTAGGCTTTCTGCCTATTATTGCCACATAAATTATAATAGTATTAAGTAGGCCTTTTGTTATAGGCTATAACAATAGGTAGACCTATTCAGTATTGTGTGGGTGTGGCAATGGTGTTTTGTCTTTAGTGAAGTGTCATATTTATTTATTTTTTATAAGTTAATTTAAAGTGTTAAAGTTTTTATCAAAACTTGCAATGGGTGGTGAGGAGATAAATACCAAATGGATTTACACCATAACAAATCAACAACAATGGTGACTATTACATGTATAAATGAAGCTAAAGACGGGTGAATTAATTTAAATTACTTCAATATTTATTTAAGTTAGTTAGTTAATGTATTGGTATTGAGTATTGGGGAAGTGAATTGGGGGGGGGGGGGGGTGGTCTTCGTTGTCATTGATTATCTATCAATCTTACCTCTAACTCCTCGAGCGTTTTGAAACTCATGATAGCAAATCCATCGATAATATCCTCTTCGAATAAAGCACTTTTAACTTTTTTAGGCTTTGATCGAGGTGGTTTATCCTTACTCGATCGTGGAGGGGACCCATCTTGGTCATCTTGGCCACTCGCTTCCTCCTCCTCCCTGGTTTGTTTTTCCTGTTGGAGCTGCAATGCTCGCTCTCGACGCTTTTGTCGGGACCGTTGTTTGCCCGGGTCGGCCTCCATCGAAATTTCACTTCATATGGAGCCTGTCCCGGAAATATATATCCTGAAATGAATTCTTTAAACTGTATAGAATCCTAGAAAGAAATCCGTGTAAAAATCTAACACAACACAGCGACAGAAATCACTAAAATAGCTAGAGAGATCCAATTCAAAATCCCATCAGCGATAGGTGAAATGGCGGATCGCACGCATACACACACAGACACACAAAATATGGCCGCTTCACCGCCCGCTGGCCTAGTTTCTTGCTCCGCCCTAGAAATATAGTCCTGCGATAAAGTCGCTATCCTTCATAGCGTAGGAGAAAACTATCGTTAGTCTGTTGTTGATAATACACTTTTTTTAATGTTATTGCTGTTTATAAAAATACGTATGAGCGCGGATAATCTAACTAAATACAACAATATTATCACTGATCGCAGTTTGACAAAATGCAGCAGACGTAGAAAGTGTAAACAAATAGCAAAACTGAAAACTGTAAATAGAACAAAAATGGACAATTATTCATTATTAGAAATTATAAATAGATACGAAGCCAGACTCATTAAAAAAAAGGATCGTTGAATTTACTAATGGGCTGTTTAAAACTAGTAAAAATGGTGTTTATTAATTTTTTAGGTCTAATATTCAGCTTTTAATTTTAGGGAAAGCAAGAAGCGTAATGTACTCCTAAACAAACATTTTACTGTGTTTAAATAATGGCAAGGATTGTGAAAAAAATGGGGGGGGGGGGGGGTGATGTAACAATACGCCCAACTGTCGCATTATAAATAAATGTTTGTAATGTTTTATTTCCCTTGCAGTGCAGGTAATATTTTGAGTAGAGCAATGAAAGATATATTATATTATTTTTTAGGCCTTGTTTGTTTGTTAACGGAATATACAATAATTATGTTATGTTTTTTTAATGGTTATTAACTGTTTTCTTAATTTAACATTCGATCTTTTTTTTTTACAGCTAGACTCTAGGCCTTATGATAATTTAACTTTCTTCATCAATACTATTTTGTGTTAAGGCGTAATTTAATTTATAAGCGGGGGAGGGGGGGGGGGACAATCAACATTTAAATCTAGTCTACTGATTTTATAAAACCAGTTTGTACATTTATATCTGAGCGGTTTTCATTGTCTACGAGGGGTCAATTAGCCTAGACCAGTAGCGGAATAACATTTTTCCCCGATTTAGGGTCATGCTCCCAGGGTCGGGTAGGCTTCGGCTCAATTATATGGTGGGTAGGTAGCTTCAGGGGCGTCGATCAGTTAAAAAGAAAAAAAACACCATAAAACCATGGTCATGTTAATTAATTTAACCCTTGTGTTGTGTAGCAGTATATATAGACTATAGCCTGTGGCGTCTAGTGAACAGGGAAGTCATATGAATTGAGGATGAGGTCATGAATAAAAAATAAAAAAGTTGAAGACATCGTGCTACAATAGCACTTAAAATCTCCACAAGTGCTGACTTCCTGTATTTCCTCTGGTATATTCCCCTCTGTATTTCCCTTGATGTAAGCCTACTCTGTTGTTGAATCAATGTTATATAGTTTTGTTGTTTAATTGTTTCTATCTTGGTAGTCAAGACGTTGTTTTTTGTGGGGGAAGGGGGAGGGGCATTTTGGTTTTAGTGTAAATATTAATAAATATAGAATAGGCTCATCATAATAGAAAAGAGCACACGATGGATGGGTGAGTGAGTGAGTAGGTGGATGAATGTATGGATGCGTGGGTGTGTGCGGATGGGTGAATATAAAAATGGTTTATGGATGGAAGGATAATTGGGTTGGGGGAGGGGTGTTGGAATAAGGGGGGGGGGGTCTGTTAAATGGTTATATTTGTGTGAATGGATGTGTCGCCATGTGTGGATTAATGGAGGTGTGGATGAGTATGTGTGTTGGCAGAGGTAAATATCATCAATAGGACTTGTGAAAGACAATTCATTTTTTTTAAACAGAGTATTGTGTGAACAGGGCAATAAACAGACTTCCTTTCCCCCAACTTATGTCAGGGATATATCAGGGATGACCCACCAGGCGAGGCTTCTTCTTTTTTTCTTTCTTACATCTTTTTTTGTTGCAACATTTTATATTATTTACAATAATATGTTAATATTAATGATTATGACCCCCCCCCCCCCCCCCCCCAAACAAGAGTTGGACAGGGTAGTTTGTTTTTTTTCGCCTTTGCCGTTAGTACATTACTAGCCTGGGTGGAGGGGAGTAGGGGGGGCGCAAATTTTTCAAAGTGGACACGGAACGATGGGGCGTCAGCATGTAGGCTACCTGATGTCAAGCTGACTTATGTGTCGAGACCTTCCCTCTCTCCCCCCCTTCCCGACCATCCAGGATTTCAGTGATGTCCTCGTTTTTTTGTTTGTTTTGATTTTCCATCAGAGCACACACACACAAACACACCGACACATTCACAACACACTTAACACACACATCGACACACGGCGCGCTGGCAGTAATTGTTAGAAGACGCATGAAAGAAAGTCGAGGACCATACAAAAGTTGGGGGGTGGGGATGAAAGGGGGGGGAGACGGTGTGGGGAGGGGATAGGTGTGGGGGTAGAGGGAGGGAGGGAGCGGAGAAGTCAGGAACACGGTTAGTTAGTCCCCGGAGACTAACCAGTTCTTGATAATCCTTCCTCCCCTACCCCCCAGTGGTTATTGTAATCTACCGGAGATACGAGAAGGGACTCCAATAGTCTCTCTCTCCCTCTCTCTCTCTCTCTCCCTCTCTCTTTCTCCCCGTCTCTTGTGTTTAGTTTGTGTTTTTTAATTAAAAGTATCAATAGCTCGGAACAGAGGGGGAGGGGGGAAGGTTATTCATTAGGCTGCCAGTAAAAATGTGTCAAGTGGAGGGGGAAGGAGGGTATTGAAAATGCGTAACTAAGAGTTGGCAGGGGGTGTGGGAGGAATGGGAACATAACTCTTAGGCACAATAGCTAAAAGATGTACGTTTCCCCTTGGGTTTTTTTGTTGTTCGCTGATGTTTTCTTATGGCGAGTTATGGCCCTTGATCGTAGATTTCAAACTTTTCAAACGTAAATTATTTATTCTCAAAGGGAAATAATGGTGCCGTGGGCGGTATTATTAAAAAAAAAGAGTCTATTTGTTTAGGCTTTTCTCCCTTTTTTTAGATTGATAAACAAAATGGAAGAGTTAGATGTTGTTGGAAGTAAACAATATAAATAGCAGGCTACGTAATAAGTGATGTATTAATATTTAAACTTTTTTTTCCATCCCTCATTTGGATCTATTGATCCATAGGGCCGGTGAAGCAGCATTCATCCGTTTCTGTGATCACGGCGTACTAAAGGATTGTGTGTCCAGAACAATGCCCAGCCGCCTTTACTTTACTCCAATTAAGGTCAGGTAGCCTACCTATCAGAGATGGGTAGACACCCTCCAGACCTGGGAAAAAATCATAGCCTTTACCAGGATTCGAACTATTAGGCCAGCCGAGCGAGCTGGCGCAGCGCGGCCACCTTGCCACATGTGGAAACATTTGTTAATAAAAGGTAGAAAATTAACCCGTTGCATTTGAGCTAATATTTCTGTATTATTTTTTCTTTTATAAAAAAATGTTTGGCTTACATTTATAACTCTGAAATGATCAAACTGTAAAAAGTATTTAATTTGAAAATTATAAAAATATTATTTAAATGACTAAAGAATTTATATGTATATTTTCAAGCATTACAATAACTATCCAGTTTGTATGACTGCTCCAAATCTATATCGCTTAACGATAATAGGCAGATAATACATTATGATCAAATAAAGGACAGACATCTCGGTAAAACTGAGATCAAAATATCTTTAATATTAGCATATGTTAGGACGACAGTGATCGGTCAGCAGGGCTGACAGGCCGGTGAACCAACAATAGGACCAGACGGCCGCATACCATATTTTGCCAAATACTGACCCTTAATTCATCGAAAAGTCATTGCGATTCCTATTTCTTATTAGTTTAATAATGTGTATGCCTAATGTTGGGGAATATCCGATATTTCGAAGCACTTGCGTTTACATCATATTTCATCCAAAAACTAATCGATTCAAATAGCTGAGGTGTTCAAATTATATCAGGTACGTTTGTATCGCCCCCTTGCCCTTCACCGCCCCCCAATCGCCCCCGGGAACGTCAGCGCCCCCCTAAAGCCTCTCACCGCCCCCCGGGGGGTGATAACGCCCCCGTTAAGAACCTATGATCTAGATCTAGATCTATTTTTTTTCTCCATTTAACTTTAATACTGTGTTGTGCTTTTTTTTTTTTTCATGAATTTATAAGCAACACAAGTTGACAGAAAAAATTAAAGTTGTTTGTTTTTTTCAACTGCAATTTAGTGTGTAATAATCTTCAATCTGGTAGAAACGTCTGTAAAACCTATAAGTTACGGAAATCGGTGAACCCGACAAAGGAATTTGATATTCTGTTTTATTTTATTTTACTATAGGATTTCTCCATCTGCGTGTGTTTTTATTATTTACATTTATGTATGGCTTTGGGCCAGTCTATTCCTCCTTCCCCTTCCACCCCTCCTCCGGCCCAATCGATAATCTCAAAAGTATCCTTCCCCCGCTTCCTCCAAACTTGCAGGGAAAGGATCAATGCATGGTGAGGTGGGGGGAGATCAGCTTCTTTGAGCCGAGAAAGATTATTTAAAAACAAGGATCTTTTTTCCCTGGCCTCAGATTGCGGGCTCATAATTATATCAATCTTATAGGAGAGCGTTTTTTTACTATATGGCTGCACTTGTAAGTGTGTGTGTGGGGGGGGGGGTGAGTGTGATGGTTGTGTGTGGGGGGGGGGGGCTCAGACTCGGAGAGACAGTGCCGGAGGATAAACTTGGATAAGGGTCTAAATAAAAAGATTTCCTCTGGTTGGAACGAACTACACATGGCTTGAGTTGATATATTTTATATACGTTTAACAGTGTTTTAAAAAAAATAAGGAATAACAGTGGTGTGGGTGAGGGTAGGGCGCCCGCATAAGTAAAGTACCCGTCAGACCAAACTGATCATAGGGATGGTGAAGCAGCGTTCACCAGTTTCTGTGATAACGGCATACTAGGGAATTGTGTGGGCAGCATAATGCACAGGAGCCTTTACTTTACCCCAACTAGTGTCAGGTACCCATCAGAGCTGGGTAGACTCAGGGACACCATCAAGTCCCGTGGAAAAAAATTCCTAGCCTGCACCAGGATTCGAACCCAGAACCTTCGGACTGCCAGTCAAACGCGCTGCTTTCCCCCTTATTGGGAGAAAATTTTTGCGGAGCTACACATCGGATTGGGTGTTAGATAATCCTCCCGACAATATACTCTCCATGACGTTGTCCAGATCACAGGCACCCGAGTTATACATTTAGCGATAAGAGTCGACAGAGTGAATGCCCCTGTGTTCACATTACACGTGTTTTAAAGAAGATTATTGTTTCACGGGCGTCCTCATACATACTTAACGGGGAAGCGAAGTAAATACGTATTTTTTATTTAAAAAAAGACACGTACACCCGAATCTTTCCTACAAAATTAATAATTATTACTACATCCTCTTGGTTCCTACCGGATATGTATGGTAATTAAACCAGGAGAGTGCAAGAAGCGACCTGAGGGACACAATACGGCCAGCCAAGCCTTTTAATCTTATCTTATATTTTACAGACGCTCCTTCAATAAAAAAAGGTCATTGCGTCCCACGCTCATCCGTGGTCCGAGTCTAGTCCTGCATCTTTATTAATGTTTTAAATGATGTTATGTTACTTTTTTTTTCAGGCAACCCATTACATGCCCGAATGCCACTTTTGAAGAAAGAGTAGGCCCTACTTATATGCATTTGTTCTCGCATAAGGGATAAAAAAGTGAAATTCCTTATGCTGCCTAATGAAGAAAAGTGTTGCCCACCCTTGAATTATACAAAGAGTCTAATATTTGCAATACGCATTGGTTCCCCCACGTCATTAGATAGTTGCGTTGTTGTTGTTTTTTGTTCATCAGGAGTATAACCGCTGAGGTAGACATGGATTTCGCAGGAGGCTGTAGTGTGCCAAGTGCCTGGCGGTCAAGTGCGGGGTGGCTCCTGTGGCAGTGAGTGGAGTAATTTTGTTTCTTTTCTTTGACGATTTGCGTAGATTTCTATAACGGCCGCTAAAATCTTTGCTTTGTCATTGAGTTCTTTACAGTGGTAGAAACTATATTTTGGCTTTTCCCTCATGTTGTGATCCAAATCCTAGGTTTAAAAAAAATTGATTAGCCCCCCACCCTTCCCATGAAAGTATCATCATAGTTTCCACACCTGAACGTATCATCATAGTCTCCATACCTGAAAGTATCATCATAGTCTCCATACCTGAAAGTATCATCATAGTCTCCATACCTGAAAGTATCATCATAGTCTCCATACCTGAAAGTATCATCATAGTTTCCACACCTGAAAGTATCATCATAGTCTCCATACCTGAAAGTATCATCATAGTCTCCATACCTGAAAGTATCATCATAGTCTCCATACCTGAAAGTATCATCATAGTCTCCATACCTGAAAGTATCATCATAGTTTCCACACCTGAAAGTATCATCATAGTCTCCATACCTGAAAGTATCATCATAGTCTCCATACCTGAAAGTATCATCATAGTCTCCATACCTGAAAGTATCATCATAGTCTCCATACCTGAAAGTATCATCATAGTTTCCACACCTGAAAGTATCATCATAGTTTCCACACCTGAAAGTATCATCATAGTCTCCATACCTGAAAGTATCATCATAGTTTCCACACCTGAAAGTATCATCATAGTTTCCACAGCTGAAAGTATCATCATAGTTTCCACACCTGAAAGTATCATCATAGTCTCCATACCTGAAAGTATCATCATAGTCTCCATACCTGAAAGTATCATCATAGTTTCCACACCTGAAAGTATCATCATAGTCTCCATACCTGAAAGTATCATCATAGTCTCCATACCTGAAAGTATCATCATAGTCTCCATACCTGAAAGTATCATCATAGTCTCCATACCTGAAAGTATCATCATAGTTTCCACACCTGAAAGTATCATCATAGTCTCCATACCTGAAAGTATCATCATAGTCTCCATACCTGAAAGTATCATCATAGTCTCCATACCTGAAAGTATCATCATAGTCTCCATACCTGAAAGTATCATCATAGTTTCCACACCTGAAAGTATCATCATAGTTTCCACACCTGAAAGTATCATCATAGTCTCCATACCTGAAAGTATCATCATAGTTTCCACACCTGAAAGTATCATCATAGTTTCCACAGCTGAAAGTATCATCATAGTTTCCACACCTGAAAGTATCATCATAGTCTCCATACCTGAAAGTATCATCATAGTCTCCATACCTGAAAGTATCATCATATTTTCCACACCTGAAAGTATCATCATAGTTTCCATACCTGAAAGTATCATCATAGTCTCCATACCTGAAAGTATCATCATAGTTTCCACACCTGAAAGTATCATCATAGTCTCCACACCTGAAAGTATCATCATAGTCTCCACACCTGAAAGTATCATCATAGTCTCCACACCTGAAAGTATCATCATAGTTTCCACACCTGAACGTATCATCATAGTCTCCATACCTGAAAGTATCATCATAGTCTCCATACCTGAAAGTATCATCATAGTCTCCATACCTGAAAGTATCATCATAGTCTCCATACCTGAAAGTATCATCATAGTCTCCATACCTGAAAGTATCATCATAGTTTCCACACCTGAAAGTATCATCATAGTCTCCATACCTGAAAGTATCATCATAGTCTCCATACCTGAAAGTATCATCATAGTTTCCACACCTGAAAGTATCATCATAGTTTCCACACCTGAAAGTATCATCATAGTCTCCATACCTGAAAGTATCATCATAGTCTCCATACCTGAAAGTATCATCATAGTTTCCACACCTGAAAGTATCATCATAGTTTCCACACCTGAACGTATCATCATAGTTTCCATACCTGAAAGTATCATCATAGTCTCCATACCTGAAAGTATCATCATAGTTTCCACACCTGAAAGTATCATCATAGTCTCCATACCTGAAAGTATCATCATAGTCTGCATACCTGAAAGTATCATTATAGTTTCCACACCTGAAAGTATCATCATAGTTTCCACACCTGAACGTATCATCATAGTTTCCACACCTGAAAGTATCATCATAGTTTCCACACCTGAAAGTATCATCATAGTCTCCATACCTGAAAGTATCATCATAGTCTCCATACCTGAAAGTATCATCATAGTCTCCACACCTGAAAGTATCATCATAGTTTCCACACCTGAACGTATCATCATAGTCTCCATACCTGAAAGTATCATCATAGTCTCCATACCTGAAAGTATCATCATAGTCTCCATACCTGAAAGTATCATCATAGTTTCCACACCTGAAAGTATCATCATAGTTTCCACATCTGAAAGTATCATCATAGTTTCCACACCTGAAAGTATCATCATAGTCTCCATACCTGAAAGTATCATCATAGTCTCCATACCTGAATGTATCATCATAGTTTCCACACCTGAAAGTATCATCATAGTTTCCACACCTGAAAGTATCATCATAGTCTCCATACCTGAAAGTATCATCATAGTCTCCATACCTGAAAGTATCATCATACTCTCCATACCTGAAAGTATCATCATAGTTTCCACACCTGAAAGTATCATCATAGTCTCCATACCTGAAAGTATCATCATAGTCTCCATACCTGAAAGTATCATCATAGTTTCCACACCTGAAAGTATCATCATAGTCTCCACACCTGAAAGTATCATCATAGTTTCCACAGCTGAAAGTATCATCATAGTTTCCACACCTGAAAGTATCATCATAGTCTCCATACCTGAAAGTATCATCATAGTCTCCATACCTGAAAGTATCATCATAGTTTCCACACCTGAAAGTATCATCATAGTTTCCACACCTGAAAGTATCATCATAGTCTCCATACCTGAAAGTATCATCATAGTTTCCACACCTGAAAGTATCATCATAGTTTCCACACCTGAAAGTATCATCATAGTCTCCACACCTGAAAGTATCATCATAGTTTCCATACCTGAAAGTATCATCATAGTCTCTATACCTGAAAGTATCATCATAGTCTCCATACCTGAAAGTATCATCATAGTTTCCACACCTGAAAGTATCATCATAGTTTCCACACCTGAAAGTATCATCATAGTCTCCATACCTGAAAGTATCATCATAGTCTCCATACCTGAAAGTATCATCATAGTCTCCATACCTGAAAGTATCATCATAGTCTCCATACCTGAAAGTATCATCATAGTCTCCATACCTGAAAGTATCATCATAGTTTCCAAACCTGAAAGTATCATCATAGTCTCCATACCTGAAAGTATCATCATAGTCTCCATACCTGAAAGTATCATCATAGTCTCCATACCTGAAAGTATCATCATAGTCTCCATACCTGAAAGTATCATCATAGTTTCCACACCTGAAAGTATCATCATAGTTTCCACACCTGAAAGTATCATCATAGTCTCCATACCTGAAAGTATCATCATAGTTTCCACACCTGAAAGTATCATCATAGTCTCCATACCTGAAAGTATCATCATAGTTTCCACAGCTGAAAGTATCATCATAGTTTCCACACCTGAAAGTATCATCATAGTCTCCATACCTGAAAGTATCATCATAGTCTCCATACCTGAAAGTATCATCATAGTTTCCACACCTGAAAGTATCATCATAGTTTCCACACCTGAAAGTATCATCATAGTCTCCATACCTGAAAGTATCATCATAGTTTCCACACCTGAAAGTATCATCATAGTTTCCATACCTGAAAGTATCATCATAGTCTCCATACCTGAAAGTATCATCATAGTCTCCATACCTGAAAGTATCATCATAGTTTCCACACCTGAAAGTATCATCATAGTCTCCATACCTGAAAGTATCATCATAGTCTCCACACCTGAAAGTATCATCATAGTCTCCATACCTGAAAGTATCATCATAGTCTCCATGCCTGAAAGTATCATCATAGTCTCCATACCTGAAAGTATCATCATAGTTTCCACACCTGAAAGTATCATCATAGTTTCCACACCTGAAAGTATCATCATAGTTTCCACACCTGAAAGTATCATCATAGTTTCCACACCTGAAAGTATCATCATAGTTTCCACACCTGAAAGTATCATTATAGTCTCCACACCTGAAAGTATCATCATAGTCTCCATACCTGAAAGTATCATCATAGTCTCCACACCTGAAAGTATCATCATAGTTTCCATACCTGAAAGTATCATCATAGTCTCCATACCTGAAAGTATCATCATAGTCTCCATGCCTGAAAGTATCATCATAGTCTCCATACCTGAAAGTATCATCATAGTTTCCACACCTGAAAGTATCATCATAGTTTCCACACCTGAAAGTATCATCATAGTTTCCACACCTGAAAGTATCATCATAGTTTCCACACCTGAAAGTATCATCATAGTTTCCACACCTGAAAGTATCATCATAGTCTCCACACCTGAAAGTATCATCATAGTCTCCATACCTGAAAGTATCATCATAGTTTCCACAACTGAAAGTATCATCATAGTCTCCATACCTGAAAGTATCATCATAGTTTCCACACCTGAAAGTATCATCATAGTTTCCACACCTGAAAGTATCATCATAGTTTCCACACCTGAAAGTATCATCATAGTCTCCACACCTGAAAGTATCATCATAATAATAATAATAATAATAATGAAGCTTATATAGCGCATATCCCGCAATCAGTTCTATGCGCTTAACACTTACATTTACAATTACAATTAACGATGATAACAGACAAATGTTTAAAAATGTAAGTGGGCTAGGAGTCAATAATAAACAGGTGAGTCTTGAGTCCGGTCTTGAAAATGTTAAAGTTCGAGCTTTGTCGCAGCTGGAGTGGCAGGGTGTTCCATGCGGAGGGGCCGGAGTAGGTGAAGGCCCGCTGACCAGCTGTCACGAGTTTTGTCCGCGGGATCGTCAAATTGAGTTTGTGAGCAGCCGATCGAAGTGGGCGTGGTTTTGTATATATTTCCAGACAGGAAATTAGATAATCCGGGGCAGAGTCATTGAGGCATTTATAGCATAGAGATGCGAGTTTATATAAAATCCTATTTTGAATAGGGAGCCAGTGCAGAGAGTAGAGCAGAGGTGAAATGTGGTCGGACTTCTTCTTCTTTAGGACTAGTCTGGCAGCGCAGTTTTGGACGCGTTGGAGTCCTTGAATGGAAGCGTCAGGAAGGCCGGCCAGAAGAGAGTTACAGTAGTCCAAACGAGAGAAGAGGAGAGTGATGACGAGCTTGGTACAAGCTTCCGGAGTGAGGTAGCGACGGATAGTGGCAATACGTCGCAGGTGAAAAAAGCAGGTTTTGATCAGGAAGGAGATGTGGGGTTGCATGGACAGAGTGGAGTCCAGAAACATGCCGAGGCTCTTTACCGTTGAGGAGAAGGGCACAGTAGCGTCACCCAACTGGAGGTCAGTCACGCTGAGGGAAGCAAGCTTCTGTCTCGTTCCTACGAGTAGGGCTTCGGTCTTATCGCTGTTGAGCTTCAACTTGTTTTCTGTCATCCAGTTCTTGATGTCCAGGAAACAACAGGAGATAGTAGCAAGGAGCTCGTCGATGTCCTCAGGCTTGGCGCTGTTTAGGAGCTGGGTGTCATCAGCGAAAAAGTGATAATTAAGGTTGTGTCGCTCGATGACGAAGGAAAGGGGCTGGGTGTACAAAGTGAAGAGGACTGGGCCGAGGACGGACCCCTGTGGTACACCATAGCGGACGGCGACGGGCTGGGAGGACAAAGATTCAGTAGTGACGGTCTGGGAGCGACCGTCGAGGTAGCTCTTGAACCAGGAGAGGGCTATATCATGAATGCCGAACGTGAAGCTGAGGCGATCGATGAGTAGGTGGTGGTCGATCGTGTCAAAGGCCGCGGACAAGTCCAATAACACAAGGGCGGAGACGAGACCTCTGTCTGTGGCGTTCAGGAGGTCGGTGGTGATCCGCAGTAGCGCTGTCTCAGTGCTGTGATTGGGGCGATATGCCGACTGGAACACGGGCATAAGCGAGTTCAGGGACAGGTGGACGTTCAATTGCTCAAGGATGATGCGCTCCAGGAGCTTGGAGAGGTAGGGGAGGTTTGATACTGGACGGTAGTTCCGGCATTCATTTACATCAAGTCCGGATTTCTTCAAGAGTGGGCGGACGATGGCGGATTTAAAACAGTTAGGAACGATGCCTGTGGAGAGGGAGGTGTTTATGGTATCCGTGATATACGGCAGGAGCTTGTCCAAGCACTGGGTGAACAGAAAGCCTGGCAGAGGGTCAAGCTCGCAGGTCTTGATGGGGGACTTCATAATGATGCGCTTAACATGGTCGATGGTGACAGGTTGAAAGCAGGTGAGAGGGGAGCCAGAGAAGGCGGGAGAGGGTGGGGAAGGGCGATAGGCATCATGATCCAGAGAACTACGCAGATTCTCTATCTTCTCCTTAAAGTGCTCTGAGAAGAGTTCTGGGAGGTCCACGGGTGGGTGTGTTGTGGGTAGGGGTAGAGAGGGTGAGGAGCCGAGGAGGGTGGACATGATAGAGAATAGCTCCTTGGACGACGAGGCTTGCGTGATGCGGTTGTGGTAGTGCTGGACCTTGGCGGCAGTGATGGCTTCCTTGACGCGGAGCCGCATGTCTCTGAAGATCTGGCGGTGGATCTCGAGGCCGGAGAGTCGCCAAGTGCGCTCGGCCCGTCGTCGTTCGTGCTTGGCAGCTTTGACGTCGTCGGAAAACCAAGGAGCTGGCGGTCGCTCAGAAACTGCACACAAAGATGGGGGGGCGTGCTTGTCGAGAAGCTGGCGTAGAGTCAGGGCGAAAAAGGAAGCATGGTCAGAAGAGGGGTCACGCTGAGCCAGCAGCAAGGCAGCCTCGTTGCCAAAGGTGTCAGTATCTATGGCTCGTAGCTTACGGCGGGTGACAATCTTGCATTTCTTCACCGGTCTGGTGATATTGACAATGAAGCAGATGGCAGAATGGTCAGAGACAAGAAGGTCGCTGGCGACTAGGCTGGAGACGAGGTTGTCAGCGGATCTGGTGACGATCCAGTCGAGGATATGACCACGGGAGTGGGTGGGGAATGGGACGACCTGGTCAACACTGTAGTTGTCGAATAGTGCCCGTGCGCGCTTGGTGTTGGCATTAGAGGGACAGTCCCAGTGTATGTTGAAGTCACCCAAGATGATGACTCTGTTAGGGGTGACATTGTAGTAGTCAAGTACAAGAGCAAACTCATCAAAGAAAGTAGCATCTTTGAACTTGTTCTTGGCGTTTGGTGGGGGACGATAAATGCAGAGGAAGGAGAGAGTCGTGGTGGTAGAAACTTTAATTTCCACGGCTTCGAATGTGGTGTGGGAAAAGGGGAGAGTGTTGGAGAACAATACAGCAGCGTGGAGGTGTTTTTTATAGATGACGGCGATACCTCCCCCAGTGCCAGTGGGGCGGGGAAAAGAAGCTGTGAGGTGACTAACAGGGGTTAGTTGTTCGCACTTGGGGTCGTCCCCAGATCGTAGCCATGTTTCGGTGATAAACATGAAATCTAGATTTTTTTCGACAATAAAGTCAGAGATGAGCTCGGCTTTCCCGACGGGGTTTACTGATTGAGAGTTTATGAGGCAAACACTGAGTGCCTTGTTAGAAGCTTTGGCAGATAAGGGAGGGGATGGTCGATTTGCTTTGGGGGGATATGCAGGCACAGAGAGGGGAGGGGAGGATTGATGTGCAGGCATATAGAGGGGAGGGGAGGGTTGATATGCAGGCGTAGAAAGGGGAGTGGAGGGTTGATATGCAGGCATAGAGAGGGGAGGAGAAGGTTGATATGCCAGATCAGGGGCTGCGGGGGACGATATGCGGTGACAATGTCCAGCTCTCGTCCCACGTCTAGTTGGTAAATGGCGTCCGATGCCGAGCCTACGAATAGTAAGAAAGAGTTTGGTATCCATATGTGTATTGAGTTTCGAGCAAATTTTCCCAATGTTAAGAAATAACTTCTTATCCATTTCTTCACATCCGTAAGGTCGATTTAATTGATAGTTAGTAGCATACAATAGAAGTGGCTAGTATAAAAACAAGCTAGTGTGGCAGCAGTCGTTACTTTGTTTACAAAAATTTCCAGGAGTAAAAGTTATATCATGTGTAGTACACGGTACACAGTTGAATAAACTCGACAGTCCAGATTTAAGAGGGGGAAAAACACAGTGTTGTGACTAGTTGTGAGAACTGCTCAGTCACTCTGACTCCAACAATCTTAGCAAGCTTAATAAGATGATTAATAAAGTCGATTATACAAATTAGTCAATAATTGACTTAATTGTCGCGCAATGACCGAACAAAACACACAATTTGAGAGAGTAATTCACAACAAATCAATCAATATAAGTTTCAAAATGAAGAGCGAAAAATGAAACCACAAACAATCATCAAATATGAAGAGACGAAATACACTGCTGCCTGCTGGCGCAACACACAACAAGATCTCATAGTCTCCATACCTGAAAGTATCATCATAGTCTCCACACCTGAAAGTATCATCATAGTCTCCACATCTGAAAGTATCATCATAGTCTCCACACCTGAAAGTATCATCATAGTCTCCACACCTGAACGTATCATCATAGTCTCCACACCTGAACGTATCATCATAGTCTCCACACCTGAACGTATCATCATAGTCTCCACACCTGAACGTATCATCATAGTTTCCACACCTGAACGTATCATTATAGTCTCCACACCTGAAAGTATCATCATAGTTTCCACACCTGAACGTATCATCATAGTCTCCACACCTATTCTCAAAAATGTGTTTATGCGCGTACACTATCGTAAAACTGCCATCGAAGAGCGCAAATATGCATGCACACAAACACACTCACACATAACGCTAATAAAAACCTAATTGGCACATAAACTTTTGGGAGACCGGATACCGCCTGCGAATATAAACCGGGTCCGATTAAACGTCCCTCCTCCCCCCTCCTTTAGACAGTTTTAAAATCACTCCGCCAGACTGTAAACAATTACCTATGTAATCTAGAGTCTAGGGCACTACTTGTCCCGGCAGGGAGGAGAGGCGGGGGTGGGAGGCGGGGGAGAGTGGACTCTTTTGTTGGTTCATTTCATGACCAACACGCCTTTGTCCAGTTTTAACGCCTAAAGGCCTCCCTCCCTCCCCCCCCCCAACTCGTCTATTTACGCGTCAAATGTTCCCTCATTGAGACTGAATGCTCGATAATTCACGTACGCTCGCATTGACCAATAGAAGATTCGATATACCTCGGAGATGGTTGTATTCCTTTCACGGGACACGGTAGCGCGCTCGACTGGCAACACCGAGAGTCCCGTTGTTTGAATCCCGTTGAAGGTTAGCTTTGTGGTTCTTATATCTGAAGGGTGTCCCCCCAGATCTGATGGGTAGCCTGGCATTAGTTGGGATAAGTAAAGGCGCCTGGGCATTGCGCTAGCCACGCGACTCCATCGTATGTCAACGCCACGGAACACATTGAGAACGCTGCTTCACATGCTTTATACTTCGAACAGTTGCCCTGACGGGAGATAGTGTTACTGTATTCCTATCGTTACCCTTCCCCACCACCATACCTCCGTTTTATAATCGTTAATGATTCTTTAACATTGACAGTGGCATAAAAAGGGCGGTGTCAAATAAAAGGTTTAAGCTAAGAGGAGGGGGGCGATGGCAGTCAAGGGCTGATAACGTACATAATTTTAACATAAACAATGTAGTTCTTCTAAAAGAAAGAACTTGGGAAGAGGGGGGGGGGGGCTACGTGGTCCCCCTCCCTCTTTTGTACCCCACACCCTTATCTACACCAACCACTGCCTATATCAATAACCCAAACAAAAATATGACAGGAATTATTTCTGATCTCTCATTTTCACGTAGCATTGTAAAAAAAAAAAAAAAAAAACATTTTATGCCGTTCAAATTATTTTTTTTTTAAATCCAAGAACAACGAATGAATTAAATAAATCATGAAAATACCTCTTTAAAAAAAAATAACAACTAATATTAAAGGGGAACATGTCGACATGTTTTCGAGTAATACACTCGTTCGGAATAGGCAGCCTCGTTTTGAAATTAGACCGGAAATCCCTGCGTGTCCTCGTCTGCTCGCGTTTAAAAAAAAAATACATTTTAAAAAATGAATCATGAAAGCTTTTTTTTGTGTGAACATAACAAATGCAATGAACTCAAAAATATGTGTGTGATTTCAAAAGTAAGATTTTAATAGGTATGACAAATGAATAGGTATTTCTTTACCTGCGTTAGCCCACGAGTTTTTTGGTTCTCTGTGAAAGTTTTTTAAAGATTCATGCATTCGCACAAATCAAGTCATTAAATGTCTCGCAAACGATATTTAGATATAGAAAAAAATATTTGTAATCGCGATTATTAACTATTAATATAGCATAAAACAACGCCATTTCGGCCATTGTCGACAAGGTGTTTCCATCCCTAACCTATATAAACTAACCGATACTAACCATGTGCTATTAAAATTTCATTCATTTTAATAGCGCATTTGTAGTATCGGTTAGTATAATATAGGTTAGGGATGGTAACTCTTCTCCTGTGAAGTCACAAGCCAAAAATGCCAAAATGGCGTTGTTTATGCTATATTAATAGATCTAGCAAAAAACTAAAAAATCGCGTTAAAAAATATTGTTTTAAATTTTTTTCTAAGCCTAAATATAATTTGCAAGACATTTCATGACTTGATTCATGCGAATTCGGCATGGATATTGTGAAGCCGGCTGGTCTAGCGGTTAGTTCACCGGACTGTCAACCAAAAAATCAACTGACACGTAGCGGGTTCTATCACTGCCACCGACGGATCCCTGTCATCCTGCAGGAGTTTTGGGCCTGTAAACGTATTTGCGACAGCAGGCAGCAGTTCGTTTACAGCGCATAGAACTGTTCCCAACGGGATATGCGATATATAAATCTTATTATTATATTTAAAAATCGTTCCTATAACACCCCAAAACTCGTGGGCTAACGCAGGTAAAGAATAACCAATGAATAATATATTATGTTTTCTAAACAAATATTTAATGTAAATATGAACACAAATGTATACTTTTAGAGTTTATATGTTCTTTTTTTTTTTCGTGCGCAACCAATAAGGCTTTCTTGAATTACTTCTACGCCCCTACAATTGCATTAAAGGTTTCCACTGTATACAACTTTCGATTTTAATCTTTATTTTCCAAAAGAGAAAATCATAGCGAATTACTAAGCCGGAAATCTAGAGGACTTAGTGCGATCGGAAATTCCGAAACTAAGTGTTTCAAGTTTTCAAAAAGCAAAAATATCAAAGCAAGCGGTCCATCTTATTATAGGCTTTGATTTAACCGAATAGCTTATGAGGTCTCCCATAAATCGTTTTGTCACGAAATGTGGCCAATCTTTACCACCACCTCCCCTTTCACCCATGGACACAAGTCATCACAAAAGTTAGCATATGGGACCAACGTAATGCCAAGATCTAAGAATTGGTAGATTATTGGGCAAAATATTGGACCATCATAAGGCCAAGATTTAATAATTGGCAGATTACTGGGCAAATATTGGACCAACATAAGGCCAAAGATTTGATAATTGGCAGGTTATTGGGCCATATCGGACCAACATAATACCAAGATTTAAGTATTGACCGATTATTGTACCAATATAAAGCCAAGATTTAACAATAGGCAGATTTTTGTACCTATTTTATAATGTGCATTTGAAGCTGTTTTTGTCGAAGTTTTTATTATTACTATAATTGCTTTTTGTAGTGTTTTTTTTTTTACCATTTTACCCAATGCTGGTTTGACTTTTTTTTACCTATGCAGAGCTGTAAGAATCCAAAACGTGGGATATAAATGTTTTGAGATTATCGGCAGCTGCACACACAGGCAACATTAACACACAGCTAGCACACACAGTGGGAAATTACGCACACACACACACACACACACACACACACAAAAGGCAACAACAACACTAGTGGGGAAACAAGAAGGGTGAGAAAAAAAAGTTGTGGCTACAACAGGTCGTCCATAAATGACGTCTTTCAATAAGAAAGGAGGACAGAGGCTTGACAGTACTAAAGTGGAACGGGTGGGGGACGGTGGATTTTTTTAGTAGAAGTTACGTCAATCAAACAATACTTTAAAAAAAGCAATTCAAAATTTAGAGTGGACGCTTTCTTTTTTTTTAATAGGAATTTAGTTCAAAGACCCGACTTTCTATTCCTGTTTTACTTTGTTATACTTTGTTATACTCTATTATACTTTGTTATACTTTGTCGCTCTATATAAAACGTTTATATTGTAGACTACATTAAATACTATTACACTGAAACGTTCGTAATGGACTAGAACAGAAGTCGGGAACCTATGGGACGCGAGCCAGGTATGGCTCTTTTGATGGCTACATCTGGCTCGCAGACAATAAATGCATGTTCGATTATAAAAGAAATGTTTCTTAAGACTTTGATTTACATATTATTGCATATCAATGTTTTATTCTACAAACGAGCTTAAGTCTACTGCAGCTCAGCATCATACTCCGCTGAACTAAAAGACAGAAAAATAGCAACCCTTCATTGATTGTAATTAAAGGGGAATTTACTTGAATTTTCAGTTTTTAACATAATATATGTATGGCTCTCACAGAATTACTTTTCAAAATATGTGGTGTCCATGGCTCTCTCAGACAAAAAGGTTCCCGATCCCTGGACTAGAATTTAAGTCGTTACATATAATCTTTGCTTAGTTGACGAACAATGACAATACCGGTAATTACACACAACAAATTAAAATGTATTATTGTTTAAAAAATGGAAAAGTCGTGAGTGAAAAAAAAACAACAGGAAGAGGCGTAGACCACAGGTGGCCCCCTCACAAGCCCCATTCGACCGTTGACGCCATGATAATAATAATAATAATACTTGTAAAGCGCATATCCCGTTGGGAACAGTTCTATGTGCTGTCAACAGTTACAGACAGAGTACAGACAACGACTAAAAGACGAAAGTGTATACATGTAGATGCGAATACTGCTAGTGGAAAAAATAATGAGACGGAAATGTGTTCAATAATGTAAAAAAAAAAACAACAACAAGCAATTCAATGGTTTGTATACTATATTATTATACTGTGTATAAAGCTAGATACTTAGAGTATATTGTCGTATACACTACAGACGCTCCTTCTATAAAGAAGAATAAAGAAGAGTATTGCGTCCTAAGCTCATCCGTGGTCTCAGTCTAGTCTTGCATTTTAATTAGTGTTTTAAATGATGTTAAGTTACTGGTTTTCCTGGTTCAGGCAACCCATTCCATGTCCGGATGCCACTCGGGAAGAAAAACAAAAGTGCTGCATTCTGTGCATTAAGAAAGAGGGAAAAGTCCACGAAATGTACGTACAAATTAACCCTTCCCGTACCGACCTACTTCTATCTATGCTGCCTTCAGTTCCGCTATATACGCGCCCGGGACTGTAAGGGTTAACATGAAATTAAAGTTCGAAACTAAATTCGCTTCAAAACTGTATCATTCATTAAACAAAACACGAACGACCTACTGTAACAATATGCCACCTACTGGAGAGATTCGAAAAAAAAAGTATATGGCTCATTAACATACAATCACAGTGTTAATACAAAAAAAAAGACATAAAAAAAAAGACCCATAAAGTTACATGCATCGGCGATCATAAGTACTTTGAAGGGGTAATAATAACCTTCAAACACAGGTATGTGCCAGTCATAAGGTGCACATATTGTTTGATCCGGTTATACACCGACAATTAAAAAAAGTCCCATTGCGCATTAATACTTGTAGCACACTAATGTGTATAGTTTCTTAATGTTTACAAAATATCATGTGTCATGATCTCAGGTGTAGACTACTCGCACTCGCTTTTTAAATCTAATATTTGGCTGTTCGTACGATATTTCAAAAAGCAGCCTTTTCAAAATCTAGGTCACATTTATATTTTCGTGGTGACTCGAAAACAGTTCAGCCCAGCGGGCACACCACGTCGTATCGACGGGAAAAATACGTGGTTTCCACGTTTTTTCCCGACCCCAAGTGGACTTTTTGTGATTATACTTGGCTTATAACCTAATATAAGTTTCCTTGAGTCTATCCAGCCCTGGAGGCACCTGGCATTAGTTGGAGAGAAGTAAAGGGGGCTGGACATTGTGCTGGCCTCACAATCCTCTAGTAAGCCGTATCCACGGAAACAATTCTTCAGATGAATTAAACAGTAATTTAGGTTTTTCATGGCATTTGTTTTTTGCTCATGCGGCTACTGACAAAACAATATTTGTCATTTTTCTTTGTGTCACAAGGGGATTATGAGTTCAACACAATGCTCAGTCGCTTTACTACCCAATCAGAAATCACCCATTGGAGCCAGATAAATGAAGAAAAACAAAACTTTTCGCATCGTGTTGGTTAGTTAAGAGGATCAGGGCACTCAAAGGATTGTGTAGCCAGCACAATTCCTAGTCACTTTACATTTCGTCGAAATGATTTCTGGGTTTAAACACTCTGGGTTTAAAAAAAAGGGGAAAACCCTTTCGTTAACCTAGATTCTAACCGGGGACTTACAGAATGACAATCCGAACGCATTCTTTCTCCACCGCACCTCATATTTTGCTCATTTTTGGCTGGTTCATTGAAGTCTAATGGTACGTAGTACATTGGGGTACATAGTACCAAGCCACTCCTCCACTTTTTCCCCTTCCCAATCATTTGATCCACATAAATACCTGAACAGTGACAGTTTTAGACAAGCGGAGTGATACAACCTAAATGTCTCTTGTGTTGCGGAGTGATTTTCTTCTTTTGTGAAACAATAAAAAAACAAAAAAAAAAAGAGGCTATTATATCCTTACAAGCATTTCTTATCAAGAAGCACACCACCCTAGTTCAATGTCTACCGAGTCTAAGATATATCCTTGTTCTTGTAGTGTTTGAAGTTAAGTTATGTAAAGTATCATATCTGACCAAATTGACAAAGGGCCGGTGGAGCAGCGTTTACCAGTTTCTGTGGCCATGGCATACTAAAGTGATTGTGTGGCCGGCACTATGCACAGCCGCCTCTACCACAACCAAGGTAAGGTATCCATCAGAGCAACAGTAGGCCTACTTTATATTTTGTAAATGGGTTTGAACTGCAGTGGATTGTTGGGAGAGTATGTTCTATATTTTATTTTATTTTTATTTTGAGAAATTAGTTTACTATCTGTCTAAAGTGACCAAGTGATAAAAATGCCAGACTGGGGGGAAAAGTTAATTGGTCATTTAGAGACTATGCCAGGAAAGAAAGACATTTTTTTAATAAAAAAAAAGAAGAAGACGGGAAATATTACAATTTGCCGCTTCCCTTCACGGTCTAGGAGACACGTCATCCGATACAAAACTAGTGACACGCTCCACTGGGTTTCCAAGACCGTCGCGAAAAGCGCGAGGCGGAAATGACATTAGGCGGTCTAAAATTGAAAGTTTGAAGTTTTTGTTTTTTTTGTTTCGTGTGTGTGTGTAGGCGGGGGAAGGGGGGGGGGAATGGTGAAGTGGAGAGTTAAAAAATGAGAGGTCGTTGAATCACCAAAGAGGATGACGAGATAGGAGGGCGTAGAGACTAGAAAATGATTTCACAAGAGGGCCCATTTAACCCTCTCTTTCCCCCCCCCCCCCCGAGGGCGGATCCACGGGGTGTCGAAGGCAGACGCTACTACAATTCTAAATGGTGAAATAGGATCTCTCACTGAAGAGTGGAGTATGGGAGGGGGGAAGTGGAAGAGACATGTTGGGGGGAGGGGGAGGATCAAAAGCGGGCGACACCCAGATCCTCAAGCCTATCCCGGGTCTAAATGAGACTATCCTAGATAATCGTAGAACTCACTAATATTTCATAAATGAAACACTCCCGCCTCAGAAATCTACTTACTATGGGACTGCCTCCCACTCCCGCCAAAATGAATAAATACATCCCTGATGGGGTGAAGTAAAGGCGGCAGGTCTTTGTGCTGGCCACACAATCCTCCTAGTGTGCCGTGGCTACAGAAACTAGTGAACGCTGCTTCACCGCCCCCACGGATCAATGTGGTCCGACAAGATACTTATTACTTTACTTACCTAGGGGGATAATTTATTAAACCTTTGATTTTAAATGTCGCCTTTACAAAAATTTGTGGAATATAAGCGCATATCAATAGATGAACAGAGATATTAATTCTAGCCTTCACCAGGATTCGAACCGAGGACTTTCGGTCACCGTGCGCCCAGTAATCAGCCAGTGGTCAAATATTTAATGTCCGACCTTTAGCAGTTGATGATGCAAGGGGACGGTAACTCCCATGCGCATGAAATTGTTGTTGCTTGTCCTTCATAGTGGAAGATAACCACGTCCACAGTCTACCCAAGCGTCCAGTATTTTACTGGTGAATGTCTACCTCATTGTTCTGCATTGGAGTTCTGTCGACGTAGATTGGAGAAAATTGCTATATAAAGGCAACTGAAGCTCTTATTTCTCTTGTCTTTCTGATTCCCTATTTATCTGTCAAAATCTGCGTCCGCATTAATTGTCTTCCCGCAGTTTAAGTGACCGGGGGCATGACAAACTTAAATTTTTACATTGGTCTTGCCAGAAGCTAGTACTTCCCATGGTTAGGGTCATTTTTCTTTATACAACGCTGTCTGCTATTTTTGTGCTATTATTTGTGGGCAGACTCATCGCCCGGTTTATTTTCCTGTCAGGGCCCGCTCATTATATTATCTGGCCATTTCCTACTGAACTATATAATAGTAATGTATACTGAATACGATCAATAAATTATATAAGAATATGTTCTTCTATTTAATAAACAAGCTCTCTCTATACAATAATGAATACGACCAAAGAAATTTGCCAATTTAATCATGTGTAGGCCTACGCTCACTTGACCAGGCCCCACGAGAGGGGTAGAGGCAGCCATGTTTGACGTAAAATATTTTCCTCGATTCGCAAATTGGTCGAATGAATTCGTGACTATTCCTAACGATATGATGCTGAAAATTTGATAGAATGTATTGTTAGTCGCAACAAGTCTGCTGCCCAAGTTTCATCTCCATTGGACGACGAGAAGTGGTCGAAAAATCGATGCAAAGTTTTGCAAGAAGACAAGCAAGCAGACAAACAGTTTTAGTTAATAGAAAGGGAGTAAAAAAATACCACTGAATTATATAATAATGTAAAAATACAACTGAACTATAATATAACATACTATATAATGATGTAAAATAGTTCCGAACTATATATTAGTGTATTCGACCACTGAACTGTATATCATAATCATGTATAAGCCTATAATAAAGTGTGCTGAAGTATATAATCTTGTAAAATACCACATAACTAAATCATAATGATTAAGACCACTGAACTGTATAATAATGTATTTTGCGCAAAGGGTGATACTATTGCCAATGGCAAGTCATCATAGTGAATCTAGTGATTAAATGGAGGGTTAGAGAGGAGAAAGCGAAGCAGACGTGAGTGGCGCTGACAAAGGAGGGAGGAGGGGTAGAGGGGCAGTAACAAGGATGAACCCCAAAAAAACCTTCACTCCAGATCCATCACAATCAACAAGCCATATCTCCTGCTGGTCAGCCAGTGGTCAACTATTTAATGACCGGTAGTAAACATTTGAAATGGGAGGTGGGGGGGGGGCAAGAGAAGGTAACTCTCATGGCAAGGGATTAATGTTAGGGGGAGCGGGAAAGAGGGGAGCGGGAAAGGGGGGAGCGGGAAAGAGGGGAGCGGGAAAGGGGGAGGGCGGGCAAGTCCGGTGAAAGAAAAACAAAACTTTGGGCAAAAGATTGGGGGAGGTGAGGTCGGCGGAGGAACAGAGCAAAAGTTGTGAATATGTGTGTCCGTTTGACCAGAGGTCTGGAAGGAGGGCTGGATTGAATAGTAGAGATAGGGGAGAGGGAGGAGGGGGGGCAGCGTGTCTCTTCGGCTAGGTTTTGATCAATGCCCTGTCTTTGTGCGGGACGTCATGTTTGTCTTTACCAGTGGCCAGCGGTCAGAGCCCTCGCGAGAGGGGGGAAAACATCAATTGTGTTATCATGTGCTGGACAAGCAGGGGCGTGTTTCGGGGTTTAGGGGGGGCCTCGATGTGGTGGCCTATCAGTGCTAACAACAAAATACACATGATACTGGGAGACCACCCCGCCCTCTTCCAACAAACCCAAGAAGCTAAAACTATAGCAGCAGAGTCTGAGCAGAGTAATGTACCCTTCGGACCAAACTGATCATAGGGCCGGTGAAGCAGCCATCACGAGTTTGTGTGGCCATGGCAATCTAGGGGATTGTGTGGCCATGACCTACCTATCTATCTATTTATTTATCTATATGTCTTTCTGTCTGTCTATTTATTTATCTATATAATCTCTCTCTCTCTCCCCCTCTCTCTCTATATATATTGTTATGGACTAATACTATGATGACTATTATTTCGACTCGTTAAATCGGATTCAATGTATAGTTGTATCTTTATTAGAAGTCTCTAGATTCTGATGATCTGAAGTCCAAGCTAGGGGTTCCTTGACTGACACGTCTATGCAGTAATGTAGTTATAGTCGGTATAATTATCTTCAACACCTTCTTTCAACAATGATAGATCAAACAACTCCAGTTGTTGAAAAAACAATTTTATTTAAATTGTAGACTCAATATAAACTTTAAATAAATGCATCAACTGATGGCAACATAAGAGTTTCATAAAATGGCATAAAATATACAGGTATCAATATAGCGACTTCTCTCTACAAACTTTCAAACTGAACTAACTTTAAGGAGGTAGGGACTTTACAAAGAAAACTATTATCGAAGATTCTACAGGGTCTTAATACGCATTTCAAATCACGGCTGTAATAGGATACTGCGATCCAGAATCTAATCTTCAATTTCCACGGGGTTGGACGAATTATTTTATTTAAACTGCCCTCAGAGCAGAAAGGTCAAACCTTGGACTCTAATACGCACTTGTTAAGAGGTCAATGCCTTAGTACGTCATTCATCTATGACCGATATTCGTAACAATATATATATATATATACTTACCTACCTACCTAACTATTTACCTAGGTTTCTCTCTATATGTCTTTTAATCTGTTTGTCTGTATAGTTCATTCAATTCAATTTCACTGAACATCTTCTGGTTGTCTCTCTCTATATATATTGATTTATCTATCTATCCAAAGTAATCGGTGGCCTATCACCTTGGGTACATGTATGTCTAACCAGTCGTATAACTAGAGGGAGGGGGCGCGAAAAATGGTGCTAAAATTAGTTATCGTCTAAATTATATAGTCGAGTAAAACAATGTCAACATACTACCCTCTCTTACCTTATGTACGTTAGCTGACTAAAATTATATAGTCGAGTAAAACAATGTCAACATACTACCCTCTCTTACCTTATGTACGTTAGCTGACTAAAATTATATAGTCGAGTAAAACAATGTCAACATACTACCCTCTCTTACCTTATGTACGTTAGCTGACTAAAATTATATAGTCGAGTAAAACAATGTCAACATACTACCCTCTCTTACCTTATGTACGTTAGCTGACTAAAATTATATAGTCGAGTAAAACAATGTCAACATACTACCCTCTCTTACCTTATGTACGTTAGCTGACTAAAATTATATATACTACTAATAGCCCAACGGGCACATCATGTCATGTCGACGAAACACGTGGAAACCATAAAAAAAAACGTGGAAACCACGAAAACACGTGGAAACCAAAAAGAAAAACATGGAAACCACGAAAACACGTGGAAACCACAAAAAAAAGTGGATACCACGAAAACACGTGGAAACCAAAAAAAAAAACAGGTGGAAACCACGAAAAAACGTGGAAACCACGAAAAAACTTGGAAACCCCGAAAACATGTGGAGACCACATTTTTTTTTTCGCCGTGCCTGCTGGGAGATAGGTACCTATTTCCCCCTCCCCTCTCCGCCCACACGCGCCATTTTACCTAGTTACGCCCCTGGCGTCTAACCGTCCCCACTGTCTGTCTAATTCACAATATGGAAATTCACATAAACAAACATAAACAAAGGTAACTCGTGTTCTCTCCTCGGTACACAACAAACTTGATGTAACGCCAGCAGTTATCTGCCCATCTTTTGTCTTTTTATGACTACCCCCAAGTTATCTTAATCTCGATTTTAGCTTTTTTTATTAGAAAGAGAAGGACGGACAGAGAGACTATAAAATATATGCATATATATATATATAAATAGATATAAATATTCTTTATGTATGCTTGGAGATCAACAACTAAATCAGTGCTTCTCACAAATTTTGTATTTACTGGCATTGGAAAACAAAGAAACAATTTATCATCAGAGGACTTCAGAGTTCAATGCAGTAGAAAACACTATATAGATTTGTTAAATAATGGCGGTGCAAAACACTTTATCTCTTTCTATCTGTATAATATACAAAAAGTCCGTGTTTGTAGGTAAACCGATCCCCATTGGTCAATTTGAAAACACGTGAGTTTTGTGTAACTGACCTATGTAGGCCTATGCCTCTATAGTGTAAAATAATTTGTCACATCGGACATGTGTCATCGCTAGCTAAGTGGTTAACGTATCGGACTGCCATGCGGGTGACCGTGGTTCGATTCTTCAGTCTACTTTTTTTTCTACAATTTTGTTTTAATTAATATTAGCCTACTTTTAAAAAAATCTACGGGCAATTTAGATTTTTGTTAAATAAAAATACTTGCCTGTTTTTTTTTACCTAATTACAATATTTATTTACAATTACTTTCCTAAAAGTCTTCATGAAAAAAAAATAAAACAATTAATTATTAGATTTATAGTTTTCTTTTAATTGTAGTTTATAACATTTTTATCTGCACCTTGTACAGTCCTTTTTTTTCCACCCGGGCAACGCCGGGCAATTTAGCTTGTATATATATAAAGTATGCTGTGTGTGTGTGTTCAACCGATTATATTAGTTAATTTAAAGACACGTGACCTTATTGTCTCATATTATACTTTTGCAATTTCACTTCGGACATGTGTCTTCGATAGCTAAGTGGTTAACGTATCGAACTGTCATGTGGGCGACCCGGGTTCGATTCTCCAATTAGTCTATGTCACGATTCTGGATTAAACCGTGACTCGTAGCACTCATAGATAGACTATAGCATAGATAGCAGTGTATAACTAGAACCTTAGATTAGCTTAAGTTTAGCTAGAATAGAGAGAAGGTTAGTCTGACGTCACTATCTTCTCCCTCCCTTACGCAATTACATCTCCCCATCACTCTTTCTCACCTGTTTCTCTACCCTTCACTATACTATTGTACTACGCCCAAATTCAGAGTCTACTGACTAATACGATTCAACTTGGTACTACATCTTGGTTGAATGGGTACGAATGTGTTAGTTAAAATGTATATATTTTATCCTATGCTATATTAATGTATTCATATCATGTCTTAATGTATTTATATCTTGTGCTATTTTAACGCATGTGAGCGAGTCATTATTCGATCCCTCACTCGCCCCCTCCTCTTCGCGTCCCCGCCACCCCCCCCCCCCTTTTATATTCCCCTCAGCTAAGCGGCACGTTATGCAATTGCTTTGAGACGGTCGTTCTCTGAGCGTGGACCAGAAACTCCCCCACTCAGCAGTTCGCACACACGTAACTAATTCTCGTCCGAAACCCCCCCCCCCCAGCCACTTGAGTTAACTACTTAAGATTCTACCAAAGGGAGATAAACTCCCCCACTCAGCAGGACGTCTGTTCAATTGTCTTTCATCTAGACTCCCTCTCCCCCCCCCTCCCTTTTCCGCCCCTCGCAACCCCGACCCCCAATCCATTTTTGGCTCCAATAAGCCTTTCTTATGCAAATGTATATTCAATCTAGCCAATGAGAATAGGATGTAATTAAATGTAAGCCAACCAAATTAACCTTGGGTCAGGTGACTAACTTGCACGAAAAAGCCGCCCGACTAAACTAAAGCAGATCTCTCCCAGCTCCCGAGCTAGATACATCGTTTTGGTCTAGCTCCCAAATTGTTACTCGGACTTGCAGATACTTAGCCAGTAATCGTAATTCCCTCATTATAGTTACGTAGCCTAACCTTGGATTCCGTAACAACACAGTATATTGAGTGTTAGACGTTCCTGTGCATATATCTCAAGCATTGTATCTCCCCTACATGTTAGTATGTGTATCTCATCATTGGATATTGAATCTGAATCATAAATAAACACCTGAAACGTAACCAGAGACTTGCTTGCCTAACTTAGAACTGTCTGTCTGTGTGTGTTTAATAACATCTAAGCGAGCCAGTAGAGAACAAATAAATATTCCAGGTCAACCACAGCATCGGCACCTCATACCTCTAAGACAACCAGCCATTATTACCCCTCTCAAATGCCACTTCGTGACAGTCTATACCTATTTTGTTCTATAATTTTTCTTTTTTCTATAAATATTTTTTTTTTCTAAAATATTGTAAATCTACGAGCAACACCGAGCAATTTAGATTAGATGTTAAATAAAAATTATTTATTTTTTTACCCGATTACAATATTTATTTAAAATTACTGTCTTAAATGTTTTCAGTAAATAATAATTATATTTTAGAAATTATTAGATCTAGACTATATCTTTCTGTTCATTGTAGTTTATGAAATGTTTATCTGTAGCTTATATAATAATATGCCTGTTCAATTTTTCCCCGGGAAACGCCGGGGAATTTAGCTTGTTTCAAATAAAGACGCCTTAGTGATGTTCGGAAAAATAGCTTTAAATGTGTGTTGATTCCATTTGCAACCAGATTAATATGAGTGACCATCCACGATGTAATGAGTCGCTTTGTGCCTCGAACTATTTTTGTAAAATATGGATTTTTTTTTTTGATTTTTTTTTTTTGTAGTTTCTAATTATTTATTTATTTCTGCACATTTATGTGGTGAGTTTACATTCTAAAAATTCTCAGAAATTATGTGTTGGCAAATTAGTAAATTTGTAATTTCTCGAAATCATGTTTAAGACAGGCGCTACAGTAAAACACACATAGCTAAGAGGCTATTTCTCCCATTTTTAAACGATTTTCACTATTGAATTTTCACCATTGAATTCAGCATTCAAATCACTATAAGGATAACTGATAACTAAAAAAAAACTAAAAATGACCCAAGGGCACAAAGAAACTCATTTCTTGGTAAAGGGTCACCTCATGAATATAAGACGGCTTTAGCTTTACGCCACAAAATCCCGAAACAGATTAAATTCGACAAACGACATAAGAGTTTATCTGTCCAAATCAATCCATACATTAAAAAAACTAACAACAGTGAGAACCATTGATGTAAATGTTTTCTGCGTGCATAGAGCGAAAAATGTCGGCACTTTATCGTGTATTTATCGTCTTGTTATAGCCTCGGGATTCTCGTCTGCTTCCTTCTAATGTACCAGCTCATTTGGCTACCAGAAGCTCAAGCGCCATATTGTAGCAAAAGAAGAACATAATGGTCTGGGGTATATAGTCTATATATATATATAAATATATTTGTGTGTGTATGACATTAACCCTTTCATAGAATTGGTACTTTTAATCGACTCTTCACATATCAGTTTAGTTCTCTTTAAACAATAGTTAGCCATGAAAGGGTTAAGAGCATACTATTAAAATTATCTGAAGCTACTCTTGTTGTACAATAAACAAAATAATTAATGCAGTTAATTAAGGAAAACTTGTTAAAGTGATTTTTTTTAAAGCTGCACGTTCTATTTTTTGTGTGTGTGGATCAAATACTCCCTTCCTCTACCCCCACCGCCTCACACAGCATCACAAATGGTTGACCCCTCTTCCCTAAGTGTTTGACGTCATTTACGGACATCCCCTCTATGGCTCCCTCCACGTCACGCTACAGATAGCCAAGGCACTAGGTAAAAAAAAGTGTGGTAATCAATTCAATGCAAAACAACATTTAAAAAAAAATCCTTTTGCCTCGCTAAACCATCGATAAAATAATATTTTGTTATAAATGCTCAAAGCAAAAATTGCTAACTTTTTAAAGACTTGCCCCCCCCCCTGCTCCCCCCTGCTCCCCCTCTCACCTTCCCCATCCCCCCCCCCCACTTTATAACTCTATTTTTTCGCTGTACCCATAGCTAGACGTATATATATCTATAGTCTTTCAACTCTAATATTCATGGCGGAGTTATTGTTCCTTACACTATCTTCCTACACACATCCATCATCTCTTGCCTTTCCCTAGCCAATCTCTTCATCTTTTATCATACGACCAATCAAGTACATTAACACAATATAGACTTTTTAAAGGCCTATGTTAATGCGTGTTTGACCTTCACATTAAGACAGTTTATACGGTATTCATTCAGTTTATCTATATCCCTGTATGTAATGTAAGCAGTCTAGACCGCCAGGTGGCGACACCATCAACTAAATCTTTTGTTTTCCTTTTACATAAAAAAAAAAAAGAACTCAGTAAAGGCAATACTAGAATATATTCATAAAATGTATGCCAGTGTTAAAGAGTTCATTTTCATCAAATTTCATTGAAGTATTTCCGGAAAGTGTTTAAAATTTATGTATTTCCGGAAAGTGTTTAAAATGTATGTATTTCCGTGTCCAATATCGACCATTTTACCACGGTTTACATAACTATTATATAAGAATCTGCTGCATTTTCTCCACATTTAGTATGCTTTATTTTAAATGATTGAGCATTCCATGTAATATATAGCTCAGTGGTTATATCTTTATGCTTTTTATTGTAGTCTAAGAGGGTTATGTCTTCCCTGTTTAATAATACATTTGAAGGTTATTATTTCACGTTTGAATTTCGTGATCTTCTGCTCTTTTATTCATTTCTGTTCTCACAATGCACCCCTTATCGGAAAAGAAAAAAAAGGGCTGTGGCCCAGGAGTTCTCTATTGTTAATTTTTTTTATTTGAAATAATTTAATTGTTAAAGCTCCGTTCCGGTCTAATCTCCTGTCTGCTCCTCCCAGAGCTCAAGATAAATAATTACATTACTTTTATATTTAGTTAATTTAGTAGAAATTCGCGGACGACGAACCGTGCAATACAGCGGTGAGTTCTGACAACCTAAATAGTACATTTCATATTTCATTCTAATCTAAATGAAACTCTTTTTTTTTTTTAATTATTTAGCTCCAGCTTCAGAAAACATAAAAAAAAACGAAGGTCCGCATCTTTAAGCTCCGGCTCCAGCTTCGCAAAACATAAATTAACGAAGGTCCACATCTTTAAGCTTCAGTTTCGTAAAACATAAATTGACGAAGGTCCACATCTTTAAGCTCCGGCTCCAGCTTCGTAAAACATAAATTAACGAGGGTCCACATTTTTAAGCTTCAGTTTCGTAAAACATAAATTAACGAAGGTCCACAGCTTTAAGCTCCGGCTCCAGCTTCGTAAAACATAAGTTAACGAAGGTCCACATCTTTAAACTCCGGCTCCAGCTTCGCAAACCATAAAAAAACGAAGGTCCACAGCTTTAAGCTCTAGCTTCGTAAAACATACATAACGAAAGTCCACAGCTTTAATCTCCGGTTCCAGCTTCGTAAAACATACATACACAAAGGTCCACAGCTTTAAGCTCAGCTTAAAGCCTTACTTGACATTCCTAAGCTCAAGAAAAGTACAACCCATGGTCTGAAGGCAAACATACATGTCCCGTATATATTATTGGAGTCTCCCACACAAAGGGGAGATTATTTATTATGCTTAAAGCTGTCGTCTGCTACTAGATTCCGCGAAGCAGACAGCATTATTATTAGACCAATAAAAAAAAAGTTATGAGCCTATAAATCATGGACTGGATACTTTCATGGCTGGGTTTTCTTTATCTGGGTGTTCTTTTTTGGGGTTTTCTTTTTCTGGGTTTTCTTTTTGGGGGTTTTCTTTTTCTGGGTTTTTTATTTCTGTGTTTTCTTTTTCTGGGTTTTTCATTTTTTATTTTTGGTTGCTTTTAGTAAGTTTATTTGAGGTATTTTTGAAGCTAACTAGGGGTCTATCCATTTACAGATTATTTTGACTCTAATGGCTAAGTCAGGCAGGTTCACTAGTTTGAAGGGGGTTGTGTTGTAGAGTCATGTAATGCTATAATGGGCACAGTAGCCAAGCGTCCTGGGTTCGAATCCTGGTGAAGGCTAAGATTTTTTCCCGGGATTTAAAGGATGTCCCTGAGTCTACCCAGCTCTGATGGGTACCTGACTTTAGTTGGGGGTAAAGTAAAGGTGGCTGGGCATTGCGCTGGCCACACAATCACCTAGAATACCGCGGTCACTGAAACTGGTGAACGCTGCTTTATCGGCCTCATTGTTCAATTTGGTCTGACGGGATACTTTACTTATGTAATGTTGAGCCACATCTAGGCTTCTAGTTTCATACCCTCCCCATTTTTTTGTGGTTACCGTCTCTTATAGACAACCGAAATTCGGTTTCGGCACCAAAAGTAGTTAAATCACCAATTTCGGCGTATTTTCGTTAGCTTTCGGTATCGGGCCGAAACTGATATTAGCTTTCGGTCATCAGCCGAATATCTATTTTAACCTCCGAAATTCAGACTGCAACGCTATTGCTGCATCTATTACTCTCTGCTCATTGATAATTTCATTTACTTAAACTAAGTTAAACTGTTGCGAATTATTCTGTGTGAAGTAGAAAATTGAAGTTAGTAAAAAACGGATAATTTAATCACCTCCCCCCCCCCCCCCCAAAAAGGAGTTTTGGGATTACTGTGCAGTCTTTTAAAATCATTTGTTTGGCGATTTCGGTTTATTTTTCGGTTTCGGTTGAAACTAAGCATTTGGTTTCGATCGGCCTCTGAGCAATCAACCAAACTCCACATGATGTAGTTATCACAGCAAGCAGTCACTAACCCTAACCTCTCCTCTTATTGCGTTTTTCGCAGTAAAATTAAAATAGATATTTCCTATATCATTCTCATTCAGAACTAGATCTATAGGACATTTAAAAACGAATAAAGAAACATTACTTTAACATCGTTTCCTTCAATTCGAAATCTATCCGATGTTAGCGAAAAAAAACACCTGAAAAGATAAAAACGTTACAAACAAATCTTCAGAATTGGTAGGGAGTAAAAGGGGGGAGGGGGGAGGTATTTAAGGTAAACAGTCTTAGTGACGTAATCATTTACTCTACCTGGTGTTCATTTTAAAATTTTTAAAGCAAGACCCAGCAGCGGACATGGACTGTGTTTGTGTTTATGTGGTGTGTGTGTTGCAGTCAGAAGAATCCACTCGTTAAAGTACATATTGGGGGAGGGGAAGGAGGGGGGGGGGGGAAGGAAGCAGCATGTTGTTATGGGATTTATGAGATTTAATTGTACCTTACATTTACTCATTAGATCTAGCCCTTAACGAATTAATGCTGTTTTTTTTGTGTGAAATGTCTGTTTTTTTAATGTCTGTTATTTTAATGTCTGTTTTTCTTTATGTCTGTCTCTTTATTTTCTGTTATTTTAATGTCCGTTTTACTTAAATGTCTGTTAATTCAATGTCTGTTTTTTCTTCAATCTCTGGTATTTTAATGTCTGTTTTTTATGTCTGTTTCTTTATTGGCTGTTATTTTAATGTATGTTTCTTTATTGGCTGTTATTTTAAGGTATGTTTTTTTTCCTGTAATATCTGTTATTATAATGTATGTTTTTTTCTTTAATCTTTGTTTTTTTTAACGTCTGTTTTTAAGTCTGTATCTTTAATGTCATTTTTTATGTCTGTTTTTTTTTCTTTAATGTCTGTTATTTTAATTTAAGTTTTGGCATCTCTGGTCCCTTACATCAGTGGATTCAGGACTTTCTTATAGGCAGAGAACTAACTGTGGTAATAAATGGCACTAAGTCATTACCAATAACTGTAAACTCAGGAGTTCCACAATGAACTGTTCTAGGACCCCTACTATTTCAAAATTTATATTAATGATCTGCCAAATTGCATCAACACAGGAACAAAAGTAAGATTATTTGCCGATGATTGCATAATTTATAGAATAATAAAGACAGGAAAAGATAGTGAACTTTTACAAAAAGACCTAGATGAACTACAAAAATGGGAATCAAACTGGAGTATGTCTTTTCACCCAGAAAAATGCCAACTAATAAAGGTATTCAAGAAAAATAAACAAATAATAACAAACTACTTCATTCATGGCAAAGAACTCACTCAAACTAACAATGCTAAGTATCTAGTAGTAGTAATAAATGACAAGTTATCTTGGAACCCTCATATTGATAAAGTAATTAAAAAATCAAACAAAACTTTAGGATTCATAAAAAGGAACTTTTACAAATATAATTAAAATATAAAACTAAAATGCTATCTCACATTAGTTAGACCTATACTAGAATATGCAGCACCTGTATGGGACCCATCAACTAAAGAAAACTTTAAAAAATAAGAACAAATCCAAAAAAGAGCTGCAAGGTTCATAACTAGTGAATATTCCCAATTAACAAGAGTAACACCATTAGTCAAATCACTAAACCTAGAAACACTAGAGGACAGAAGGGCAAAGAGTAAAGTAGTAATAATACATAAGACATTAAACTCTAATTTAGAAATACAACCCATTAACAACCTGTTGCAAAGCTCAGATAAACATAAAGACAAAAACACTTTGCTTAGCCCTTATGCGAGAACCAATACATATAAGTACTCTTTCTTCCCGAATGGCATTCGGGCATGTAATGGGTCGCCTGAACAAACCAGGAAAACCAATAACTTAAAATCATTTAAAACATTAATAAAAATGCAAGACTAGACTCGGATCACGGATGACCGTAGGACGCAATAATCTTCTTTATAGAAGGAGCGTTTGTAATGTATAAGATAAGAAGATAAGATAAGATGTTTTTATTTATAGTCTGTTCCTTATAGTCGGTTTCTTTAATGTCTGTCTCTTTACCTACATTTTTTTCTTTCATTATCTTATTGTATTTTTGTTATGGTCTGTTTTTGCGTCCAGCCCCTAACCACCTTGTTGCCTCATTAATTGTGACTCGGAATTAAAAGATATAGATCTTGGTACTTGAAGAGTGCAATAACATCACATGAAGTATTTTCTTAGTCCTTAATCTACTAAAATATTTTACGCCATTTTACGCCTGAATGGATTCAGACCCCTTCCCCCCCCCCCCCGATCTTTTTTTGCCACGCCATTGGTCAGCTGTGTCATCAACTGCATTAAAAAAGATAATACCGTTGCAATTTCTCTAATCCAGTCAGTAAAGTAGTAAGTAAAGTACACTTCGGACCAAATTGATCCATAGGGCCGGTGAAGCAGCGTTCACTAGTTTCTGTGTCCACGGCATACTAGGGGGTTGTGTGGCCAGAACAATGCCCAGCCGCATTTACTCTACCCCAACTAATGTCTGGTACCCGTCAGAGCTGGGTTGACTCAGGGACACCCTCCAGACCTCGGGAACAAATCACAGCCTTTACCAGGATTCAAACCCAGGACCTTCGGTAGGCCTACGCCAGTGGAAATCGCTAATGACCATTATCAACTTTCTTCACCCTACAACCTACAAGGCAAAACATCATCAGATGTATGTGTGTGTATGGGGGGGGGGAGGTGGGGAGAGAGGAGGAGGAGGGGGGAACAGAGGAAGTGGCATGGGAAGTTATGTCTACCGTTTCTTCCTAATGCACGTTATCTGATATTGAAGGAGGCGGGTAGGAATACGTACATGGCACTACTTTTTTATGAGCATGTAATTGCACTTACTTGTTGTGTGAAAAGGAAAGGCAGAAGTCACAACCTCTGGACGCCACATTTGGGGGGGGGGGGGAGGGGGCAAGCTGACGTCAGCATGTTTCCCGGGAGTTTCTCAGCGCCCCCTCTCCACTTCCGCTCATCCTATCTCTTCTCATGTCTTCCGTCGCATGTCCATCTGTCTGTCTGTCTGTCTGTCTGTCTGTCTGTCTGTCTGTCTGTCTGTCTGTCTGTCTGTCTGTCTGTCTGTCTGTCTGTCTGTCTGTCTGTCTGTCTGTCTGTCTGTCTGTCTGTCTGTCTGTCTGTCTGTCTGTCTGTCTGTCTGTCTGTCTGTCTGTCTGTCTGTCTGTCTGTCTGTCTGTCTGTCTGTCTAACTGTCTCTCTTCCTATTCGTATTTTTTCTGTCTATCTTATTCGACTATCAACATCTCTTCCTGTCAATCTGTCTAATCTAAAATCTAAACACAAAAAGCTTAGATTTTTCTCTGTAAACTTGTCACCACAAGTTGTAGTTTTCTGTGGGTTCCGCTCGTGCCCTATGACCTTTGACCCATGTTGCAAGCTGAAATCAACGTCTTCATTCTAACAACGTCATTCATATTGCAATTTATTTTCTCCCTTGGATTGATCTCCCCTTAGCGCACAATGGGAAGTAGAGGGCAATGACACGAAATCTATTTTTAGGACTCATCGCGCTGGGCGCTTTCTCTCTCGATCTCTCTCTCTCTCTCTCTCACTCCCGTTCATTCCAGTCTTCTTCCACAATCTTCTCTCCCCCCCCCCCTCATTTTTAATGCAGTAATTAGTTTCGAAAAAAAACCATCTTAATCACTGCATTTAGACAACGATAAGTCAAATTAACGTATAATTTTTATAAGCCATAATAAATCAGTGTTGTTGTTTTTTTTAAAGCTGGCTGTTGCAATTTAAAACATAATTTATTTTATAACAGTTGTGCTCGGAGCGCATTCTGGTAGATTTAATTAGAACTCATTCACACACACACTCACACGCACAACAAACGACACACACATGACGGTTTATGTGTACAGAGGGAAAAGTGGATAACGTGTGCGCGTATGTGTGTTGGGGGGGGAGGTGTTACATGTGTAAGAGAGAGAAACTGAACAGCTGTTCCCCACCTACCGGAAGGGGTTGAAGGGAGTGATTGAAATGTATATGACATATAATGTGAGGAGGCGAAAGCTTACAGCGCCATCTATTAAAACGAAAAGTGTGTGAGTGGTTGGGTGTGTGTGGGGGGGGGGGGGGTGTCAAGACCAGGGGCGAAGCCAGAAATTTTTTCCAGGGGGGGGCTGTACTTTCGCGTGACAAATATTTACCAAATACCAGGGCGGGGGGGGGGGGGGGGGGGGGCTAAACTTTCGCGTGACAAAGATTTACCAAATTTTGAGCGAATTTAGTGCATATTTTAAAAAAATCAGTTGAAAAAAAATATTTTTTTTAAATTCCAGGGGGGGGGGGGAGGGCTTAGCCCCCCTCAGCCCCCCTGTGGCTTCGAAGGGGTACTGACCAGGAGCGTCTTAAAAGAACATGGCATAACATTGTTGCGTTGCTTTTAGATCTTACTTACTTTCTAAATTAAGTCTTTCGCTCCACCAGGGACATAGGCCGCCAACAAGAGTCCTCCACGTATCCCGATCCTGGGCCAATTTCTCTATCTGAACCCAGTTAGCCCTAACTTTTTTAACGTCAGCTTCCATATCGCGCTTCCAGGTGTTTCTCGGCCGACCTCTTTTCCTTTTGCCTTTTAGATCAAATCCTTAAAAAAATTTTTTTTTTTACTAACTTCATATGTATGTATTGGACCGGGAAGTCGAATGGCTAGTTGATCCAATGTGATGGCGAGAGGGGGGGGGGGGAGGATTGTATGGCCAGCAGGGTGCACAAGCTGCTTGCGCGTCGACGACTCGGGGCGATAGTACTCGGGGCTGTGACACTCGCCCTATGGGGCATGTGTGGCCAGCAGGGTGCACAAGCTGCCTGCGCGTCGACGATTCGGGGGCAAGAGTACAAGGGCTGTGACACTCTCCCTATTGGCCACTCTTTGCCCGCCAAACTTACACCGGCTTGTTTATCTATGGAATATGACGGCCGAACTTTTACCCTGGTTCTTGGCAACCTTGATGCACGGATATTATATATATGCAGTTAGTACTATTAACACTCAGGATGCACATACACAGTAAAATAACTCACAAAGATGATCTGTTCATATAAGGAGGCGGTTCCGTTTATGGGTACAAAAAAGTTTCTTTCTATATTACAATTAAGTTCAAAGGGGTGTGTCAGTCAAATGGACCCGTCCCAGAGATTAGGTTGTGGCATTCAACAACCAATCAATCATGAGTACCTGAACCTACTCACCCCCCAAATAACTGCTAGAAGTTGCATCATTTTATTTTTTTTTAACAACAATTACTAAGGCAACAAAAATCCTGAGCATTTCTTTGGCCACACTACCCCCTGGGGCCTGCACATCCTTGTCGGCCGTATTGCAAGGAAGGAAGAGAAGTTTAGAAAAATGTATGGAAACGCAGAACTAATGAGGAAAAAAATAATGTGCTCGGGCAGTTAGGGGGCGGGGAGTTGGATGGAGGGGGGAGCTAAGGGGAGTTTAATTTGATTGAGGCTTTACGTAGCGTAATACATTAGGAGTTGGAAGAGAGAGAGAGAGAGAGAGATAATGAAAGAAAGAGAGAGAAAGGAAGAAAGAGAGAGAGAAGGAAGAAAGAGAGATATTCTAAGATATAGAGAGCGAAAGAAAGAAAGAATGAACGAATAAAAAAGGAAATCAAAGGCGAAAGAGTAATTGAGAGAAAAAAAAGGAAGAAATAAAAGAGAGAATGACAGTGAGAGAAGGGAAAGAAAGATACAGTCGCATGCAAGTCATTTCAGAAATGGGGTACAACTAGCTACCAACTAGGCCAGGTAGATCAGACTTGGTGCACAGGTAGATAAAACAGCTTAACTGACATGCGCAAACAAATATGCCAGATAATCTGTGACATGCGCAAAATGATACGTCAGTCGCTGTGACGTGCGCAAAGGATACGTCAGTAGAGACGACATGCGCAAGAATATGATAGTTGGTCTGACATGCGCAAAGATATGTCTGGCGACTGTTGCGTGCGCAGAAGAAAAAGGCCAGTCATATTGTGACATGATGATGTAAGCAACGGAAATTTCAGTCATTTTGTGACATGATTATGTAAACAAAGAAAATTTCAGTCATATTGGGACATTATTATGTAAGCAACGGAAATTTCAGTCATTTTGTGACATGATTATGTAAACAAAGAAAATTTCAGTCATATTGTGACATTATTATGTAAGCAACGGAAATTTCAGTCATATTGTGACATGATTATGTAAGCAAAGGAAATTTCAGTCATTTTGTGACATAATTATGTAAGCAAAGAAAATTCCAGTCATATTGTGACATGATTATGTAAGCAGAGGAAATTCCAGTTTCAGTGATCACGGCATACTAAGGGATGTGTGGCCAGCACAATGCACGGTCGCCTTTATTTTGCCCCAACTAATGTCAGGTTACAGTCAGGTATCCATCAGAGCTGGGTATACTCGGGAAGAAAGAGTGCTAATATGCTGATGGGTATCGGACTTTAGTTAGGGGTAAATCCCCTAGTATGCCGTGGCCACAGAAACTGATGAACGTTGCTTCACCGGCGGCCCCATGTTCAATTTGGTCCGAAGGGATACTAGACTTTATATGTTACTGTACTCTAATTTGGAAGAACAACACAATAACAACCTGTTGCAATGCTCAGATTAACAATAGGACAGAAAAACTTTTCTTATCCCTTATACCAGAAAAAAATGCATATAGCACTCTTTCTTCCCGAGTGGCATTCGGCCATGGAATGGGTTGCCTGAACAAACCAGGAAAACCAGTAACTTAACATCGTTTAAAACATTAATAAAAAAAATGCAAGACTAGACTCGGACCATGGCTGAACGTAGGACGCAATAATCTTCTTTATAGGATAGCATCTAAAATATATAAGATAAGATAATATACTTAAAGTAAAGATTGTATAAATAAATCTAAATAAGATAAATGAAATAGAACATACGGAATAAATTTGAATGAATTTGATCTAGGGGTAAAACGAAAAAAAAATATAATTAGGATATTGCATTTTAATATGTCTGTTTTACATTTTAACTCGTAATTCATATTCAATTCCTTTTTTTTTTCTTCTTCAAACTTTATCCTCTGAGAAACAGCGAGAGCTATTAAGGATAAAAGCGTTCACGTTTTTTAATTGCCACTTAACGTTATTAGAATTCACATAGCACGTTCTTGCAACGAGAAGCCGATGCACATGCTTTGTATCACTCCGCGTGTTGTTTTTTTTCTTCCGGTTTTCTTTACACGACGTGGAATTTATTTCTTTTTCTTTCTTCTGTTTTTTTCTTTTTTTTTTTTGGTTTACACGCTTTGCTCTTGGTTTTGCGTATGTAGATATAGATTTCTATGTGTGTGTGAGTTTGTGTGTAAATTTTTTTTTTTTGTACTTGTTGAAAAAATATTTAAATGCTGATACATGATATGAATATAGATGAACCGTAATATAGTCTAGGCCTGTTATATTGGAGAATTGACGTCTTAACGATTATGCATGCATGATGACCCTAAAAGGTCGATGCATTCCAAAACTTCCGGTCCTATTCATTCATTTACTAACAAAACATGTATATGTGCTGCGTTCGTTGTTGTTCTGCGAGTAAGAAAACGATGTATGGGATAAATCATTTCCCAAAGATGTTGCCGAGCGAAAACGATCGTGAAGACGTGAAGAATCACTGATTTTGAATGTAAAATATTTTAAAAATTAATTTCACCGGAAGTAAACCGGAAGTTTTTGAATGTATTGACACATTACCTGTATAGTTTAGTTTAGTGTAGGCCTATGCTAGTTGTCAACTAACAAATTTTAATTTAACTTGAAGCGACTAACACGACGACTATTAATTATCGCATAGGCCAACTAACTTTTGATGTTGAAAACGGATTCCTCATAACTAATCTTATAGCCTTTGTATATTTCTATTAGCTATACTTCAAAGCAAAACAACGAAAACATAATTTAAAGTTTTGTTGTCGAAAATAATCCGGAAGTTCATGTATGCATCGAACCCAAAAGGTCAGTCCTCATTAAGACTTGTCAGTGTAAAGGTGGGAATTAGAATGTAAAATACAGCAAAACCTCAATTACGTCAATAATCCACCTGAAAGAAATTGGGGAAAATCCGAAGCCAACGAAAACCGAGCCAATTTACTTTCATATGAATAAACGTGAAAAAAAAAGGGGTATATTTTCATTGAGAAAATCATAGCGATTAAATAAATCGATTAAATACAAAGTGTACAATACAAAGGGAATCGGGAATTCCAAAAAAAAAAAAGAAGTCATTCGAGTCACCGAATAGGGGAGGAGAGAAAAAAAAGTCTACTGAAGATATATAGATCACAAATTCGATCAAAATTAGATTATGGATGTTTAGTATACGGATCAGCAAGAACATCATATCTAAAAATGCTTGATCCTGTACAAAATCAATGTCTACGTCTATGTCTAGGAGCATTTAGAACTACTCCATGTACCAGTTTGCAAATAGAAGCAAATGAATCACCACTACAAAATAGAAGACTCAAGCTATCATTACAATATGCACTAAAACTAAAATCCTTACCGAATAATCCAGCGTATTTATGTGTTTTTCACCCACAAGAAAAAAACAGCTTTACTGAAAACTCAAAATATATACCAACTTTTGGACTTAGAATTGAAAAAGAAATGATCGAAACTAAAATTGAATTTAGATTTATAAAAAGATATTATATACCAAAAACTCCACCATGGCTTTTTGAAATCCCGCCTATAAACTTAGAATTAAACCATAGAAATAAAAAGGATCCTTGCATGGATATGTTCCAAGAAGTGCTACAAAAATACCCAAATTATGTACAAATATACACAGACGGATCGAAAAATGATACAGCGACATCTTCGGTTGCTCTTACCTCAAATACAAGTAAAAAAAGAAAATATAATTCCAGTATCTCAATAAATACTGCAGAGGCTTTAGCAATATGCCTGGCATTAGACATTGCAGAGGAATCAGAAAACCAAAATTTTGTTATTTTATCCGATTCGTTATCTTGTCTTACTGCTATGGGAAACTGTAATACCAGGAATATATCTGCCTTGGACATTTTGACAAAATACCAATCAATATATGAAAGAGGCAAACGTGTCGTTTTCTGTTGGGTTCCTGGTCATGCAGGGATAGATGGAAATGAAAAAGCTGACAGAGAGGCTAAGGCCGCCCTGTTGTTATCAGAGAGTATTATCCCAATACCATATCGAGACTTGAAACCTTTAATAATTAAACATGAAAGACAAACATGGAATAACTTCTTGAAAACCGAATGCAATAAACTGCAGTATTTGGAAAATTCAAAAACCTGGCATGATACAGGCCAACTTGTTCGAAAGGACGCAGTTATTCTCTGCAGACTACATACAGGACATACGAAACTAACACATTCGTTTATCTTAAAACGAGAAATGGCCCCAATGTGTGCTTTCTGCAATGCCAACTTAACAGTGTCTCACATTTTGTTGGAATGTAACACATTTGATGGCATTCGACGTAAATTCTATTACTGTAGAACTCTTCATGAACTTTTCAGCAAAATTAAACCAAAACATATAATAAACTATATTAAAGACATACAACTGTACAACAAAATCTAAAGATATAAGAACAATAAAATGGATACAAGAGAAAAATGACAACAACGTTATCAAAAAGGCTCTATATAACCTTCGATGTTGATGAGCCGGAAATTCAACAATTCAATTCAAATATTAAAGCAAGCGGCCCATCATATTATAATTCTAGTCTTTGATGGTGTCATTTAGTCGAGTTGTTGTGGTAGACTTAATGTCAGTATACCCATTTAATGTGGTGCTCGGTAAAAATCAATTCTTGCATCTCTATCTGTTACTCTATATCAATCTATGTCTCTATTATCTTACCCTCCTCTGTGTCTGTCCGCATATCTCTCTCTCTCTCTGTCTATCTACCTCTCCCCCCCCCTCCCCCACATTTTGTCCTGACTGACAGTAGATATTATAAACAACAACCCAAATCTACACTTGAGAATGACGTGTCGTTGATAGTTGAAAGTATAGCTTTCTAATCCCCCCACCCCCACCCGTTAAATGGTGGAACTAATTCCACTAAACAAGAGTAGTTGGGGGGGGGGGGGGAATACTTAGTTGCAATTCAGAGCGCTAGACCAGGGGGGGGGGAAGGGGTCGGAATCGATAAACAACACTGGGACGCCCGAGGGTATATTTTGAAAACAAAAAAAAACAACAACATAATTACCGCTTATCACGACTAGTGTACCGGAGTTCTATTTTTAGAAACAATGTCTGTTAGGGGAGGTGGCTATTTTCCTTTTATATTAACGGATTCCACACATTGCGCAACAGCCATGGGGGCGGAGAGTATATGGGCGGGAGGAAAAGGGGGGGGGGGAAGATAACGGAGTTATTGAACATAATTAGTTCATTAGTTATCATTACACGTTGCCAAAGTGGGCTTTGTTGTTGTTGTTTTGTGGGAAGGGGGGGTGGAGGGGAGTTTTTCCTGTCATTTGATGACAGTGTCGATGACAGAATTGAGTGAGTTGCTGTTATCGCTTGCTTGACATTTGATGACATATATTGGGGACGTTTGAATGACGTGCAGTGATTGATGCCAAGTGAACGCTTCATGGCATATAAAGAACATGATGTCATTTAAATGAAAACTGTGGCTAAGAGGAAATTTATCAAATGATTTACAGAGAAGCTGGATGATCCATAATGGTGCTAATCTTGTAATGTTTTTTTTCATAAGCAAAGCGAATAAAGTAAATAAACCTCATCAGACTATTTACATGTATTGTGACCTAGATATCTACAGCAAGCGAAGAAGACTTTACATGGGCGATACAAAAATATAATGTGCTTTGTGATTATTTCTAATTGTATATAAAATCGACCAATTACCAATTATATATATATATATATTTATCTACGGAGGGGTTACGTTTGTGGGTTTACCCCCCCCCCCCCTCAATAATACAACTTAACTAATGCCCCCCCTCTCCCACCATCCATCCCGTCTGGAGTCAGGAGCACAGAATAGGTGTAGAACAGACTACGCAATCCCTATATGCGCGGTCACTAAAAGTGAAGCTCGTCTTCCGCCATTTTCTTTTGATCAAAGGCAGCGATTACTAGAGACGCTTCTATAGTAAAATGAGAAAGTTCTTTTTTTATTACTGATATCTAGTCTTAGCAAGCTTAGAACTAAAGCAAGGCTACTAATATTAAGTAATATGAGGTTACAACTTATCGTTGCTTATCCTCTATGGAGTCAGGAAAAAATGTAGTTTGACATGTTTATTTGTACGATAATCCATCGTTTTCGCATCATTGTTGCATTTTTTTTTACACAACAGCCTTTGTACCTTTTGCATGAAACATTAGCTTTGGGTGTTCGAACTTGTAGATTTGATGAAAAAGACATTGCAAAAAAGCATCAATATATAGTGTAACCAGGTCCGCTGAGTCTAAACAGTATGGCGTCGGTATTACTTCCGGAAACAGATAAAAATGCGATTGCGCATTCTGTTCTATATTTAGTCTGCGATTCCCTTACTCTCCCCAGCCATCGTTTGGTCCTGGATCATTCCGACTCATTGACCTCGGGGTTTTGTCATCGTGACACGACCTTGTGAGAATCCGTCGTCGTCGGGGGGTCAAAACCTGTAGGTAAACCCCTCGTGGCGCCCCCTCCCCTCCCCCCCCCCCCAACGGGGAAGATGTGAAAACGTTATGTAGGTCAACGGAAGGGAATCAATAAACGAAACCGAGGCCATTAGATCTTGTTGGTTGGTTCTTCCTGCTAACGCGCGTTTTCTTTGTCTTCCTCCCCCCAACAGTCGCTCCCCCCCCCCTTTCTAACTGCACCCGGCGACACTCGCGTTGGTAGACTAGCCCCCCCCCCCCCTCCATCAGCCCCCAGTCATCACCACTAATATCACACTCACCTGTTCGTGAGATTGGTTTATGATATCAAGACGAGAGGTTTGCTGTAGGTTTGCAGAGGAGTCGTACATTTGGTGTATACGTTTGTGTGTATGTATGTATGTGTTGTGTGTGTAGACATATATGTGTGTGTGTGTGCGAGTGTGTTTGTGTAAGAAACATTGATCTTCATTGTTCGCAACGAATACATAAAATCATTTACTAACAGCTAGCGTTTTTGCGTACAAAAATTGTTACAGGATGAGTTTCTTGCGTAACAAATTGTTACTGGGAGGGTTTCTTTCATAACTATTGTTACAGTAGGCCTATGTGTTTTTTTTTTGTAATAAAATTGTTACAAAGAGTGTTTCTTGCGTAGCATTCTTCCACAAAAAAAAAAAAAATAAAACACACAAGAACTACAACTTGTGAGAGACACGTTTATGCACAATCTTGAAAGATTAGCAAAGAACTCTTGTTAAGTTTGGGATTAACTCCCCCTTGTGGGTGAGAGTTGCGTAGAGCGACACGTCGGGGGCGGGAAAGACAAACACGCGAGAGATTATCGTCAGACAGGTTTTAACAGCCAGGTTTAAACTAATTCTGTCTTTTCTTTCAGAAGTATGATCCGCCTCCCCACCCCCAACTAAAGTGATAAAGAAACGAACCAGAGACTTGTCGCTAGTGTGACTATCATCACAACTACCAACTTACCTACTTTCTTTGTCCGTCGCTGGGGTTTGGGGGAGAGGATGTAGTACAGGGGACCATGGGCGTCACCGAAGAGGAGGACATAGAAGCTTGTTTGGACTAGCCACCCACTGTGTCGGGCGGGGGGGGGGGCGGTGCAGCGCGTTCGGCTGGCGTACCGAAGGTCCTGGGTTCGAATCCTGGTGAAGGCTAGGATTTTTTTCCCAGGGACTCGAGGGTTGCCCTGAGTCTACCCAGCTCTGATGGGTGCATGACATTAGTTGGGGTAAAGTAAAGGCGGCTGGGCATCCTGTGCTGGTCGCACAATCCCTTAGTATGCCGTGGCCGCAGAAACTGGTGAACGCTGCCTCATTTGGCACGTGGCCCTATTTGGTCCAACGGGATACTTGACTTGTTCACCGTTTTCGTGCACTTTGATTATGGGTTTTAAATTATGTTGATTAAGTTGTTGTTTTATTTTCTGATCTCTTCGGGTAACCCATTCGATGGCCACAATGCCACTTGAGAAGAACGAGATTTTTTTTCATTGTTTGTTCTTGCATTTTATGTTATAAATATTATCTTTGCAAAAAAAGATAAGAAGAAGTAGACATTTGAAAAGCAAGACGGAATGTTTGCCGGTCATACGTAATTTGTTTAACCCTTCCCGTACCGACCTACTTCTATCTATGCTGCTTTCAGTTCCGCTATATACGCACCCGGGACTGTAAGGGTTAATTGACCGACTGATTCCAAACAGATGTGACATGTAGACTCTATGTAAAAATAACAAAATAAATACATTTGGTTAGTATGTTGTTGGAGCTCAAAGGAATACGCGTCTACAAGATAAAGACTTTAATTAGATTTTTAATTTTGTAACACATGGGATCTCAAACATGTTAAACGTTGTACAGGTCCGAGAGCCGAGCGTTAAGTTGGCAAAGTATATGAAAGAAGTCATATTGCACATTTTCCTATTCTGGGCACAACAGGCGGGGTCCGGGCAAGAGGGGACCCATCCTGGGGGATGGGGTGGGGGAGGGGCAAGCCTTTACTGTGGCAATCAAAACGAGATGGGCGTTTTTAGCCGAGGAAAAAAAATAAGGCGGCCGTTGTGTGGGTTTAGGGAGGGGGGCAGGGGGTGGTGTATATAGCAGGAGCTTACAATAATATGCTTAGAAATAAGAAAGGAAAGAGGGGGAGAAGTAGGCGGCGTAGTTTGAAACAGATGCAAGTAAAGAAGAGACAGGGAGCTTGTGTACATTGAGATTAGCGAGGATGAGGAGGGAGGGAGGGAGGTGGGGAGGGAGGGCGACGACTGGTTTGTCTGTGTATGTGTGGACAGAGAGAGGGAGAAACTGGATACATGTGACGTAATCAAAACTGTAAAAAGTAGGCGTAGGTGGAAACATTCACATTCATAAACGAAAATTAAAAAAAAAGTCTTGTGTCTAAAGTCTGAACATAATAATATATGTTGGGGAGAGTAAACAAATAAAAAAAAAGGGGGGACGGATGGTATGCGCGGACTGTTTGATCATTATTAGGTTGCTTCATAACACTCACAACATATGCCTATTTCATCTCTTTTCATCTCATCTTTCATTTGTTATCCCCTCTGCCCACTCCCCAACCCCAAGGGGGCCTGTCAGTTGAGATCAATGAGGGCGAATGCGACCCCCCCCCCCTTCCATTCCACAGTGCCATGAGAATGCCAACCGTGGTGACATCAATGACATAATTTGACACCTGCGACGTACAGCCCAAGCAGCCAGTGCCAGTTTTCTGTTCAATAATCTGTTGTTTCATAAATTATAGAACATGCAGCTAATTTTTTTTTAATAAATTTTAAATGATAAATAATACAGAATATAGAAGTAATTCAATCGGACCAATTGAACCACGGGGCCGGTGAAACAGCGTACACAATAGAGAACATACACAAGCCCAATTCATAGTATTGATATCCTTTTTATAAAGGGAGAGTGACAAAAAACACTTTTCCTTATCCTTTATGTGAGAAGACATAACGCACAATTCTGTAGTCTACTACAGGCGTACAAAGGGTAAAGTAGTAATGTAGTAATAATATATTAGGTATTTAACTCTTTTTTAGAAATACAACACGATAATAACCTGTTGCAATGCTCAAATAAACATAATGACAAAAAAAAAAAAAAAAAAAAAAACACTTTCCTTATCCCGTATGCTAGAACAAATGCATATCTATGTACTCTTTCTTCCTGAGTGGCATTCTGGCATGGAATGGGTTGCCTGAACCAACCAGGAAAACCAGTCACTTAACATCATTTAAAACATTAATAGAAATGCAGGACTAGTGACAGTTTGACGCTATACTATTCTTTATAGTTGAAGTCTGTAATGTAAAAGATAAGATAATCATAATCGGCATAGGCCCTTCCTAGCCGAAACTGAAAACCACACGACCCTTCACCTCACAGGCTTTTGCCAGTTTAGCTCGTCCAGCCATTTATTTTTAACCCTTTCCACTTTTCCGCGTTTTCTTCAGTTCTCTTTGAACAATAAATTGAAAGGGTTAACAAAAAAAACAACAACAACTGCAACAACAACAAAAAAAAAACAGCACAAAAGCATACAAAGAAACAACAACAAAAAAAACAACAACGTCAAACTAAACATTAATGTAAAAAAAGAAGGCACAAAAGAAATCTAAAAAATAAGAGACGAAGGTTATTTCCTCAATAAATGAAGGACATTTTTTATTTTATTTCTTTGTATGTAAGATAATAGAGCTCGTCGTGATTACAGATTGGGACGTAGCAGGGTCGTTGTGACGTACTATTACCGCAGAGTTGCACACATTAATAAGATATACGAGCCTAGAGACGTGACTTAGAGCGGCCCAGTGATGTGACGTAGTACGACCTTAGAGATGTGACGTAGTACGACCTTAGTGATGTGACGTAGTACGACCTTAGAGATGTGACGTAGTTCGACCTTAGTGATGTGACGTAGTACGACCTTAGAGATGTGACGTAGTACGACCTTAGAGATGTGACGTAGTGCAACCTTAAAGATGCGACGTAGTACGACCTTACAAATGTGACGTAGTACGACCTTACAAATGTGACGTAGTGCGACCTTAGAGATTTTACGTAGTGCAACCTTTAGAAATGTGGGACATACTATATGATGTATAACTGTATCCCCCCCCCCCTTTACTCTCGGGAGGAGAGGGGGGGGGCAACCTCCATATCCATATCTAAATGTAAGATGTCAATGGAATGAATTCTAGTGTTGAGACTTCGTGGCGATGACTTCTCAAAGTGTCGCCCTACATAACCTGCCCAGAGCTCAATGCCCCCCTCCCACACGGCCATCACGCCCCCTCCCCCCATTCACTGCATGCAAAGTAATTATGCAGGATCACGCAAGACAGACATTACACGGAAGTCCGTCAGCATCTCAAAGTTGATTTTAGCCTTCGGACATTCTCCCCCCCCCATCTCCCCGACCCCCACTCTCTCCTCGCCCCTCCTTCCTGCACCTCTCCCATACGATCTTTCCTCATCCTCGTCGCCTCTCCCCACAACATGACATTTTAGGGCGCCTCCATGGGGGCCACGGGGCGTAATATGGCCTGGCTCGCCCTGATATTAGAAAAACGTATTTATGGCAAGGGACACTCTTTTAGGTATGTGTATACACCACGCCACACACATACACACATACACACACATTTTAAATCCTCCCTCACGACCACGCCCCCCCCCCCTTTAAACTCCCTCACCCTCCATTTTATCAATTTTTCGACGGCAAACTAGGTCAGAGTAACCTTAACAGTTGACAATAAAAACATTTTCTCCTGGAGAAAAAAAAATCAATTAATCCTCAGATAAAGCTAAAAAGCTAGTGAGGAAAGAAAAAAGTATCGGTTTTCAATGGAAAAGGAAGAAAGATATATTAATTGTGTTGTTTTTTAATATTAATAATTGAAATGTTTTGTATTGACAACCAAAAAAAAACAAACAACAACATTTTCCTGAATACTCAGAACAGTGGCGTAGCCAGGTTTTGACGCTAGGGGGAGCGAAATGTTAGTAAAAAGCCCAACTTTTAGCAATTTTTTTTCCAGATTTATAGAATAACTAAGAATTCGTACGTATCAAGTGTTATAAGAAAACCCTGTGCCGCATGATACACACACTGTGTAATAGTGCAGATTCACCATTCTTTTTCTAGCAGTTAATGATGGGAATTTCTGCAAAATTGATTGCACCTACAGCTCATTTTTGGGATGAACGACTAGTATATCTCTTCCAGAAATCCCCCCCCCCCCAAAAAAAAAAAAAAACTGAAGAATGTACAGTATTTTTTTTTTTAATTTTGTCTTTCAGAAGTTAATAGTTATAGACTCTAGCTTTATAGAGTTAAACTATTTTTAATGGTAATAACATATTAATGTACCACCTTACAATCTTTTGCCATATCACATTTTCCATGAATATATTTTAGATTTATTTATGCGCCTGTGATGTGTTTAGTTTTCTTAAATTTTATTTTTTGAAAATATTTTACTCGTTTTGCTGGATGCAATTTCGAAAAAAACAAACAACAACAATTAGATCTAGCTTTTTTTTTTTTAGCCAAAGATTGGAATAATTTAATAAGAATAATGAAGTGACGTAGTAACCCAGCTTCAATTAATCTCCTGGAACTCTTGAACACACGTTTTCTAACACAAATAATATCGAACCCACAATATAAAAAAAAGATTTAAATATTTCTAAGACAGACAAATCTTAATGAGGCCTCAATTAGTCAAGAGTAGCGTTTCTTGGTATAAAAAAAATTACAATTCGTAGATACATTAAAACGAAAATTATTTTGCATCAAACAATAAATTTGGGATTATAAATGGGCGATTCTTCACGTCTGACGTGCAAAATTAATCGTTCTTTTGGAAATGTAATAAAATTTAATCCTCTACATCTTTTCTTATTCGCAGTACAGCTAGTAACGCGTCACACAGACATGTTTTGTTAGCAAATGAACGAATGGGACCGAAAATGTTGATACACGTATAACCTTTAGCTTAACCATGTATGCATAAATATATCCAAATATCTCTATAACATAAAAATTTAAGTCAAGTACCCTTCGGACAAAATTGCTCATAGGCCTGGTAAAGCAGCGTTCACCAGTTTCCGTGGACACGGCATACTAGGTGATTGTGTGGCCAGCACTATGCACAGCCGCCTTTACTTTACCCCATTCAAGTACCCATCAGAGTTGGGTAGACTCAGGCACACCCTCCAGACCCTTCTAACCTTCACCAGGATTCGAACCCAGGACCTTCGGTGCGCCAGTTGAATGCGCTGTCGCTCGGTGCCCCATCTCTATAGCATAACATTATATATTATTACATTGAGAATTGAGATAGATAGCGTCGATAGATATTTAGCCTCGGTATCATAAGACAGATTGACTCATTAGATAGATGTTTTCTTAAAAAGATAAATGTGCAATCTGTCATCTGTGACGCTGTGATCGATCTAGCGGTCATTTATCAAGGAAGAGAAGATTTAGCTTACAACAATATCTCACATCTTGGGGAGGGGGGGGGGGCGGATTAATGCAATTCATCATCGGGGGTTGCGCCTACTCCTCGAATTTAATCATTGCGCGTTGAATCGGTTAGGATATTCATCATTGGACATTGTTGGCCACACAATCCTCTAGCCCTCTTGGTGGACATTTTACACGAAAACAAAGCCGGGAGGTGGGGGTCTCTCGTGCAATATTTATTTTTACTGGACTTGCGTAGGACGCAATAATCTTCTTTATGGACGGAACGTATCTAATGTATAAGATAAGGATAATAGTGTGCCAAATTAGGATTCCCATTTTATTCAGCGTTCCAAGAACCTAGACTATAATTTAAATTTATCCCATTCTAGCTCTCAATATCTAGTAGAAAATACTTGAAGAACCAATAACCCCCCCTTCCCCCCCCCCCCCCCCCGAATTCTGCGTGCCATTTAAAAAAATGTTAGGCGCGCGTGCCGTAGGTTGCCGACCGCTTTTTTTTTTTTTTAAACCGATCTTAATCGAAGGTTTCCGTTACCACTACCTCGGGAATTCCCTGTTTATCGATCTGACTCCACTCCCCCCCCCACTCTTTCCCCAACAAAGAATATATATAAAGCTACAAGAGAAATATTATCATTAACTGAATTTCCTTCCAATAAATAAAATCTCATCTTAAAACTTCAACTCACACAAAAAAAAATGTGAAGCACTGACACAAAATATGCTAACACTTCATAATATCTCTCTTTTCTCATTCCCTCTGTCTGTCTGCCTGTCCCCCTCTCTCTCTCTCTTTTTTTTTCTACCCTCAACTCCTGCAGTTCGCATTAAGGGATAACTCTCTTCGCTCTCAGCTCGCTTCGCGATTCACTTTTCCCCCTTTTCCCTCCCCCCTCTCTCTTCTTGTTCAGCTCTGCATGATAAGGGGGGAGACACAAGAAAGTAGTTCCGGACGAGAGAAAAGGCGCGGGGAGAGAGAGAGAGAGAGAGAGAGAGAGGGAAAAGGGAGGCTTCGCTAAGGAGAGGGGGGAGGAGAGGGTAACCATCTGCTAAATATTGTGGAAAGGAAATCTCCGCAGGCGGGTTGTGGCATAAGATAGGGGGAAAAGGGTGCGATGGATGGGGGGGGGGGTGCAGGAGAGAAAGAACGCCCCCCCTCCCTCACTGCTCCATTCTTTTTGAAAGGAAGATGGAAGAATTAAAAGAAATGGGAAGGACAAGAACTTTTTGGGGGGGGGGAGATGGGAAAAGGTGGGGGGGGGGAGTATTTTGTTTATTTTTCTCTCGGGCCTGGAATAATCGGGGTCAGAAATTAGAGGCAGAGTGGACGCCCCTGTGGTGGTTGTTATTCTTGTCCAGAGAGTCTTGGGGTGGTTGTGGAAGGGGGGCGAGGGAGGGGGGGGAACATTAAATTGAAAGTGTCCCTTGCTATACAAATGACCTCCTCTCGCTTCGCCCCCCCCCCACACACCTTCACTAAAACCCGGCGCCATTCATGGGATGAGGATAACAAGGCGCCACGACAACACGCCCCTTCACGATTAGGTTAAGACCTTGTCCGTGTTGGGTCAGTGTGTGTGGGGGGGGGGGGGGGAATGAGGGCAGTCATTGGCAATGTTGTTGACTTGTAGTTTAAATTGTGTGTCATTAGCTTTCTTTTCTGCGAACAGCAAATCATTTATTAAAAAATAATAGTATACACATATTTGTTTCCGTAATATGTAGATCTTTCAGCGATTCTTCGTTCAATATGTAATCCTATTCCGTATGAATAAACATACTAGATACTGGGCATGGTTGCACCTTTTGAGACCACAGACGGGCATCGATACCAAAGGCTCCAATCCCACCCCTGCAGATTTGCTATGCGAGACAACGTGAAGTGAGCTATCGATACTAATTTTAGCCCAGTTCAAACGATTATTCTGCATGCAATTAGATCTTAAGCTAGTTTTAACATTCCCAGATCAGCCCTTTTGACGTTTGGCCAGCCTTAATTTAAGATAAACATTATATTTTAAAATATCGTTGTAATAATATTTTATATAGTGATTCATTTTTAACATCCATCCAACTGTTTCTCTTATCCATATTGTAAATATAAAAAAAAACCACCACCAACAATTGTTTATTGCTTGGCATGAAGACATACGTTAATTATTCAACATCTGTTTAGTTGTTGTCTTCATTTTGGAGATAATAGAAGTTGAGTACAAGTAAACAATAACTGAGCTATAACTGAACTAGAACTGATAACTGAACTATAACTGAAATATTACTGAAAAATTACTGAACTATTACTGAATTATTACTGAACTATTACTGAATTATTACTGAACTATAACTGAAATATAACTAATAATATAACTGAACTATAGCTGATAATATAACTGAACAATAACTGATAATATAACTGAACTATAGCTGATAATATAACTGAACTATAACTGATAATATAACTGAACTATAACTGATAATATAACTGAACAATAGCTGATAATATAACGACATAATAATATAACTGAACTATAACTGAACTATTTCTGAACTGTTACTGAACTATAACTGATAATATAACTAAAGTATAGCCCAACTGATAATATAACTGAACTATAACTGACTTAGATTTGAGATAAACATGAACCCAAGACATTAGATCTGGCAACAATTCTGCAACATTATAACCTGAAAAGTAATATTAATAATTATAAATCCTAAAAATTTATAAACATAGCAATAAGATTTCATAACAACCTTTGATTTGTCCATAAACGTAAGAACGTAGGCCCTACAAATAAACACAAGTAAGCAGATCAGCCCTCAGAGTTCTTTTTGTGGTTCTCTTCCATCTAAAAGACTCTTTTGAAGAAACGGTTCCACGATCAATGCATGCACGCACGCACATACAGACGCGCGCACACACACAAACATACACACACTAACAACTCGAAACATAAACACACACAGCCTCTAAGGAATATTATAAATGGCGCGTGGCCTGCTAGACAAAACAGAAACACATTCACATCAAACGTCAGACGAATAACATGAAATAATATAAATAAATAAAACACACACACAAAAAATAATAATAAAAAACTTAATTTAATAAACGAAACAATCTCACTTCGTCTTTCCATAAACATTTGTTTTCGTTTAATTTTTTTTGTTTTTTAATAATTGACAAATTATGTTATTGTTTACATAAAGAGCCACTTTTTAAAAAGAAAAGAAACACACCATAAAACACAAAGAAAAACCAAACCCTAAAACAAATAAAACAATTTATTTTTAAGCTTTCGATCATGATTCGTTTTTTTTTAATGATGTTTTTAAATAAAATTTGGCGCGGGTTTCTTTATTACTTTATTGCCAGATTTTTTTCCAATCAGGACAAGTGTTAAAAAAACAACTACAACTGTGCCACATTTTTAGCCAATGCGCAGCTTTCAGTGGGCGCTTCCGGTGGCCATCTTGTTCTTGTTACATCTCTTTTTATATTCCAAGAAGGAGGACTAAATCTGAACATTTCATTAGCGTAAAAGGGTAAATTTTCTTATAAAACGAATTCCAATACACATCCACTGGTCTGATATTAAAAATATCTAGAGCATAAAATCGTACCCAACAGGATCAATGAGTTGCTTAAAGTAAGATCTATGGGGGCAGTTTGGATACGTTTTAAAAAAAAACAGAGAAATAGCTTTTGTCACAGACTTACTTATAGTTATAGCCTATTGTTATTTGTATTTTATGTACACCAAAAGTGGAATTTGTTTATGCGATATGACACCACGTGACGCCATTGCAAAAGCCCTATACCGTTGGGCCATTGTTAAAAGAAAAAAAACATACTACATAGGGCTTACTGTAGCAGTAGACTTTTGAAAAGGTTGCCAACACTGTTATAGACACTGCGTATAGACACTCGCTATAGACACTTAATAGGCTATAGACACATGATATAGACACTTGGTATAGACACTTGCCATAGACACTTGCTATAGACACTAGCTATAGACACTTGCTATAGACATTTGCTATAGACACTTGCTATAGACACTAGCTATAGACACTTGCTATAGACATTTGCTATAGACACTTGCTATAGACATTTGCTATAGACACTTAGTACAGACACTTGGTATAGACACTTGCCATAGACACTTGCTATAGACACTCGCTATAGACAATTGGCATAGACACTCGCTATAGACATTTCTATAGACAGAATAACAATTCACTGTCTCTGTTATTGTATTTGTGAATGTAGGAACACAGTATTGTGTGTATATTTTTTTCTATTTCAGATTCACAGTCTAGCCCAGTGGTTCTTAACCTTTTGAAGTCGGGGAGCACTTTTGATCATGACAAAAATTTGGGGAGCACCAAAATCAAGGAGTAAAAAAAACAAACAAATACACATACGTACGACTTTTATTGAAAATAAAAGATTATAACATAAGAGTTTATAAAATTATAACATGACAAACACATTTTTAATAAACATAAATTTAATAAGTAAAAAAATAACATTGAGCAAAATTTAATTCACAAAAAATAAAAGATTTAATGTGAAACCTGAGCTTGACGGTTTTTACAAATTTCAGTGATATTAGGCCTAATTTTAGAAATAGCTACCCTCAATTCTTCATCCAAATTAATAAGTGTTGCTCTTTTTTTAGTTTTTATGTTGGTGACTATCGAGAAACCGAGTTCACACAAATATGATGTTGAAAATTGCAACAAGATTTTAAGTGCCTTCATGGAGAGAGCTGAGTATTCTTCTTGCACAAAGATCCAAAATTCCTCCAGAACCATTTCGGAAAATTTTATTTTAAGTGTACGATCCGATGATAGGTTGATTAATTCTTCTTCTTCTTGGTATGACAACTTACTATTTGATGTATCAACCGTGGCAAAGGGATTACGTATCCAGTCATATGTTTCTACGTTTATTGATGGAAAATAAAATTCAATCTTTTCTTCTAACAAAGTTAAATGCTCTGTTACTGCTGAAATAATTTCGTCGGTAGTGTTATCATTAAGAGAAGGAAAGATATCTACTTTCGTTTTCTCCAACAAACGATTTTTCCAAAAAAATAAGTTTTTTCCGAAAGGCTGTCAATTTGTCGGTCGATGTTAAAAATGTTTCTTTTATTCCTTGAATGCTGGTATTAACACAATTTAAATAATCAAAAATATCAGCTAAATATGCCAATTTAGCTCACCAAATGTCATTTTGAAGATATTCCACAAAATCATCCATATTTTCATTTTGGAAAAAGGTCATCAATTCATCCTTCAGTTGTAACACTTTTCCTCTGGATAACCATCTCACTTCAGAAATTAGGTTAAAAGACAAGCTTTCAATTGATATAAAAAAAACTACAACATTTTAAATATTTTCTTTTTTTTTCTTTCTTTGACTAAAGTTTTCAATCAATCATTTAAAAATATTAAACATGAGATATATAAAAGCGCTATATCTCAAATGAAAGCCCAGGATCCCTACTTTAAAATGGTGGTCAAATCATGCTTCTGAGTTGATTACCGACCGAGCGGCGAACGATCACGTAACACGAGGGAGAACGGAAATTTACTGACCCGTTTTGAAAGCCGCTGTCAAAACGACCCAACCCCCCCACTATTCAAACAGACAAAACACTTTTTTAAATACAATTAATGAGTTTAAAAGTTAAATATTTTGTTAGATAAAGGCTTCAACTTTAATCACATATAAATTTTATTTATGTAGCATTAGTACAAGTGAGTCAAAACTTCGTCACAAAAACAGTAAAAATAGGCAAAAAGGCCGATTTTTCCCCGTTTGGACTACCTATTATAAGCATTTGTAAGTGAGTGAACATTAAATTTTGAGTTTCATAATTTCGCGGAGCACTTGCAACTACCTGGTGCTCCGCGGAGCACCGGTTAAGAACCACTGGTCTAGCCAGTCCAGTCGTGGGCGAGTCTAAAGTCTAAACTCTGGGGGCTCGTCAAAAACTTCATCCATCCGCATTCAGCATCCACTTTCCTGGTCCAACAAACAACACCATCTTTCTCTCTTACATATTTATTGTTAAAACTTGCCCCCCGACCTCTCTCTTCCAAAAAAAAAAAAACAATAAAAACAACAATAAATGTCGGGCAGAAGTCACTCCAGCCACAGCAGACGTCACAAGCACTGGGTGCGGGAAAATGTGGAAGTGGAGAGACAACTCTATTTGGTAGGGGAGTAAAAAAGAAAGGAAAAGAAACAAGTTCTCGCTTTGTAACAAGTTAGTTGTTTTTGTGTATAGACTCTAGCTTCTGGCCAGGAGGCAGAAATAGGAAACCCGGTAGCTACCTGATACTCAGACGTTTGGTGGCAAAGAGCTATCAGATGTGTCGTATTGCCCAGTTCATCACTCAGATAGTACGGTCATAACTTTAAACTATACTTTAACGAACCGAGAAAAAAAAAACGACAACAAAAATGAATAAACAGTATGACTAATGGATTCAATTTTGGCCATATTTTAGCTGTGGGCCCTACACTATGTTGAGCATATTTTAGAAGTGGGCCCTACACAATATTAACCATACTACTCGAGCTAATTTACTTTTTTTGCTTAAGAGGGAGAATGGGAAGGGGGCATGTTACTTAAGCGAAATACACAAAATTCAAGCCAAATAAATAGACACACTTTACGAAAACTAAATCTACTTTTGATTTAGTCATTACTTCTACATGGTCATAATCAGACATGTCCACTTTATTACCTTGCACAGGGGCGTCACCTGGTATCAAACTTCGACACCCGAACCTGGCAGAGTATATCAGCCATGGAGAGATGGCCGGAAAAAAAAGGGGTGTGTGAGTGTGTGTGTTGGGGGGGGGGGTTGAGGATGGAGAAAAATAAGATATGCACTCTTGGCACAGCGAAGAAACTTAGAAAGAAGAAAGGAAACAGGCTAGATACGTATCTGGCATTTGAGATGATCAAACCTTTTTTTTTATAAGACGTCTTCTACACTGTTATAGATACGACGTACTGTAAACATTTCTTTCAATGTTTATATTAAATGTCCTATAGATGTCACTTCCTGTAAGGATTACAGGTGTGTTGGTTTCATGGGCGAGTCCAGAATTTTAGTCTGGTGGGTGGATGGGTCGGAGAAGGACAGGGGTGTCACTAAAAAAAAAAACATCTTAAAAGCAGAAGAAAGGTTTGCTAAGTCCATAATTGAAGTATTGTCTGCCATCTGTAGCCTACCTCAAAGACTGGCTAAGTGTGTAAACCGCCGATACGTTCACATTATGGATACACCGGCGGGCGAACTCATTTGGGGAAAGCCACTGCTGGGCGTCCGAGGCTAATTGCACCGCCGGGGAGAAGCCCTGAGTTTCGTTGGGGAGGAATCAATGAGCGCAGCAGTCCGTCTCAAAACCCGCCTTGGTGCCTGGATGCCCATACCTATAGTATGGGGTTTGTGTTATCGAACGTCACTGCAGGTATACGTCACTGCAGGTATACGTCACTGCAGGTATACGTCACTGCAGGTATACGGGCGAGCCACCACCAGTTCGTGCTTAGGGCTGCCTTCGGCGTGCCGTGGGGTGGCTGGCGCCCGAACAGAACCATGGTGTGCCCCCCTCCCCCACTCTTGGTTCACCCCTGACCTTCGTTATGCCCCGGACTCAAGAGCCAAAAGGCCCGTCCGGTTTTGATGAGACATTTTAAATTCGGCATCTAAAAAAATAATATACAGGAAAAGTCGGGATTGGTTGGGATGGGGGGTGCACTCTGTTCATCCCTTCTTGTATACGCCACTGGATGTTGTAGCTTGTAATATGTAAATGTCTCGTTATCTGTCACAGAATATATCTGTAAAACTACTGTTTCAGTGTTATCAATGCCACTCTCGTTCTGTATAATAGATAATAGATACAATCTTATTCAATTGATTGTCATGATTATATTGGTTACCGGTAGTGGAAACGAGAGAAAAACAACAATAATATTTGTAGAGAGGGTGGGGCGGTGAGGGGTAGGAGGGGAGAAATTATAATGGAGCAGAGAGAGAGAGAGAGAAAGAGAGATAGAGAAAGTGCGATTTGGTGAGAGATGGATAGAGGAAATGGATATAATATCTAGATCTATATATAAAAAGCTCTGTGTGTGTGTGTTTAACCAAACAAAATGGTTCATTTAAAGACACGTGACCTTATTGCCTCGGCTGGGGCATTGTACTCGCTACTCAATCTCCTTACCTGTCGTGTCCAAGAACGCTGCTTCATTTATCACGTAAACCAACAAGACTGAAAAAGAGACTTTATCTTTTTTTGTATAGAGTCTACATAGTTTACTCACTAACAGACGTCTGTTCATAAGGAGTGAAGGAGGTGTGAATATTTCCCTCGAACCTCTTTTTGAACCATAAAAAAAAGGAATTAATAAATTACGTAAGTAAAAGTACCCATCGGTACCAAATTGATCATATTATGGCCTGTGAAGCAGCGTTCACCAGTTTCTGTGGCCACGGCTAACTAGGGGATTGTGGGGCCAGCACAATGCACAGCCGCCTTTACTTTACCCCCAACCAAGGTCAGATACCCCATCAGAGCTGGGTAGACTCAGGGACACCCAGCCAGAGCCGGGCAAAAAATCCTAGTCTTCACCAGGATTCGAACCCAGTAGCTTCGGTACGCCAGTCGAACGAGCTGCCTCTTGGCCAACGTACTCCCTACACGGAAGTAAGAAGCCAAAATAAAAAAAAAAATTGGTTAACACCTTCCCACGTAGTGGAAACATGACACAAAACAAAAAAAAATGTATGTGTATACGCGCCTGGTATGCTACTAAGCTCTAACGGGCTGTGAAATGTATGAATGGGACACCTGAAAAAAAGAGACCGACAACAAAAGAATCCTTTGAAATTGAAAATTAAAAATTTTTGCTGTTTGTTATAGGAAATTGAATACAAAAGGCTACAATGCAATAGTATTGAAACAATTTAAATCTCATACCGTTTTAATTTCCTTATCAAATTGACTACAAAACGTTTCATTTAATTTATTCATAACATTCAGACTTTAGTTGAAAAAAAAAAACCAACATCATCCATTATTTAAACGGTTTGTTTGTTGTTTTGTTTTTTGTTATTGTTGAGCTATGGGGAAATGGGCGCTGTTGTGAAGTTGTAGGATGTGTGTGGGGAGGGGGGGGGGTAGCAATTCGCGTGTTTTTGTCTGTTAGTCTGTTTGTGTGTTTGTTTGTGCTGTGCTAACTTGAAATGTAAAAAGATCGATATCATGTTTTTGATAAACCCGTGAGAAATTGAATTCTCATTTATTTTTCGATGCACTTTACGCGCTTGTGTGTGTCTTTGTGTGTCTCTGTGTGTGTGTCTTTGTGTGTCTCTGTGTGTGTGTCTTTGTGTGTCTCTGTGTGTGTCTTTGTGTGTCTCTGTGTGTGTGTCTTTGTGTGTCTCTGTATGTGTGTGTCTGTCTGTGTGTATGTCTTAGTGTGTGTGTCTGTGTGTGGATTTGTGTGTGTCTGTCTGTTTGTGTGTGTCTGTGTGTGTCGGTGAGTATGTCTGTGTATGTGTGTGTGTCTGTGTGTGCGTGTGTCTAATTGTATGTCCCTGTGTCTGAGTGTCTGTCTGTTTGTTTGAGTGTGTGTGTATGTTTGAAGTCACGTGACTTATGACTTTCTTTTTCAGGCAACACATTCCATGCCCGGATGCTACTCGGAAAGAAAGAGTACGTAAATGCAGGGGCGAAGCCATAGGGGGGGGGGGGGCGGGAATAGCTGCCCCCCCCCCCCCGCTGCAATTTTTGAAAAATATTGTCTTCAACAGTTTTGTTTTTAATATGTACTAAATTCGATAAATGTTTGGTAAATATTTGTCACGCGAAAGTTCAGCCTGCTTGGAAAAAGATCTGGCTTCGCCCCTGCTTGTATGCATTTGTTCTCACATAAGAGATAAGTAGCCTAGAGTAATTTTGTCCTTATGTGACACGGTGGACGAGCGGCAGCGCGTTTGTCTGGCGATGCGAAGGTTCTGGGTTCGAAATCTGGTGAAGGCTAGAATTTTTTCCCCAGGACCTGAGGGTGTCCCTGAGTGTACCCAGCTCTGGTGGGTACCTTACACTAGTTGGGGTAAAGTAAAGGCGGCTGGGCATTGTTTCTTGTCACACATCCCCTCGTACGCAGGGACCACAGAAACTGGTGAACGCTGCTTCACCACTCCTATGATCAATATTGTCCGCAGCGCACTTTACTTACTTAATTTTGTCCTTATGTTCCTATATAAATATCGATACAGACATAGCATCATAAAACATCAAAGAAATTACATATTATTTAGAACACGATTAAGAATAAATTTACATAAACCTTCTTGTAATATTATTGTCTTTTTTTTTATTATTGTTTACACTTTTCTATTCGGAGCTTTAAGATTATTGTTGTATTTTTTTAATTAAATTTTATTATTGTCATTATTAAATTAATTTTTGTTCTGCTATCTTTATAATGGCGTGTTAATTATTCATCAGGCTTTGTGACTGCTCGGAAAACAATGTGCGAGCTCCGCCTTACAAACAATGCAAGGCTGTCTGCTTTATTTGTTTGGTTATTTTTAAAGTTCCGACTTCAGACACAATGCGCTGTACCTGTCATCACACACATACAGCTCCAGTCAGTGTCAAAGGGCATGTTCCTGCAAGGCGTACGTCACTAAAAACCGTTCACGTGACGTTGGTTTAGTTTTTTGTTTTTTTCGCCCCATCAACACGTGTCGCTCGTCAGGTAAGGTGGCGCCACACTCGCACAGGAAGTGACGAAAGATAATGTCATTTGAACTCTTCCAATCGTACCAACCAATCTTATTGTGTTGGGATCTGGGCGGACAGTATACTATACCACTATACCCCAAGCAAACATTTTGTGATACAATTTAAAATACTAGATCAGGGATCGGCTACCTACGACGCGCATCAGACTTGGCACGCAGACCGATTTCGAATGGCACGCGGGAGATTACAAACAAGTTCTTCAAGTCTTTTTTTTTTAGTACAAGAAATTCAGTCCTAGACCAGGATAAAATTTAGACAGAATGAATTAGAAATTCTGCTTTGGCACCCTGTATGAGGACCCCTGTATGATGACCCCTGTACTAGATGACGATCCATAACAGCACACTATATTGGTCCAATATTGGCACAATGTTCTGCCAATATTTAAATTTTGGTCAAATGTTGGGCCATTAGTTTAGACCAGGGGTCGGCAACCTTTTGCTGATGGTGTGCCAAACGAGGATTTCAAAATCGTTCAGCGTGCCAACAGCCTAATTTTCAGCTACTTTTGACAGTTTAATCATTATAAAGTTATAAGTTGTAAACCGTTTAATCTTTTATAAAAGAAAAATAAGAAACATTTTTAGTATTAGAAATAGTACCGCAAATAAAACTGTCTTATTATCTCCCTTTAATTAAAATAAAGTTTCAAAATTTGATTCAATAGTGATGCCAAACAAGCTATGGTTTGTAATATAACAAATATTAATGACTAATTATTACCGGTATTTATTTTTATAAATCCAGCATTATGATATTCATTGCAAGATTTAATTATTAGAGGTGTAAAATTAATTTACGCTAAACAATTGTAAATAAACATTTCCTTCATTAATTGTTTGTCCATTTATCTTTTAAACATTAATAGTTAAAACAAGTGCATAATAGGGCGTTTGCAATCACGTGACCAAAAGCACGTGATTTTTGATTATTTTGTGTAATGGTGTACAATGGCCGCTGTATTAATTTAGTTTCAAATAGGCTCGAGCTTTTTTTTTAATTGATATTTTGTGTTTAATATGATGATTAATGTACTAATATGGATTTTATTAATTCTATATTAGATTAATAGACCAATCACAAGAAGATTCTTACATTAAAAATGTTACATTACTATTGAACGATTAGGCCTACAATGAAAATAACGAATGACTCCAATAATTCACTTCAATAAATCCATTCAAATGCAACACTTACCGTCCAGATATTAAGATGACGAATTGAGCTTAAAATGTTGAAATTCGTTGAAAAAATACCATGTCAGTCTTTCTCTTGTACTTGTAAGGTGATCTACGACGATTATCTAATGATTTGTGCGTAGGATAGCCAATATTCAGATGTGAATTTGGCATGATAAAGAAGTACTTCACCTTTTTTGTACACCAAGTGGCTTCTATTTACACAAATACGTCACTTAAAAACCTAAGCCACGCCCATTGCGAACGCTCTATATAATGCTGTTAAAAGTCTCTTATATTTATTAAATTATTTTTTTTAAAAGTTTGTTTTAGAATTATTTTGGCTATATTTATGTTTAATTATAAAAGATCAGCATAAAAACTTGTTTAAATATAATTAGTCTGTAGGCCTATAAATTAATGAGCGCCTTTTCTTGAATTCTCTTCACTAATTTAAAATGACAGATACATATATTTAGTAATTTCTGAATAGTGAAGTGTAAGTGACCTCTTTAAATGCTTAACACAGCTTTCATGGTGCAATAAATAATGTTCACACGTGTATGTTGAACGAAAAGCTGAAATTAGAGTGGATGCGAATGGCAGTTGAGAATAGCAAATGGTTTTCCTAAGCAGCTTCCATTTAGATTTTCCCGAAAATGGGTAGCCTACATTTCGATGCCCATTTCTTCTGCGTTTTAAAATCGCCACCACCCCTCCATTAAAAAAACCACATCTACCGTACATCTAGAACGTTGTAGTAAGATCAAGCCAGTTAGGCTTGATGAGGTATAAAAAATGGGTTAATAAATTTGAGAGTCTTCCCTTTGTTTAAAAAACTCCGCTTTGAGTGCTTCGATGCGCTTCTGAAAAAGCCTAACTATCTATCTTAATATATCTTAACATAGGGATGTAGGCTACATGAAGTTAAATGTTTTGAAATTGATTTCACTCAAGATATATACAAATCCATTCCATTGGTCTAACAGTTCAAGTGCTGTTTGACATCGTCTTTGTAAATTCGTTCAACTCACTAAAATGTGTCGCTCTGTCATTCAGAAACATCGGCTTCAACAGTCAGTTTTCCTCATTCAGAACAAGAAAACGATGTGTATTTTTTCATCAATAGAAAAACACCTCTTGGAGGTCTCTCGCGTGCCATGGAAAATCGCACTGCGTGCCAAGTTTGGCACGCGTGCCTTAGGTTCGTTGAGGGCAGGATGACAATACAGCCTACATCTAGGTGGTCCGGGAGTAAAGCGTTCCATTATCTCTCAGATGGTCTCAATTGCTTTTTTTTTTGTCAAAGGGCGTCCTATAGTCTACAAGATATGAACTCTATATGTGTATAGCATGTTAAAATAATTTCACTATCCATAATTTATTTAAGAGTTATTTATAATGGTGAAGATGATACTTTGAGGACACCATTATGTGGTCTCGTTGTCTACAAATTTCTAGTAGGCCTACGTAGGCTAATGAAAAATAAAAGCTATTTATAGCATTTCATGCCTTTTCATCCCGCATCGTTTTGCACTGATCTAAAAATAGATAATGACGTTTTCCCGGACCAACCCTTACGGAGACCAACAGAAGTTTAACAACAAACTACGTGCAAGTGTCGAGAAACCAAAAGTCCCACAATCCCCTTATGTTTTCTTTTAACTACAAGTTGTGTTTTTTTTTTCAAAGTCTTGTATATATAGAGATCACTGCGCGATAGCTGTAACCCGAGTTTCTCCTAAACAACTGTTGTTTTTTTTCTAGTGCGTGTTTCAGCCGTCGTGGGTGGCAGTGTTCGTTCCAAACGACAACGGCTTATCTCCTCCTGAGTGGCCAGAGTACAGTTGTTAAAAGGGCTACACAGGCAACATTGTTTTCGCTCCCCTTCAGGGTTAAAAAGACCACCCTCCCCGAACCTCCCCTGGTTTTTTTTTATCCCCCCCCCTTTTAAATTTCAACCAATAAGTGCAATTGCTTTTGTCTCCTTATCACGTGTCAAGTTTCACCCAATCAGTTTCTCCCTTGTGACTCTTTATACGTTGCTCGATAATAGCTACTTTCACCTTCTTTTTTTTTACATTTATAATTCCGATAATGCCGAAATTGATGGTTTCAATGAGGCGTAGGGGGTGGGGGTTGAGGGCGAGGAATGGGGAGTCTAGGTGTTGGTAAGGGGGGGGGGGGCGCGCTGGCTCACGAAGCCTACTTGTGTACAGGTGTGATGATTATTAAATCAATAGCCCTCCCCCAGTGTGTCTCACTCAATTATTTCCATGTGGACGACTCCCAAATCTCTCGGCTCTATTTCCAACCCCACCAATCCAAGCGTCTCTTTCACCTGTTGTTTGTTGTTGCTGGGTTTGTTGTTTGTGTGTATGTGTTTGTATATTTGTTTTTTTATTTTATTTTCTCTAACCCTGAAGACGCAGTTTTACCTGAAGCTAATGAAAGCAGACACACACACACAAGACCAAGGGGAAGAACCAACCATGTCACTGGCTTCAGTACACACACACACAAGAGAGAGAGAGATGAGTTTCGTCCCTTGTTTTGTTTTCTTGTTTAATGTTATTGTTCAAGGAGGATCGTTGGGGAGGGGGTGGGTGAAGTAAGAAATGGTGTGGATGAAAGAGGAGGGGATTGGAAGGAGTGCAAGAAAAAAAAAGTCGAGGCGTTTTAACGTTTACTTTCCACTAGTCCAGGGGTCGGCAACCTACGAAACGCGTGCCACTAATGGCACGCAGAGCTTTTTTCAATGGTACGCAAGAGATCAACCAAAAAGACAATTCAAGTCTCTTCTACAAGAAAAGAGCAGAATGGCGTTTTGACAGTTGGCACGCGTAGAAATACTATTTTGGCACACTATTAGGCTATCAAAAGGTTGCGACTAGTCTACTGTAGTTTTTTTTTGTGACTGTAGGCCTACAACTTTAGCGACATGGGCGTTGTAAGATGGTGGGGCTGGCGGGGAACTAGTACTTCCTCGAGATTTGTTTATATATGGATGTAAGAAAGCTTAAATATACGTTACAGCACCAATAAAGTCCTCGAAGTCTCAGGAAGCGGCACCAGAACTTGTGCACTTTACGTTGGTTCACCCACACAATACCCTGTAGGCAAGTGGTGTCTTGTGCGCGAGGGGAGGACTAGCAACCTAAACATCTACACGAGAAATTGTTGGCTGTTAGTGTCCTATGCCCAATGGTAGGACTGACAATTTAACTATACACACGAGAACCTTTAGAGCTAGTAGTATCCCCATGACTACCAACCTATAAAGATCCATAAACTGTAAGTCTACATTTAGATGTATCAACGACTGTAACCCACATGATTTTCACTGATCTAGTATAACTGTCAGAAGTGTCTTATGGGAATGTCAACATTGGCATAGTTAAACTACATCACTGACCCAGTCAGTCAACACTGTTGACCCAGTTAGTTTACACCACTGACCCAGTTAGCCTACACCACTGACCCTGTTAACCTACACCACTGACCCAGTTAAGTTACACTAAACATTACCACTATATATTTGATAAAAACATCACATTGACACTGAACAAAACCAACCAAAAAACTCTATAAAGTAGTTTATAAATGTTTTTTTATATTCATATTGAAAAAAATATAATAATACCACAGTAATAATAATAATGTCTAGTTTAATGCTGGCTGATGGGCCACAAATAATATTTGGAAGAGTGATCAATGAACAATTGGTGAATGTTTTAATGTTTATAATAATTCAACAATAATGTCCTGCAGTGAAAGTTTTTTTTTAGTGTGTCTTTCTCCAGACACACCGATCTAAACAGGACAAGCAAACACAATCAGGACAAGACATTTTTATTTTTGGTCAAACAAGACATTGACATGTTATGTCTGTTCAGGGAGAATGATACACGATCAAATTTTCGACACAAAAATTGTGTTAGAAGCATAATTTATAAAACAAGAACAAAATATGACGATGGACATATTATACATACATATATATATATAGCTTTTAGACACTATTAATTGGTCATGAAGATAATAATATGGACATTTTGGGGACAGCCAACAGGGTGGCGGGGATGAGAGGCATTTGGGAGTGTGGAGGGACGGGCGTGCTCGATGAGTGGTTGTAAAGAGGGGTAGGGGGACTAGTTTTAGTTTGGGGGTGTATTTAATGAGTAGGTGTGTTTGTGGGAGGGAAGAGTGTTTGGGGGGGGGGGGGGGGGGACAGACTCTCACATGACATTTGTGCCAGAAAAATTAATTTTTTATTTTAAGGGACATTTATAAAAAAATGAAGAAAAAAATTGTCGAAAGTGCGACAGGTCATTTGGCATCACCTTTACCCTTCAATGTGACACATGAAAGTGTGGGGGGGGGGGAGTGGAACTATGATAATGTCAAACATGACAATGTCAGACGACAACTGCTACATTCACACTGATGACATCCTTTCGTGTCCTAAGCATTATAAAACTGACAACCAGCCACATGTACAGACACCTTGATCCACTCACACATCAGACCCCGGAAACAGCAACCAACAGACAAACAAACATACAAACAAATGCATCAACAAACAACAAAATGTACAATATTTGAAAGAAGAAGTTAAAAAACAAAAGAACACATAAATATTTTCATTCATGCAAATTAAAAAAAAAACGACATAAAAAAATTGAACATGCTTGTTGAGTACAGAGTATAATGTAATATATATATAGGTCATTATATTATGTTATGTAGGTCATGACCTACTTATTGGTACATGCTGGGTAAAAATGGTGAAATAGAGAAAGAAAGCGAGAAAAGGCAGTAAAGACGAAAGAAAAAGAGAGAAGCAATGAAGGCTTTCCCGTTTTGGGCGGTCCACTTAATCATTGACCGACTTATCAATCAGTCAAATCAATCAGTGACCGATGAACACAGGCTGATATGTGCAAGTCATCAGGACTTCAAAGAAAAAAAAATCAAATAAAAAAGGGCAAGGCGCGCAATGTGGGGAGTAGGAAGGTGTGACTGTAAACAACCGAATCATAGCAGGTCAGCTTACCCCAATGTCTATTTCAGGAGCCCCATTAATTATTCCGATGACAACAACAACAAATAGAAAATTTGATGAGAATGTCAACCCCAAATGTCATCATCAATTTGACATCAGAGCTTATAGCCTACTTATATTGCAAAGTGTTTTTTTTTTATTTTACAAAAAAAAATGTGACACATTTAAGAAATAAAAATGTTAATGTATAAATAATACACACACACGGGCTTGGCATTTAGATGACACATCGCCGAGATTACTACACATGTCATTCAGATGACACATCAAGCTCCTGGTCATATGTCACCACATCGGTATGTACAGCAGAGTATGCAGTAACGCAGTAATGTTAAGTGAAAAAAAACAACAACCCCAGTCTCTTTTCTATGTATGTTGACCTTGGAATGACCTTCATGCGTGACCTGGAAGTGAGAGAAACAATACCGAAAGTTTAAGAAAAGGGGTCATGGGAAAAAATAATACACGTAATAAGGAGTGCACGAGACAATATGCAAATTTTTAATAATAGAATTCAATAAATATGAATTAAGTAAGCATCCTAGCCAACACATGGCAAAACTATGAACACCCGAGAGACGAAACGTCTCTGCAGAGTTATAGCGGAACATTCTTGGTTCGAATCTCGAGAAGAAAAACATAAAATATGTCATTAAAAAAATGGGGAAAAAGACGCAGTTGGGGAGGGGTTCGAATCCTGGTGGAGGCTAGGATTTTTTTTTCCGGGTCTGGAGGGTGTCCCTGAGACTACCCAGCTCTGACGGGTACCTGACAATACCTGCGGTAAAGTAAAGGCGGCTGTACATAGTGCCGGCCACACAATCCCCTAGTATGCCGTGGCCACAGAAACTGGTGAACGATGCTTCAACTATAAATCAATTTGGTCCGAGGGAAATATACTTAACTTTTAGGGGTTGGGTGGGCAATACAAGAAGCAGACGAATTCTTATAAACAATGTAAAGGAAAATGGTTGGCATTGACCCGGCCACACAATCCCCGAGCACGAAAAAAACAACAACAACAGCACAGACATTAGCGATAGCTATAGTTGTAATCTAACGTAACGGAGATAAAAGATACAAAAAGCCTTCACCGAAATGTTTCTAATTTTTCCTTCCATTGGCAGTGGTGAAGGAGAGAGGGAAAGAGAGTAACTTGCCCAGGGACAGACAACTCATTATGCACAATTCACGGGCAAGTAAGAATCCATTAATCACGCGGGGAGTTGTCTCGCTTTAAGAGCCAGGGCCGAGGATTAGTGGCGTTTTCATCGAGGACAAGTCGAATGAGTGGATGGGAGGTGAGAGGGGGGGGGGGGAGAGGGTCTGTGATAGGGGTGGGGGGAGAGGGTCTGTGATAGCGGTGAGGGGGGGGGCGCTTGACCCCGTACACTTGCTCTTCGACCTAAAAAGATCCGGCCGGGTGGAAACGGGGAAGGGGGGAAAGGGTGGTGTATGAAGTAGCCATTATATTTGTGTGTTTCTTCACACAATAAAACCCTCGCCATTCTCTCGCTTAAGCTAGAGTAAGGTGCAGGTAGGGGGGGGGGCAGTGGGCTGTTAAGTTTATGTCATGAGTAGATTAGTGCAGTAGTGAAATTAGTGTGCACACCTAGGGCGGCCCCCAACCTAGGTGCAATACGAACATTTGAATTTGAGTATAAACAATACAGAAAAGAGAGAGAGACGAAAGTTACACCCCCCCTCCCACACACTTTCATCAACAGACTCTCTCCCCTCCCCAACCCCCAAAGGACGGGCGCCGAAAGTAAATAGGCCTTCCCTGGTGTCATGTCAACGTAATGGGCCTGCCACAAGAAAAGAGGCCTTCCCTCCCTATGCCCCCCCCCCACATTTCACCTCCTGCGCCCAGTCTCCGGCCAGCGGTGGCCATGTTTATTTGCCCCAGTGAATAAATAGGAAGAAGGGGGGGGGGAGGCGGGTCGTATTGATCGCTGCATGCGTTTACAGTCACGTGCCGAGAGGGAGGGGTGGATGAAGGAGGCTCTATTCTCCCTCCACCCGGTTCGCCATGGCACCCCCCACCGCCCCCCCCTCCTCACCCCAACTTTTCCATCTTCTTACTAGGGGATTTACTGGCTATCGATTAATTGATGAACATGTGAGCGGAAAAAATGAAGCAAAGAGGGAGAGAGCGAAATAAGAAAAGCACAGAGAGAGAGAGAGAGAGTGAAGGAGACAGAGAAAAGGAGAAAGAGAACGTGAGTGGAAGAAAAGGAAGAGTGAAATAGGGAGAAGATGGAAAGAAAAAGAAAGAGGAGGGGGGGCACGAGTGATGGAGAAAGAGAGAGAGAGGGGAGAAACGATTGAGGGAGAATGACAGAAGGAAAAAGAAGGAAAGATGTTTGGGAGAAAGAAAGAAAGTGATCGATAGAGGGGAAACGAAAGAGAAGGGAGAACGAGGGAGAAAAGAAAAAGATAACAAGAGAGGGCGATGGAGAGAGAGAGAGAAAGAAAGAGAGATAGAAATGAGTCACATTGCCATCAAAAGGAACAGAGAACCAAAAGGAGAGAGAGAAAGAGAGAGAATAGAGGGTAAAAAGAGACAGACAGATGAACGATGAATGCTGTGTAGGTGTGTGTGTGTTGGTGGGGGGTTAGGGTCGAACTGGCGGCTGTCAGATTCGGAGACAGACCACGTGTATTACAAATCTTAATACACAAAGTCACCCCGGGACCACCAACTACCAACCCTGTGTGTCTGCTGGGGCGCATAATTAGAGACAAGAAAAAATTAAAAAATAAACAAACACTCACCCACCCACTCACTCACCCACGACAATACAAGTCCAGGCGGAAGGAAGAGAAAACGAGGTGTGGGGGAGGGGGCAGAGGGTGGGGGAGATATGTGCTAATCAAAACCTCGTTTACTCGCTGAAAATATCGTTTTATTACATTAAGAAAAAAATAAAACAAGGTGAAACGAGCCGCGAGAATTTCGATAAGACGAATTTGTCGTGGTGGACGAAAGGTGTCGTAGACGAAAACAAAATCTGTTGTCGAGTTATCGTGATACTAATCCACATGTGTGTCAGTCAGCGCCACTTTCAATAAAGATTTGAAAAAAATGCGTCCGATAAGACTTAAAAAAAAAATTTGGAAGCACCAAAAAGGGATTAAATGTTTTGTCAAAATGAAACACGCCCACGTGCCAAGTTTCAGCTCGATATGAAGACGCAAAGTGGGTCAATTAGCCTTCCAAAGTTAGGGTCTCCCGTCGAGAACGTAGATGAAATACGCAAAGTTTTGCGAAGTTAATGCAAATGATTTGAAAAAAAATTAAAAAAAAAGGTTCCCGTCGGACCAAATTGATCACCAGTTTCTGTTGCGACGTCATTACTAGGGGATTGTGTGGCCAGCACATTGCACAGCCGCCTGTACTTTAGCCCAACTAAAGTCAGAGCCGGGTAGACTCTTGGACACATCTCCGATCCCGGGGAAAAAATCATAGCCGTCACCAGGATTCGAACCCAGGACGTTCAGTAAGTCAGACGTACGCGCTGCCGCTCATTCAGGTTTGATCAGAATGTGAAAAACTCACTCTATTACGTGGGACAACACTAGAAATTGATTGTTAGACAAATAACGACTAAAAAAACGAACAAACTACACTACATCAATGAAACGAAACATCCCATTCAACTATAGTATAACTTCAGCTTATTCCTTAACATAGGCTGTAACAAACAAAACTTTGGCCACAGATAACATCACAATACAAACCACAAAAACGATAAAACGATCAGACAAGCGGCATAATCTCACATTAGCTCACCACATAAGCCTACATTGTTTTTTTTTGTTGTTATACATTTGGTTGTGAGGGATTTAATGGGCCGGGAAGAAGGCAGAAAGGGCCCTTAGGATAGAGTGATGGGGAGTAAGGGAGTCAAGTGATCATCTAAAATACACCCTACTTGACTTTTTCGTGGACTATTTAAAAAAAAAAGACCGCACTTAAATAAATAAAAAATTATAAAGAAAAAGGAGAAACATGATCAAACCCCCCATCCACCCGTTTCCATCCCAGGCCGCATCAGCCGTTTCCAAAACCCCTAACCCTTTCTACAGCTGCAAGCTTTGTGGGGCCCGACTATCTTAGCATTCTATCGATTTATCTCCCCCCCCCCCTTTTCACCATAGTTTTTTTTTAGGTTCGTTCTTTTCTTTCTTTCTCGACTAAAGTCTCCACGAGCCGGCACGAGAAGTTCAGAGCAACAAAATTCTATCTCCAGCTTGCAGGGGACATCACCCCAGCCGTCCCCATCATCGCCCCTTTTTAAAAACTTTTGTGATGAAGGGGAGACCATCGAGTTATTATTAAAGTTGATTTAAAGAAACATTTCTGGAGGTAGACAGATTTATCTTCTCCTTATTCAAAAATTATAAAACTTGGGGAAAAAAGGGGGGGGGGGAGGGGGGGACATGTGATTATTTTCTTGAAATCTCCGTTCGACAAGCCCTCCCACTCCAACCCATCGTCCCCACCCCCCGCCTACCTCCAATCCTTTCACAAACCACTTGTGTATTCATTTGCCACAATAAGAAGCGGACCAATATAAACTCATCGATCAGGATGGTTGTTCTTTTTATAAGGAGGCAAAAACAAAACTGATGCACTGATATATTATACAGTTGTCAAACACGCGCACACTAAGGTGGGCAACTCCCTTCCCCCCTTCCCAACGATATTTTAAATATTGAATTTAATAGTCAAAACCAATGCTGTTTGGTATTAATGGTGTGTGTGTGTAGGGGGAAGGGGTTTGGGATGTTATTTTCTATCTTTTTTGGGGGGTTTGGTTTCCTCCTCACTCCCCATCTACGACCCTAGACCTGACACAAATTTGGCCCCTACGCCCTGTATGTAATCGCCCCATGATTTACCGCCACCAAGGTGTGAATACAAGTAACTCATCACCTTAACACGCCAAACACACACACCTTCACTCTATAATGATCCACATAATTTACAAGATCTACAAGGATTTGTTACTGCTAGTACTGCTACTTGTAACAAGTAACAAGGAAACAGGGGGAAGCAATCCGTGGTGCAGGTGGGGGAAGTAATCACCGGATTACATTTCGTTAGTGGTGTGTTCCTCTGCAGACATCTCTTTACCGTACTTATCCCAACAATGACAACCCCTCACACGCACAGATGAAAATAAAACAACAGCTTGCCGTTTTCAAATGCCAAGCTTAAGGAAGAATAAAACTAAACTTAGAAATTCAAGATACGTAATAGTAAAATTAAGAATATAGAAAATCTAGGATAAGAGTAAAACATGAAAATTCCAGGATAGGATAAAAACATAAAAAAAACAGGATAGGATTAAAAGATAGAAAATCATGAATATGATTTAAACATAAAAAATCCAGGATGAAATCCAGGATAAGATTTAAACACTGGAATCCATGTTAGGATAAAAAAAACATAGAAAACCCAGGCTAGGATTAAAACACAGAAATTCAAGGACATGAAAAAAACAGAAATTCCAGGAAATGGATAAAACTTAGAAAAAAATCCAGGATGGGAGATTTTTTTTTAAACAAAAAAAAAAAAAAACGATATTTTCTGACAGCTTAAAAAAATAAATTGCTATATTATGTAATTAAAAAAAACGTTTCAATCAAATCTATTTAATTACGTTCAGGAAATAATATTATAAAAATATCTTTTATATTTTTTTTTCCCTGTACAATGTGACGTTATTTTTTTTCTTCTATTTCTTCAAATGCCACTTCGTGTGTGTAGATTAAAACGAGATGAATTTATTATTTATCACCTTACAAAGTGGAAAACAGTTTACATAATATTTAGTAATTAAAGTCTTAAATAAACCAGAAAAAAATTGATTGCTATATTAAGTGTGGATTTTGAATGATATCTTTAAAAAAAAAACAACACCACCACCAGACAGACAAGAGTTAATCTATTTCAAAGTTAGTGATGAAAGGGTTAATTAAAGTTATTATTCTTTGCAATACCGATAACACAAAAAGAAAGAAAAAAAATATTTTTCTTCTAATTTATGAACAGATTTGTACAGGCGTTACCTCCCCTTTGCTGCCATCTTTGACAGATGAAAAACAAATACAGATAAAAAGATAAACAAACTGCAAAAAGATTACAACAAAATAACTGTAGACATAGGTCAGTGAATTCGTTGGCACTTCTAGACTCGTTTTGAGTTGAGTGACGTATCCATCCAATGTCTCCCCTTTACGTCTGCCCATTACTTCCCTTGCATGGAACGCACTTCATTTGTTTCACCAACACAGCTTTCTGTGAGAGGTATTATTCAAACTTATCTTTGCATGAGCAATATCATTCAAACTTATTTTTGCTTCAGCAGTATCATTCAAACTTATCTTTGCTTCAGCAGTATCATTCAAACTTATCTTTGCTTCAGCAGTATCATTCAAACTTATCTTTGCTCCAGCAGTATCATTCAAACCGTATCTTTGCTTCAGCAGTATCATGCAAACTTATCTTTGCTTCAGCAGTATCATTCAAACCTATCTTTGCATGAGCAGCATCATTCAAACTTTTCTTTGCATGAGCAGTATCATTCAAACTTATCTTTGCATGAGCAGCATCATTCAAACTTATCTTTGCTTCAGCAGTAGGCCTATCATTCAAACTTATCTTTGCATGAGCAGTATCATTCAAACGTATCTTTGCTTCAGCAGTAGGCCTATCATTCAAACTTATCTTTGCATGAGCAGTATCATTCAAACGTATCTTTGCATGAGCAGTATCTAACAGTAGCATTTTTAACATGCTCTCTATTTACAAATAAACAGTTACTTTGTGAAAAAAACTACATTTTCAGTGTGTCTAAAAGTAAAAGAACAAACAGCTGTAAAACTGCAAAAACAAACAAGCAGACGGCAACGCAAGGGCAGTAATGCACTAAAAGCGTCACGCATGAAAGCGCGCGCGCACACACACACACATATTGCAGCCCTCTAACTTGCATGTTTTTTTCTTTACAACAGGCCAAAACCAGGGGACTGAAACACACAAAAAGCAAACAATGAAAGTTGTCACCCCTTAAATCACCGCCCCCCCCCCCCCCCCGTTTCATCCCGGAAGAGCAAGCCCCGCGGGGGTTACATCTAAAGATTAAACAACCAAAAGAAGAAAAAAAACACAACTAAAACAACAATCACGGGAGAGGCTGTTTTAAAAATCTGCTTTTAAACCCATCCACTCGAGATCAGCACACAGGGGCTATAGAGCCATTCAGTGATGAAATCAAAATATTTGAGAGGCCCTTCTCTCTCCGCCCCCTCCCCCCCCCCCCCGTCTCCCAACAACAACAAAAAAACTAAACCCATAACTTAAAGAAATCCATTCGAAGCTATTAAAACATACAGACTATAGACTTAGATTAAATACCTCTTTCCCCCCCGAGCCCCCCACCCCTCAATCAGTGAACATCCATCCACTGTTCAAAGTTCAAACTAATAGCGTGAATGAAAGCAACACAGGAAATACTGCTACCCAATCTTCCATCACATGGATAAAAGATTCTTTTTTTTTTCAAATATATATTCTTTTATGCTTGTGGTTAGGAGTTTGGGCGCACCCCACTGCTGCGCCTCTGTGAATATCTATGGGAATACCCTCCCTCCCCCCCGGTTCTAGGGATGTAGATTAAATGTAGATCTCCATGTTCTATTTCCTACAAATGGCTTGTATAGTGTAGAACCTCATTCTACTCATCCAGAGCTCTTTCTACTTCCTGAAGGTGTGGTTTAGATTAGGATAGACTGAGGTAAGACTGGGAGGGAGGGAGGGAAGGAGAGGAGGGAGGGAAGGAGAGGACGCCTTTGATTTGGGCAAGACATACAAGCCAGAATTCCAACTCAGGAAATTCACTTTGCAGGTGTCTCTGCTCAATTCCCCCCCCCCCCCCCCCGACCACCTCACCACAGCATATACCACTGACTACTCCACACATACACAGACAGTTGCAAGACTCTACAGAATGGACAGTATCTGGTTTAATGCTGGGCTAGTATCAAGGTAATCTAACAATTTAAACATTTATTAACTTTTTACACATTTTTAAGTAACTTTACCAAATGAGAACAAATAAAAATTAGAAACCAGTATTTAGTCTACTGGTAAAGTTATCTGTAAATTGTCTGATTGTTAACTATTAATGTTTATAATTAGTACAAATTGAACAGTCTCTTTGTTGACTCATAGAATTAACAAAAACTTGAATTAAAAAAAAATGTATTAAAAAATATTGTGAGAAATTTTATTTTGGCTGCATTGTCCATTTTTGTGAAATTCCCAAACTTTAATCTGTTTTTCCTAAACTAAAAAAAACCAAGTCAGTTTTCCTCAACTTAAAAAAACCAAGTCAGTTTTCCTAAACTTTAAAAAACCAAGTCAGTTTTCCTCAACTTAAAAAAACCAAGTCAGTTTTCCTAAACTTTAAAAAACCAAATCAGTTTTCTTAAACTTAAAAAAACCAAGTCAGTTTTCCTAAACTTAAAAAAACCAAGTCAGTTTTCCTAAACTTAAAAAAACCAAGTCAGTTTTCTTAAACTTAAAAAAACCAAGTCAGTTTTCCTAAACTTAAAAAAACCAAGTCAGTTTTCCTAAACTTTAAAAAACCAAGTCAGTTTTCCTCAACTTAAAAAAACCAAGTCAGTTTTCCTAAACTTTAAAAAACCAAATCAGTTTTCTTAAACTTAAAAAAACCAAGTCAGTTTTCCTAAACTTAAAAAAACCAAGTCAGTTTTCCTAAACTTAAAAAAACCAAGTCAGTTTTCTTAAACTTAAAAAAACCAAGTCAGTTTTCCTAAACTTAAAAAAACCAAGTCAGTTTTCCTAAACTTTAAAAAACCAAGTCAGTTTTCCTCAACTTAAAAAAACCAAGTCAGTTTTCCTAAACTTTAAAAAACCAAATCAGTTTTCTTAAACTTAAAAAAACCAAGTCAGTTTTCCTAAACTTAAAAAAACCAAGTCAGTTTTCCTAAACTTAAAAAAACCAAGTCAGTTTTCTTAAACTTAAAAAAACCAAGTCAGTTTTCTTAAACTTAAAAAAACCAAGTCAGTTTTCCTAAACTTAAAAAAACCAAGTCAGTTTTCCTAAACTTTCCCAAACTATATAAAACATGTTATATTTAACCTCAGGTAAATAAAAGATCAATTAATGGTAACAACTCACTGTGATTGACTTGGTCTCCGTTGGCTAAATGTCCAGTCTTGTTTAGTCCAACTGCGGCTTTCTTGTGATTGGTCAGGTATTGGTTCAGGTCCTCATCGTCAGAAGCATCATCCTCATCATCATCATCACTGTGGGGACAAAGAACAACAATATCAGCGATGGTTTAACATGAACACATCCATAGTCAAACAATAACATCAGCGATGGTTTAACATGAACACATCCATAGTCAAACAATAACATCAGCGATGGTTTAACATGAACACATCCATAGTCAAACAATAACATCAGTGATGGTTTAATATGAACACATCCATTGTCAAACAATAACATCAGCGATGGTTTAACATGAACACATCCATAGTCAAACAATAACATCAGCGATGGTTTAACATGAACACATCCATAGTCAAACAATAACATCAGCGATGGTTTAACATGAACACATCCATAGTCAAACAATAACATCAGCGATGGTTTAACATGAACACATGCATAGTCAAACAATAACATCAGCGATGGTTTAACATGAACACATCCATATTACAACAACAGTATCAACAATGGTTTAACATCGACAGGTCAAAACTGAGAAATGGTATCAACATAGTCATATTTTTAAATATACCGGTAAGTAAAGAGTAAAGTACCCTTCGGACCAAACTGATCATAGGGCTGGGGAAGCAGTGTTCAGCAGTTTCTGTGGCCACGGTATACTAGGGGATGTGGTGCCAGCACAATGCCCAGCCTTTACTTTACCCCCAACCAATGTCAGGTACCCATCAGAGCTGGGTAGACTCAGGGACAATATCCTAGCCTCCACCATGATTCGAACCCAGAACCTTCAGATTGCCAGTCGAACGCGCTCCCACTCAACCAGCGTGCCTCATTTAAATATACCAGTAATATAGAAAAATCAGGGTTGGCGATGAGGAATTCAATCAAAATTTATTTGCAAGGGTTTCTGTTTGTTACATACAACAGTCAAGGAGGCATTTTTTAGCTACTTTCGCCCTAGGTCAGGATCACGCAGACTAAACCCCCTGACATGTGAATAGGGATTTTGTAGCCAACACAATGACTAAAGGGCACAACTTAGCATGTAGAGGACACAACATGTTAATATTAATTAAAGCCTTAAGCTTCTGGGTGTGTGTGAAATGCCAAGATGTAATGGTCAGTGTAGTGGTACAGTAGCTCCAGGGCTGTGGAGTTGGTAGATAAATGTTCCGACTCCGACACCTCAATTTTTTGTACATCCGACTCCTCTGTATTAATATGTGAATGTATTGTGATATAGTGAGGCACATGAAAAGAATGCTTCTTCACTGTCACTTAATGTGTTCGTTTTGCGGTTACGTGTTCGTTTTGCAGTTACGTGAGACACTGCATGCATTGGTCTTTATTCTTACAGTAGAGAAGTCATTAATTATAACTTTTTGCCAACTGGGACATTTAAACTTGCTTTTTTTAAAATTCCAATCTAAATTCAGTAGGAGGGGAAGTCGGAGTCGGTGCATTTGTGTGCCAACTCCGACCCGACTCCAGGTACCCAAAATGTTCCTCGACTCTGACTCCACAGCCCTGAGTAGCTATCAACTCTTTAACCAGATGAATGGAGGGGAGTAAAAAATGATTGCGAGCCCAGAGCAAATTGATATTCTGTCCTCGTTTTCATTTTTTAGCCATGTTAAAATTATTTTTTTTTACTTGTTATCTGTACAAGACCTTACAGCAAAACATCAACACCAACAATGCTGTGCAATTCTCACCTGTCAGAGGCCAAGGCGTCACTGTCACTGTCCAGGTCGTCCTCCAGTGCCGCCTGTAGGTCTGTGATCCTCTTCAAGGCCAGCTTCAGGTCAGACTGGTGCTGCTCTTGTTCACCCTCCAACTCCTCCACGCGACTCTCCTGGAGAAAGATAATGGGAAACACAGGTGAACAGGGCAGACAGGTGAACAGTGCACACATGTGAACAGGGCAGACAGGACAACAGGGCAAACAGGTCAATAGAGCAGACAGGTGAAAAGGGCAGATTAGCCAACAGGGCAGACAGGTAAACATGGCAGATAGGTGAACATGGCAGACAGGTGAATAGGGCAGACTTGCCAACAGGGCAGACAGGTGAACAAAGCAGACATGTCAACAGGGCAGACATGTCAACAGGGCAGACAAGTGAACATGGCAGACAGTTGAACAGGGCAGACAGGTGAACAGGGCAGACAGGTCAAGACACTGTGAATGCAGCTACTCACCATTTCTTTCTTCTTCTGCGATGCCTCCAGCTCACGTTTCTGCAAGTCTCCAAACTCCTCCCTCAGGTCCCTCAGCTGCTTCTGCACCCTCTTGTTGGCCTCTTCCGCGGACATCTTGGCCAGGTTCAGATCCTCCTTCTCTGTGGTCAGCCTCTCGATCTGCTCCTTGAGTCGACTCACCTGGTTCTGGAGGAGGAGAGAGAGTCGAGTCACACGCACACATACAGTATCAGAACAGAAAGGTACAGAATGTTTGTTTAAATAATACACAAGTCACTGGAACCCTTTGACTCACTGGTGAATACTAAAAGCTGTACAAGGATTTTTTTTCGAGTGCAGTGGAACGTTTATCAGTCAGTGAATCATGCAGCTGTAAATGACCCCCCCCCCCCCCCCGTTGAAAGCGGGGCCCTGTAAGCGTATGTTTAAAAATCTGTATGAGAAATTTGCATCTGTAGGTTAATGCACGATCCATCCATACGTGGGCCTTGTTTAAACAATCTTTATAAGTGGTCCACTGTCCACCTGAAAATGGTCTTTTCACCAGGTAAGGTTTTCCATTTTTACCTGCCAATGGGCATTCTATTTTTTAAAGCACTTTCCACCTAAAAATTGGCTTTCCACCAATAAATGGTCCTTCCACTCGGTAATGGGTTTCCACTTGTTAAAAGCAATTTTACCTTTTAATGGGCTTTCCACCTGTAAATTATAAATGAGCTTTCCACCTGAAAATGAGCTGTCCACTATCTTGTAAGACCTTACAACAGACACACACATGACTAAGCTGCCATGGTTACCTCTAGTCTCTGCCTGGTGGTCACCTCCAGCTCCAACCGGTTCTCCAGGTCCCTGCTCTTGGTTTCCAGCCTCTCCACTTTGTGTTTGTCCACCATCGTCTCGTCGTAGGACTGGACGCGGGACTGAAGGTCAGACACCTGAGGAACGGGAAAGTTTCAATATCTGGATAAAGTTTAAATATGACAGAACAGAGTGAAGCTACTGTTGAAACAAACAACTCATATAATTATACAGTTATGATTGAGACATTTTTTTACTGCAACAGTAAGATGAAAATCAATCCGTTCAGGATGAGAAATATGGGAAGGAGGGGGGTGCAGTAGTAAAAAAATTAATAAAAAACTGGAACAAATTCATTGCACAATAAATAGAATTTAAAATAGAGTTGAGTGAAATTTTTAGTCATGTCTATATTTTTCTCTACATATCTTGTACACAAAACCAGTCTAGATTTGTGTAGCTATGACCATTGAGTTACCATGACCATTAAAAAATATATTTTTAATATATTAACAGTCAAGTCTAACCATAATTTAAAAACAAAAGAGAGTTATCCAAGATAAAAATTTCAACAAGCTTTAACATTTATTTTACACACATGAAAGTATATTTCAATAAATAAATATCAACATCATAAACAGAGCTATAAATAATATGTTTTGCAACTACCCCCATAACAAAAAAAAAACAATCCAGGTGTTTTAGAAATATTTCTTTTGCAGAAAACTTCAAAGACAGGAATGAGAAGACTACACTCAGAGAGATATTGGAATAGCTTATATAACCTGATCCATTACTCATAAAAACATGTTTAGGTCATGTGTCATGTGTGGTTGTTCCTACTGACCTCTTGTTTGAACTTGTCCCTCTCACTGACCAGCTCTTCTATTTGGCTCATCTGGTCTGTCAGAGTGATCTGGTCAACAGATTGCTGAAAAGATAAAAACATAAAAGAAAAAATTATTTCCAGCTCTTGAGAAGCATTATTCAGTCTGTAGCCCAATCTGTATATGTAGCCCAGTGCCCTATCACTATACATTGTTGCCTAAAGTGACTTATTATGACACTAACCGCTGTTGCCCAATGTTCTCTCTGAGTACATCTGTTGGCTTGTTGACACATTATGTTCAATCCTCTATTAGTACACTAGCTGGCTTCATGTATTTTAAGACCATATGTTTCCCAAAGCGTTGTCCAGGCCAGCTGTCGCATTCACTGCCCAAGCCCAGATGCCGCATTAGTTGCCCAAGCCCAGATGTTGCATTCATTGCCCAAGCCCAGATGTCGCATTAGTTGCCCAAGCCCAGATGTCACATGCATTGCCCAAGCCCAAATGTTGCATTAATTACCCAAGCCCAGATGTCACATTAATTGCCCAAGCCCAGATGTCACATTAATTGCCCAAGCCCAGATGTCACATGCATTGACCAAGCACAGATGATGCATTAATTACCCAAGACCAGAGTCACATGCATTACCCAAGCACAGATGTCACATTGATTGATCAAGCACTGATGTCGTGTGCATTGCCCAAGGACCGATGTCGCACGCATTGCCCTAGCCCAGGAATCGCCTCAGTCTCATATTTGCCCTCCCCCCTCCTCACCTGCTGCACAGCTGCCTTGTACTTCTTCATGACTTCGTTCATGTCCTCCTCCATCTCCTCCAGCCTACTCTGCAAGTCTGTCTTCTCTCTCAGCAGAGACATACTCTTGCCTTCAGCCTGCAAACAAAACAGATATTCTTTCCAGAACACTCTTTTCAAGACGCAAGTCTCAATGACGCCCTTACCTTTCCCAATAATACTCTTGTCATTTGTCATACCTTTCCCAATAATAGTATAATAATACTCGTCATTTGTGATTAAAAAAAAACTGTCCCTGAAAACAAAGTGTTTCCTTTTTACCCTTTATATGCATTTTTGTTTTTCTGTCAAAGCTTTTGAATTTATCACAAAACTGTCATTAGCCTAAAGAAGATTTTGCCACACATATAAAGATTTTAAAATGTGCCCAGACATGCCTACCCCTAAGGACTAAAAAGAGGAACAATCTTGATGAATAAGAGGATTTTTCAACAAAAAAGCGGAACACTCTTTATGTAACAATCTTTTATAAAATGTAGGTAGGCTTACGTTTTACAGACAATTCGCAATGGATCTAGATCTAGTAGGCCTACAAATAACAATAAATTCACATTTGCTGAATAAACTCCTCTGAATATTTCTTCCAATAACACTGAATTAGTTTTTTTACAGTTTGAACAAGTCATATTTAAACTTTCTGAGCCAGGACGTTTAGACATTTTCACAATCTTAGCAATAGAGCGTTCTCAGTGGGCGTGGCTTAGGTTTTTAGTGACGTATTTGTGTAAATAGAAGCCACTATTGGTGTACAAAAATGGCAAAGTACTTCTTTATCATGCAAAATTCACATCTGAATATTGGCTATCCTACTCAAAAATAAGGAGGTAAATAGTAGTACTGTAGATTAATTGATTGATTAATGTGATTATGCTAAGGCCGGCTAGACCTATTTACACTTTCAATTTCACTTTATAGGCCTACACTTTTAATGTTTTGTAGGCTAGGCTAATGCAAGTATGGCTAGTCAAGTCACTAATATGCTCACATCGTCTATGATCTATGTCTATGATAATAATAAAATAGCCTATTTTATTTAACAGACATAATACAGCTTAAATCTTAACAGGACTTAAAACACAAAACATCATTTTAAAAAAGCTCGAGCCTATATGAAACTTTATTAATACAGCGGCCATTGTTACTTGTACACCATTACTCAAAGTAAACAAAAATCATGTGCTTTTTGTCACGTGATTGCAAACGCCCTATACAGTAAAGGAAAAGAAGATTAATTGCCAAACATGCGTAATACCGCAAAAAATGTTAGAAAAGCCCAGAATATCTCTTTTAATAAACCTAGAAAACCCAAGTAATGATAATTATAGCATTGTGACTTTATTTGTGCCTTTGTTTTATTAACCTAGACACAGACTATATTTCAACCCATGAAAAACCCAAACTTTCAAATTTGGCGTAACAAAACTAGTAGAAAGCGGAACGGCAGAACAAAGTGTTTGTTTTTTTTTATAAAAAAGCGGAACAAATATGCCAAAAGCGGAACGGTAGGCATGTCTGTGTGCCCCATAAGGTCAATTTGTACAGATATATGCAAAATATCTTTAATGTCAGGAGTGTAAAATGGATTGTTTAAATAAAAAAAGTGTTTCTGCATGTTTTCTAAGTACCCATAAAATAATTTTAAGCACAAATTATAATGGCAGTGAAAGACTTTTAAATTTAATGACATAGTTATTCAATTAACTTATAAAATTTTTTTTATCAAAATTTATAAACTTTCCTAAGCCTTGGACAATTTTTGCAAACTTTCCCAATCCTTATGAATTCAGTTTCACCACATTGTCTGGAACAATATGGAGTGATAAGTCAAATTTTTTCTTTTTTCTTTTTGAATTACCGTATATACTCGCACTTTTTTTACATAAAATTTAGACAAAAAGTAGGGGTGTGACTTGTACATCCGACACTGTTTTTGAAAAGTTCGAAAAACATTACTACTCTGTCATAAAGTTTCCTACAAAACCCCTATAGTTGATTGGAGTTATGTAGAATTATTACGATATGCCTTTTTTAAATTATGTTTGCCTTATGCACGATTAAAACTATTTTTTAAGGAAAGTTTCCAAAATAGGGTGAATATTTAGGCACTTTTATGTTGAAAAGGTATGGCATTTTTTAGATATTAAAAGGCAGTGTAACCTGGGAAGTCGGGGTGCGACTTATGCGCGGGTCAATGACAACATATAAGGAAAACAATCTTAAACTAGGGGTGCGACTTATACACCGGTGCGACTTATATGCGAGTATATACGTTAACCAATTATTGAGTTTAGAGTGTACTGAAGTGTCAAACACATAACATTGCATTGGACGGAGTAGCACCAGTGACAACTACAGAGTAGCATCAGTGACAACTACAGAGTAGCATCAGTGACAACTACAGAGTAGCATCAGTGACAACTACAGAGTAGCATCAGTGACAACTACAGAGTAGCATCAGTGACAACTACAGAGTAGCATCAGTGACAACTACAGAGTAGCATCAGTGACAACTACAGAGTAGCATCAGTGACAACTACATTGTAAAAATGGGGCATAGTGGTTGAGTGGCAGCGCATTCGGCTGGCACATCAAAGGTCCTGATTATGAATCCTGGAGAAGGCTAGGATTCGTTCCCGGGTCTGGAGGGTGTCTTTGAGTCTACCCAGCTCTGATGGGTACATGACATTATTTATGGTCAAAGTAAATCAGCTGGGCATTGTGCTGGCCACACAATCCCTCTTAATACTAGCCAAAGAAACTGGTTAATGCTGCTTCGAAGGCCCTATGGATCAATTAGTTCCGAGAGGGTTACTACGTTACTAGACAGTACACAGACCTCTTGCTTGGCTCTGGTCAGATCATCAATCTGCTGTTGCAACTCCTGCATTTCCAGCTCCATCCTCTTCTTGGCCTTCACAGCAGCAGCGGAGGCAAACTCTGCGTCCTCCAGCTGGTTCCTCAGGGCCGCCATCTGTGCCCTGACGGCCTCGATGTCCTTCTGCTTCAGCAGAGCAGCGCCGGCGTCGTTCAGAAGCGCCTTGGTCTTCCTGAGGTTGCGCCTGAGACGATTTTCAGCATCTGATGAAAAATCCAACACAGAATATTAAGCATTTAACCCAGGACTTATGTACATCGAAAATTGTCCGCACAAATGCCTAAACCAGTTGCTAAAGATCCCATGAATGTCATCCAAAGTCCTTAATGAGTTACCATCTTTCGCCTGCGCACAGGACATGTACAACTAAACACACACCTTGACCACTTCAAGACAGAAAAAAAAAACAGCAACATGTCCTCTCTGTAAACACCAGAATAAAACCGTAGCACATCATCTCTTTCATTGCTCAGCACTTCTAAGAACTATATAATATCTACCTCCCCAAAAACACAAAATCCTTCAATCACCCTTTATACCAATAATGAACAGTTGTGAAAAAGTCTGCAGGTTCTTCACCGTAGCCTCAGGCCTAATGCCCAGATGGCTGCTTGTTAAGGACGATGGTGATACATCAAACAATGTGGTCAAGCTGCAGCATGTTTAGATTGCCTTTTATCGATCCCGGGTTCAAATACTTGCCTAAGTCTACCCAGCACTAATGGGTGACTGATATTAGTTAGCAAATGTAAAGACAAGTATGCGTTGTGGTACACTCTTTCTGAAACTAGTGATGACAGCTCCACTAGCCCTTTGGACTAACCTAATCTCAAAAAGATACCTTACTTAGAAAAAATGCCTTTCAAAATTAATCAAAATGCATACTCAAGAATAAATACAAATGTACACCACAAGATCATCAACTTTTACCTTTGTCTCTCTGTGGTCCCCTGGAGCCGGCCGCTTGCAGCTGTTTCTCCAGCTGGGCCTTCTCCTCCTGGATTCTCCTCTTCACCTCGTACTCCTCCTCCAGCTGGGTCTCGAGTTGCCGGAGCTGGGGGGCACAGAGAGAAACAAATAAAGAACGGTCCATCTTGGGCAAGTCTACATTGCAAGCCCAATGCCCCTCCTGGCTGAATCTTACATTACTCAATGCAGACAAGGTATCCTGACAATGTTCTAACACCCAAGTCTGCATACTTGTTATACTACATGGATAGTGGATGCATGGATAAAAAGTGGATACATAGATAAATAAAAGGATGCATGGAGATGGAGACGGGTTGAATACTACAAGCACAACACTTCCTGACATCTAAGTGCTAGCCCTTGATGAATTGTTTCCATGGCAACTATACAAAAGTAAAATCGTCAGGCTAATATGTCCCATATAATTATATAGATTTATCTTAAAAATAAATTTATTGCCATAACAGCACACTAGTAAAGTAAGTTAAGTATCTCGTCGGACCAAATTGATCATAGGGCCGGTGAAGCAGCATTCACCAGTTTCTGTGGCCATGGCATACTAGGGGATTTGTGGTCAGCACAATGCCCAGCTGTCTTTACTTTACCCCAACTAATGTCCGGTACCCATCAGAGCCGGGTAGACTCAGGGAAAAATCCTAGCCTTCACCAAGATTTGAACTGAGAAACTTCGGTACGACAATCAAACGCGCTGTTGCTCTGACATCATGCCCCATTAACAGCACACTATATTGGCTCAATTCTCTGCCAATATTGAAATGTTTGTCAAATGTTGGGGTCAATATGCTGTTAGGTATAATTATTCTCGTCCATGACATTCAAACACCATGCTACAAATTGTCCTGTCTTACCTTTTTCTGTGTCTTGTATCTCATTTCTTCAATCTCCTCATCTTTCTCTTCCAGCTCCTTGGCATGTTGCTGTTTACTTTTCTCTACGTTCATCTCAAGCCTCAACTTAGCCTGAATGTAGAAATACAGATATATATAGGTCAGTTGTGTACAGTTTAGTCTAAATTGTAGAAGTAAATGTTTATATAGATCAGTGTTCTCAGTTTAGTCTAAATTGTAGAAGTAAATGTTTATATAGATCAGTGTTCTCAGTTTAGTCTAAATTGTAGAAGTAAATGTTTATATAGATCAGTTGTGTACAGTGGTCTCAGTTTAGTCTAAATTGTAGAAGTAAATGTTTATATAGATCAGTTGTGTACAGTGGTCTCAGTTTAGTCTAAATTGTAGAAGTAAATTTTTATATAGATCAGTTGTGTACAGTGGTCTCAGTTTAGTCTAAATTGTAGAAGTAAATGTTTATATAGATCAGTGTTCTCAGTTTAGTCTAAATTGTAGAAGTAAATGTTTATATAGATCAGTTGTGTACAGTGGTCTCAGTTTAGTCTAAATTGTAGAAGTAAATGTTTATATAGATCAGTTGTGTACAGTGGTCTCAGTTTAGTCTAAATTGTAGAAGTAAATGTTTATATAGATCAGTGTTCTCAGTTTAGTCTAAATTGTAGAAGTAAATGTTTATATAGTTCAGTTGTGTACAGTGGTCTCAGTTTAGTCTAAATTGTAGAAGTAAATGTTTATATAGGTCAGCTGTGTACAGTGGTCTCAGTTTAGTCTAAATTGTAGAAGTAAATGCTTATATGGGTCAGTTGTGTACAATGGTGTCATGTTTAGTCTAAATTGTAGAAGTAAATTTATGTTTGTAATTGTAAAAGTAAATATTTATACGAGTCAGTTATGTATAGTGGTCTCAGTTTAGTCCTAATAGTAGATATAAACATTGTTTACATAGGTCAGCAGTGTACATAATCAAAGACAACAGACCATAAAACGAAAACTTTGATTCCAACAATGTTATACCTGCTCCAGCTGTTGGATTTGTCCAGCCTGGTCATCCAACTCTTCTTCCTGTTCTTGTAATTTGACCTCCAGATCGTGTTTATGCCTCTTCAAGGTCACCACCTATTTTCCATAGAAAAAAAACCACAACAAAAACAGTTGCAGTGTGGGAATGTAATTTCATCAGCCAATGGAATGATGAATGGATAAAATCTTCAACAAAGAATGCAATGGTCGTTTCTAGCCCTTGAAACTGCTAAGCTATTATTTTAGTCAAAGGGTCAGTGTTTTGTTAGCCGCCCTGTAACATACAAAACTATAAGTAGGCCTAAAAGTAAAGTAAAGTACCCGTTGGACCAAACTGATCATAGGGCCAGTGAAGCAGCATTCACCAGTTTCTGTCGCAATGGCACACTAGGAGATGTGTCGCCAGCGCAATGCTCAGACAACTTTACTTCTTTACTTTACCCCAAATAATGTCACGTACCCATCAGACCGGGGTAGACTCAGGGACACCCTCCAGTTCCGGGAACAAATCCTAGCCTTCACTAGGATTTGAACCCAGGATGCTCGGTACGCTATCCGAACACGCTGCCACTCGGCCACCGTGCCCCAAATACTAAGGTATACACTTTCCAAACATGTCACACAGATGAAGTTGGAGAAAACACTTAACAACAACATGGTCAACTAGATACAGACCACGGACAAGCTTAGGAAGCAATAATCTAGTGTAAGATCTAAGATAAGATAGCAGTGGAGTAGAAACCATCGGCTCACCTCATTGTTGTCTTTCCCTGACAGCATCAAGTCATTGGTCTCCTTCTCCAGCCTTTCACATCTTTCTTGAGCTGCCTGTAGGTCTTGTTTACTTTGCTGCAGATAACACACACACATACAACAATCAGAGATTGCTTATGGCTATATGCTGGCATCTATATATTTTTTTTTTAAAGTATATACTAAATTCTCAAAAAAAAAAAATGAATTTGCTAAATGTTTGTCACTTGAAAGTTCAGCCCACTCTGGGAAAAATATATTTAAAATGACTGTACCACTTGATATTTGATTAGTTTATGCTTTCTTTAGAATACTCTGGATATGATGACCATACATCAACAGCAAAACATGCCTTACAATGTTCTCTTATTAAAATCTTCTCATTTTAAAATTCCCAAACTTTACAAAAAATTCAATTTTTACTGATGAGTAAAATTGTTTAACGTTAACTGGCATTTTATATGAGGATGTTTTAAAGACCTTATTTAAGTTAAAAAATCGGATGGAAGTTTTATTAACATCTCAACTTGACTGCCAGTACAAGTTTACTTTTTTTAATTTTTAAAAGAATAATTCATGTTGTTTTGTCAAGTTTAGTCAAATTCGGAAACTTTCCCAAACATTGGTCAGTTTTTCCTAAACTGTGTGAACCCAGCCTTAGTACCATGGAAGGGTGGAGAGGGACACACTCACCATCAGAGAGCCCACAAACAAAATCACATGATCCTCCCTGATATGGAAGCTTCCCCTCCCTTTTTTCACCCCAGAACAAAAAAAAAAAGAGGCCAGCTAAATAATGGCCTGGAAGATACCCTGAATTGAAAGCACAAAACAGGATGGGAGAAAACTGGAGACAAGAGAAACTAGCTGAGGGTTACCATAGAAAAGTCACAGAATTAATCCTAGTAAGTGATACATTTTAAATGGCAATATACATTTAACCTAATTCTTTATCAATCTGGCAATCGGTCAAACCAGTCATTGTGGTCACTTTGCAAGCTTTGCATTTTCCAGGGACTCAAAATATCAAGGTCATCAAAATTTGCTGACAATATAATTCAAAGCTGAACATTTCTGACTTTGCATTCACAAAATTTTAAAACTTAAATCCTGATTAACTTTCTCTGGGGGTGCCCATCATCGTTCACCTCCGAGGGCAATACTGAACTGCGCGCGGACAGTGTCTGTTAGCCTGCAACTGACCTGCAACGACTGCTCGAGTGTGTATTTCTCTGACAGCAAGTGGTCCTTCTCCCTCTGTAATTTCTCCCTGGCAGACTTCTCTTCTCTGGCGTCCTCGTGGGCTATGCTGAGCTCATTGTCAAACCTGGAAAACAAAGCAAACATTAAAAAAAATTGAAAAGATGAAAAGCTAAAGAAAATTTAAGCCCAATGGAAATGTCCAGTAACAAGAAAACCATAAAAACTAAGTTTTTATTATACTCCCTTTATTTGCAAACTAAGTTTACCATCATGTAATTAAATAATTGATTGACTACTGCAAATGAAACGTACAGAAAAAATATCTGTGTCGCAAATCTCAAAAATATCTCCTTACTCCGTATGAATTGTTCTAAAAATAATCTTAGCGCATAATTTTTTTTTCTAGCTTTGCGCCGAAAAACTATAAAAAGTTGCACAGGCATTTTTAAAGTGAAACCAAACATTTTCTTATACTTTCCTTTTAAGAAATGAATATTGTCATAAGTGTAGTATAATTAAGTTGTTTTAACTGAAAATTTGATAGGATGTTTTGTTAGTCGGGGCAAGTCTGCTGTCCAAATTTCAGCTCAATCGGACCACGGGAAGTGGTCGAAAAATCGAAGCCAATTTTTGCACCGATGCAGACAGACAGACAGACAGAAAATGCAACTTAAAATAAAGGGAGTAAAAATAGTGGGCCAGTTGTCCAGAAAAAGAAACAAATAAGCTACCCTGACCACAGTCAGTAAACCGAGCTCAAGAATCACAGTTTAATAATTGAATAATTGATACAAGATTATAGAAACTTAAACAATACAAAGAAAAAGTAGGGATGTCAAAAAAAAAGTCTAAAAGAAATGAATATATACATACATAGAATTAACAAAAACAATGATAAAAAGAATATTTAAAGAAAAAAATAAAAATTTTATTCTAATATTTTTTCATTGTGATTTGCACATTTAATGTTTCTCCCTATTTATACAAGATTAGAAAACAAATTTGTTAATTTAAATATTTGCCAACAAAGTTGACGACTAATGAAATATTAAAGAAAATTTTGTCAACTTCTTCAAACAAAGATACACTGGTAATTATATTTAAAATAATATTTAAAGAAATAAGGGTTTTAAAAATCACACATTCCATTGGGAAAATTAATCTTGTACTAATAAGACACACAAGATACATTGGTGCAAGGGAGACAACCCACCTTCTTTGTTTCCTCTCTATAATGGATAAGCTAAAATTAATCTTGTACTAGTTTGGCAGTAAGACAACAGGCATTGGTGCAAGGGAGACAACCCACCTTCTTTGTTTCCTCTATAATGTTGTAAAGCTAAAATTAATCCTGTACTAGTTTGGCAGCAAGACTACAGGCATTGGTGCAAGGGAGACAACTCACCTTCTTTGTTTCCTCTCTATAATGTTGTAAAGCTAAAATTAATCTTGTACTAGTTTGGCAGTAAGACAACTGGCATTGGTGCAAGGGAGACAACTCACCTTCTTTGTTTCCTTTCCAGCTCATTGTTTCTGGACATTTGCTCCTCCAGGTGCAGCTTCATGTCCTGCATCTCCGTGGTCAGCCGCTGGGCCTTCTTTTTAGCCACTTGGACCTGGCGCCTCTGTTCTTCCGCTTCAGTGACAGCTTCATGGAGCTGTGGACAAAATTGACAAACTTTTGTAGCTTCTCCAACAAACGGTCAGACTAACAAACAACTATGGTAAATTGACTTTCAAATATTGAGAATCTTTTTCATAAACATTAAAAAATGTTGGTTCCAAAAGTTCAGAATTTCTATCAGTTCTATTAACTGCGTTATAAAACGCTTGAAAGTAATCACAAATTTGCTCATTAAAAAATTTCCAAAATGTTACACTGAAAAAGACCAAATCAAGCACAATTTTTCATATCCAAGTTGGTAGTGCAGTGAGTTAGGTAATCTGACAAACATCAAATTATTGGTTTTGCTACTTTCATAGTTATAATTTTTTTTTTAATTCTAAGTACTCTCTTTTAAACTATATTTATATATGAACTTACTGTAAATACACTTAATTATATTATTTGTAAGTATTTAAATCATGTGTTTTTTAAAGTGAAAAAGCTCTAACAATAATTTGCCATCATAAATAATATCACAGTTGTTAAGCTGCTCCAATATTGTTAAATGCTGTTCAATGTCTGAAAGCTGGGCTTGAGTAAGCCCACAAGATGTGAATTTAAAGTCAGACAGCCTGATAAGGGCTTATTTAGATAGACTTGGTGTCCGGGGGATGTACTCACCCTTTTTTCAATCATTTTCCTAGACTGCAGTTCCTGCTCCATCTCCTCCTCGTGTTGCTGCTGGAGCTGCTTCTTGGTGACCTGCAGCTCCCTGACCAGCCTCTCATACCTGCTCTTGTACACAGAGTCTTCTGGCAACACACACAGACAAAGAAAGAGAGACTTTAAATAAACGTGACCTAACTTATAACCCCCCCTTTCCCCTCGACACACTTCTGTTTATGTAAACTACACCCAAGGGAAGCCACTCATTATAAATTTGATCTGTTTCAGGAGGGGGGGGGGGCAGCCGTCTGACCACCAACAAGTGGTCATTAAGGGTGATGTGACAAATGAGTATTGCCAGGTGTCGCTGACACATCATCAGTCAAAAGCAATTGTAAAAAAAAAAAGGTTCTTAATATTTTACATGTCACAACTCCCCACACAATGACTCAAGCTGCACAGGACATCATTAAGATATGCAAAAATCATTTTCAAGTATATAACTAGAAGGGAATATAGACATAAAATGCAAAAGACTAAAATATTAAAATATAATTAGTAAAAAAATTTTTGTGCTGAGTCAATTATCATAGGAAAATAAATAAATTCTCCAATTAATTAATCCCCACCCCCCTTCCTATTGCAAACAATTGATTCATTGGGCCAGCGAAGCAGCGTTCACCGTTTTTTGTGGCCATGGCATACCAGGTAATTGTGTGGCCAGCACAATGCCTAGTCACTTTTACTTTCCCTGTATTATATTCAGGTACCCATCAGAGCTTGTTACTCAGGGATACCCTCCAGACCCGGGGAAATACCCCTGCCTTCACCAGGATTTGAACCCAGGACCTTCACTACTCTGTGCACAACTTTAAATATCAATTACTCTAAATGATAAATAATTGTTAAAATACTTGATAGATTAAGTTTTTAAAAACAAAATAGACTACATGTGAAAAGTTAATTTTATTTTTATTTTTGTTTTCTAGGAAATCTGATTTATTGTCATGTATAACATTGGTCATTTGTCATGGGATGACCACTTGGTGACCACACACTGACCTCCCTTGTCCTCCACCTGTTCCTCCTCCATGGCCTCAGCCTGCCACAGTCTGGTCTGCATCAGCTCCATCTGCAGCTTTTCATTTTTCTGCTTGGTGGCAGTAAACTTGCCCTGTGGGGGGAAGGGTAAGAAACAAAACATAGCAGTCAATACAACCAGTCTTTTCTTTAGGTGTTAAACAGTGTGACCTGCTGGGGGCTGGACCCAATCAGTCTTGGTGTGAAACAGTACCACACAGGTCAAGTGAACTTTGACCTGCTTATCTTGACCAGCAACCCATAATCAATTTTAAAAAAAACAAGCAGAAAAAACAACAACAATAAATTAGCTCTATCAAGAATATCTTGCAATGACATAGCATAGAAGGTCATTATTGGACACAATTCTGTACCTTGGTTTAAACTGGGTCATATGTGCAACACTACCACATCCTGTATGTCCTGCTAGTCTCTGGCAGACATTAGTGGTATTTAAATAACATACTTTCCATATGTGCAACACTACCACGTCCTGTATGTCCTGCTAGTCTCTGGCAGAAATTATTTGGATTAAAATAACTTTCATCTTACCTGTAAATCTTTCAGCTCCTTCTCTAATCTCATTCGCTCGGCAGTTTCTGCCTCCAGGAGCTCTGCAGCCTCATTGGACGTTGTGTTCTCCTCCGCAAGGTCAGCTGTCACCTCCGCTAGCTGTGGAAAAGAAGGCGACAGTCTCGGGTTAAAGCCTGCACTGTTAAACTCACTTTAAACTTGCAGTTGGCAGCAGCTAACAAATGGACGTGTCGCCAACTCACCCTGTTTTCTAGTTTGTCACACTGCGTCTTGTACTCTGCCCTTTCCTTCTCCAGCTTCTCATTGCGGGCCTTCAGTATTTCTATCTCAACCTGGAATATCAGAGACACAACATTGAATGCTATTATTAGTTGGCAAGCAATACTAATGACAATCTTTATCTTTTACCTTTATAAACGTGTTTTTAAAAATGTCTATAAAACGTCCTCTTAATACATTTCACTGGTAGACAGAACATTTGCTTAATTAGTTATTAGAGATATAATTTTATGATAGACTTGACAATGAAAATTATTGAGATAAAGACAGTATAGAAACACACCAATCAACGCTGAAACATACATACAGGTCATGCACCAACACATTCAGAGGCTCTGCACTCACACATTCACAGGTTATGCACCCACCTCTTTTTCCTTGAGCTCCTCCTCTGTTCTGTGTACATTCAGGATGGGCTTGACTTTAGTGTACAGCCTCCACCACTCCCACTCCTTGATCTGCATGTACTTGCGTACGTTCCTCTGTATGCACCTGATGGCTGTGTGTTGGACCTAGTGTGTACAACAGATTAGAAAAACACATTACACCTTTACACAAGTTTCAATGCACCTCCTTAAGTGTCTGTTGTACAAACAAGCAAAGTCCAAAGTGATATTTTTTTTTTGCTTGTACAATTATATATCGTTAACTCCTTAAGTACATCGACGTCATAATTTCTGTACACTTAAATACCGAGGACGTCATATCGACGTCATAAATAATAAAGAATTGTAACAATTTGCAAATTCAGCAAATATTTATATTAAAAACCGGCGGTAGTTAAAGGCTTAAACCCCATAAATACTTTGGACATCACAATCAATGTCATCAGTTCCCTACACTTAATTACAGAATAATCTATAACATATGAGACAAGATAATTACAGAAAACATAACATTGATGACGTAACAAAAAAAACAAAACATTTTGGTCATATTGAGGACATATCATCCACATCATTGTTTCAATGTCCTCTATTATTAAGTCTATGGAAAAGTTAAAAGACAAATCGAACAGACAAATTAAAAATACTACCAGTTACTTTTTTTAAAGTTTTTAACTGCAAGCACTTGACGTATTATCAGCGATGAATTAGCTTTTTTACTTTTTTTTTTGTTGAAAGGATGGAAACTGCGAGCCCAGTACTTCCAAAGACTAAGGTTAACATGATCTTGACTGTTGCAAATTATAAACAGTATATATAGAAACCTTATTCATTGCCTAAGTAATTTCATCATAGAATATATTTAAGGTAACCTTTAAAAAAAAAAAACAGCTCTAGAACATGGTGACCCCAAAAATGCATGGCCGGTACCAGTGGTATATAAGATTTGATTTAATTGTAAAAATATGCACTGACATTTTTTGAGTAGTCTACTTGCTAAAAGGTGCCAAGGCACTTTTTTTTTACAAAAAAATGAGTAATCACCACTGTCTTCAAGATCATGCATTTATTTATTTATTTATTCGATGATCTTTAGTGCAAGCAAAGAAATATTCCCTGTACTCTAATAGAGTTGAAATAACAAGTGCCTGTCAACATCTACTCAATCAACATCTACTCAATCAACATCTACTCAATCAACATCTACTCAATCAACATCTACTCAATCAACATCTACTCAATCAACATCTACTCAATCAACATCTACTCAATCAACATCTACTCAATCAACATCTACTCAATCAACATCTACTCAATCAACATCTACTCAATCAACATCTACTCAATTTTGATGTGAAAAGTCAATTTCTGCTAAATCACTTACCATTGATTTAGCGAATTTTGCAAGAGGACTACTAATTTATATTTAAAATCTTGCGGTAGTTAAAGGATTAAGGCATCCCCATGAAGTATATTAAAAAAAAAAATTTTAAGATTAATCAAAAGATTATCATCATGGGATTTAGCTTTCTCTTTTGTTTTGACTGATTAGTTTCTTTTGGGTATTTTCATGAAATGGCAACACCAAGGAATAGTCAAAGCATTGAACATTCTAATAATATTAATAGATTATTAACAAACAGCAAGTCATTGAGTGTCAAGCTGACCTTAATCTTCTCCAACTTCTTCCTGGCCAGGTATCCCCTGCAGAGCGCCTGGAACTGTTCCACTATGCCCATGAACTTTTCGTCTCGGTTCAAGTCCAACATGGCCAGGCAGCCAGGGCGGAAGAAAACCTGGGGGCAAAAAAAAACAACAACAGCAGTGAAATGAAAATGTTATGGGCGAACAATGAACAGATTCTGTCTAACTTCTAATCTCAAAGGCATGGATAATAGATTAGGTAAAGATCAGCCATACAAATCCTTACCCTGGAATGGCCCACTCGATAGTTCAGTTTGTCTACATCGAGGCTGTCTAGGATCAAGTTGACGTTCTGCAATGAGGGGGAATAAAACAATAACAAGGGGTCAGCTCATAGATAAACAAACCTACATTGGCTACATTGTGGCCTATTCACTAAATCTACTTAAGTTTCCTACTGACCACTTTGTCCTCCCCTTCTCCGTGGCCCCCTTTGTTCAGTCCTGGCACCAGAGGCTCAAACTTCTTCATGAAGTCTGTGAAATCCATGGAGTCAGGGAAGCCTGGAGTGAAAGAAAACAAAAAAAAACACTTTGTCTACATTTATTTTTGTTTAACTTTTTTGAACAATTCAGGAAATAACATTTGAACAATTTAACTTCGAGGTGTTATTCACTTTCTTTTAAAATAAAAAAATGTTCACGCTGTTTTGTCCTTTATTAGTGAAATTCTCAAACATTCTCCAAAAATTTGTGCTGTTTTCAAAAATAAAAAACGTCGGGGATTTCCCAACCATTATGAAGAATATAAAACTGTCTAAATTAAATATCCTTTTAACAAAATGACTTTCTTTTAAAAATAATTTATTTTTCCTTTTCATACACAAAAGAAATTTTGTAAATTTTTCCGCTATTTCTAGTTGTCTCACCTTGTCTATATAATCTGAGTGCCTCCAGTAGATGGAATCCTCGAAGCTGGTTCCTGACGAATGGTACATTCATGATGTTGTTGTCATCCTGTGAGGACTTCTGTTGTTCTCCCAGCCCAGCGGGATGATGGGCCAGAAGGCAGTGCATGAAATGAACGTTGGTCTTCTTTAGTATATCCACAATGGAGTCCTGCAAAAAGTTGTTTAAATATATCTAAACTGTGGGAAATAAATTCCTCGAAACGTAACCACTTAAAATTTGACAATTTACTTTTAAAGTTGTTAACCCTTCTAGTCCCTGCCCAATATTTATAAATATAGGGGGTTTACTGGCTGCTATTATTTTACTAATTATTCCCAGTGACCCAGACATTATTTTGGGATGAGCAAAACTTCGATAGGGTTCCAAAGTATATTTGTAACTTTATTGTTTCAAACAAGTAATAATAACATGTACAGAATAATTCGTTTGAAACCTAATAAATAGCCTTATCATTAAAAGTGTCAACATATTAAATTCCTTATACTAATTCCTAAGAAAAATTTTCATCACCATCTAAGACCATCTCATTAGTGTCTATGCTAAGTTACTGGGACGGCTCATAAATGACAACAATAGACGTTACTCACAAAAAAAATATTTAAATAAAAATTAATTCTACTATTCCTCAAACCAATAAGCATTCTGCCCAAGACTTTGGTTTATTTTCAATTCTTTCTAATATGCGCCACAACCTAAGTGAAGTAAAATCAGCTGGTGGAAATAGACGTGCCCAGGGTTAGAAGGGTTTTGAAATACTTTTTTAAATTACTGTTTCTCAATCAATAAGCTGTAAAAAATCATTCATAAACCAGTCAATTACAATCAGCCAATCAGAAAGAATCAAAGATCAACTTCAACCAATCACAGTGTTGTTTCCCTGCCCTGTCATGCACTCACCACATTAAATTTCACTTGCAGGCAAACTGATTTCTTCTTCAGACCGGCTTGGCCCACGAAGGTCCTCCTCATGCTGCCCACTCTCCTCAGTGAGGTGGAGCCCTCCATGCCCACCACAGAGCCGCTGACGATGCCGGTGGTCTGCCCTTTGGTGCTTGAGAAAAGCTGGGCCACACTGGACCTGCAGGAATTCAACCATCATATGAGAGGTGCATAATTGTTTCTAAGGCTGTGTGCCTCAAAGTTTATAAAAAAAAATTATGTACTTTTTAGCCGTTAGGGCCAGTCAAATTATTATAACTATGCCAAAAAAAGTGGCTCTGAAAGAAATAGAAGTTATATCAATTTATATTCCAAATGAACTGGGTGACAGTTCCTACAGTTTCAGGATAGAGTTTAAAACTGAGATGGGTTGGTCAAGGTTAAAATTTTTAGACAGGCTTACTTTTTGGAATCCTGCAACACCAGGCTGGCATTCCTGGTCATCGGGTTCTCTCTGCAGGCCTTGAGCCAGCCCTGGGCGTTATACTGGACAGGGGTGGTGCCGTTGTTGTGGTTCAGAATGAAAGTGTGCCCCAGCGAGCCTTTCCTCAGCAAACTGTCCTCTGGAAGAGTGAACCGATGCACAGTGCTTTAGTAGTTAGTCTCTGTACAGTATCAGAAACTTTAATTGCTTACTTTAAAAAAACTACTTTTGTTCTGATATGACTTACTCCTGACAGGCTGTTCACTGTGCTGTTGCAGCAGCCTCTCCATAAAGCTGTCCTCTGTGGCACCGGGGAACACAGCCTCCTCATCCAGAATCCACAGCAGGCCTTTCTTGTCAGGGTTCTTTGGGTCTGATGATGAGGAAGTTCGAATCTAGGGGCGAGAGGCAAAATGTTAACTTTCTACTTTATTTTATTTCCATCAAATGTTTACTTTTTATTTCCATCAAATGTTTACTTTTTTATTTCAATGGAAATTTATTTTTTTTATTAAATGTTTACTTTTCCTATTGCCAGAAGTTAAAAATCAGTTGTTCACTATGTTCTAATACAATTGAAATGTAACTATGGAAAGTTTTTCACTTGATACCATGTAGGAATGAAGGTATGGCCATACATACATAATCCATCTCAAGAGCAATTTTTTTTTATCCATAGGGCCAGTAAAGCAGCATTAATGTTTCTGTGGCCACGACATACTAGGGGATTGTGAGGCCAGTACAATGCTCAGCCGCCTTTACTTTACCCTTAACTTAAGTCAGGTGCCCATCAGAGTTGGGTAGACTCAGGGACACCCTCTAGACCCAGGAGCAAATCCTAGCCTTCACCAGGATTCAAACCCAGGACTTTCACTACACCAGCCAAACTCACTGCCGCTCGACCACCATGCCCCTGAGAGCAATAATACAATACAAAAGAAGTTTCATTATACAGTCTACAATGCACAGGCTATACTAGAAAAGACGAGTGTCCTCAAATCTGTGTTGAAAGGGCTGGTAAATGTATTTAAAGATGTTTTTATCCAGGATGACCACTTGTTTACAATCCTTATCTTATACATTACAGACGCTCCTTCTTTAAAGAAGATTATTGCGTCCTACGCTCATCCATGGTCCGAGTCTAGTCTTGCATTTTTATTAATGTTTTAAATGATGTTAAGTTACTGGTTTTCCTGGTTTGTTCAGGCAACCCATTCCATGCCCGAATGCCACTCGGGAAGAAAGAGTACTTATATGCATTTGTTCTCGCATAAGGGACAAGGAAAGTGTTTCTATCTTTATGTTTATCTGAGATTTGCAACAGATTGTTATTGTGTTGTATTTCTAAATTAGAGTTTAATGCCTTATGTATTATTACTACTTTACTCTTTGCCCTTCTGTCTTCTAGTGTTTCTAGGTTTAATGATTTGACTAATGGTGTTACTCTTGTTAATTGGGAATATTCGCTAGTTATGAACCTTGCAGCTCTTTTTTGAATTTGTTCTAATTTTTTAATGTTTTCTTTAGTTGATGGGTCCCATACAGATGCTGCATATTCTAGTATAGGCCTAACTAATGTAAGATAGCATTTTAGTTTTATGTTCTTATTACATTTGTAAAAGTTCCTTTTTATGAATCCTAAAGTTTTGTTTGATTTTTTTATTACTTCATCAATATGAGGGTTCCAAGATAACTTATCATTTATTATTACTCCTAGATACTTAGCATTGTTAGTTTGAGTTAGTTCTTTACCATGAATGAAGTAGTTTGCTATTATTTGTTTCTTTTTCTTGGATACCCTTATTAGTTGGCATTTTTCTGGGTGAAAAGACATACTCCAGTTTGATTCCCATTTTTGTAGTTCATCTAGGTCTTTTTGTAGGAGTTCACTATCTTTTCCTGTCTTTATTATTCTATAAATTATGCAATCATCGGCAAATAATCTTACTTTTGTTCCTGTGTTGATGCAATTTGGCAGATCATTAATATAAATTAGAAATAGTAGGGGTCCTAGAACAGTTCCTTGTGGAACTCCTGAGTTTACAGTTATTGGTGATGACTTAGAGCCATTTATTATCACTGTTTGTTCTCTGCCTATAAGAAAGTCCTGAATCCACTGATGTAAGGGACCAGATATGCCAAAATATTTAAGTTTTTTTAGTAGACTAGAATGATGAACTTTATCAAATGCTTTTGAAAAATCTAGTAATATAGCATCAATTTGGTTGTTATTATCTAATCCCTTTGACAAGTCATCTATTAGGCCTATTAATTGAGTCCACATACAGTTTATCTTTCAGTTTGAGTACTAGTCATGCAGTCCAGCTGTGTACCTACCAGATTCTGTGGAGGAGGCCTGTCCAATAGATTGACAATCTGTGATGGGTTGGAGGCTATGATTTCAAAGTCTAACTCTATGTTTTCCTGTGGAGTTTTAAAAGTGAAAATTCAATCATGTCACCACAGCCATTTGGGCAACTAGACCCTAGTTTTAATCTTATAGTTTCTTGGCCATGACTTATGATGGGACTGAGCAACCAGAACAGAACCCTGCCTTGATCTGGTGGTTGATTACTAGACTAAATAGACAGAATTCTGGGCAGTATTTGAGCCTTGCACTATAAGCTTACTGGTGATTGGGTTAATCATAAGCATTTTGTACATTTCACTTTCAGTGAAGGCTAAAGAAAAAATGTATTACTTAAGTCTTACTATTGTTGTATGCATGATCTAATTACTAACAAAGATTGTTGCATAATAAAATAACTCAAAATTTAATACTATTTTTTATTATAGACTCTTACTAGCTAAATACTATTGTTGTATGGAGGACTAATTACTAAATAAATAATAACTATGGATTTATTGTATGGATTTATTACTAATTAAAAACTACCTAATGTTGTGTAATGGACTAATTAGAAACGAAATTCTAACTGAATCATCTAGTCAAAGTGAGCTAACAAAAAGACGAACCACTGACCTCCTTGTACCTCTCCTGGGGCGTGGACAGGGTCAGCTCGTGGAAGAACGCCTGCAGCCTCTCCTGGGTGTAGTTGTGGCACAAATCCTCAAAGGTGGCCCCGCTGGTGCGGCCGGTGCCGCCGGTCACGGGACTCTGAAAGCCAGGGCAGTCCACTATGGTTATGGAGTTGATGGAGCGTACATTTGATGACAGACACCTGGCGGGATAAACAACTGGTTAGAAACTCTATAAATAGAAAGTACACTAAACACTGTCTGTTAGAGCCCAAGGACCTCCAAAAAATTTAATTAAATTGTGACATCCTACCTAGGTAAGAATTGAGTTTATGGCTTGCTGACCTTTAAACTTTTTGACCCCTCGTGAAAAAGCATGATTTGGATGTCGACCCATTTGGTAAGACCAATAGAATTGACTGTAGTTTTTTTTTCTGTCAAGTTTAATTAGTTTTGAATGGCTAAGACCAATTTTTTAACATCTTGAGCTTATTTCTCAATTTTGTACATATGATTACAAGTCAATAAATATTACATTGTTTTCTACAATAAGTTGTTCGTATTGATGAGACTAGTAAAAGTGACTGAATGCAAGGCTACACCTGAGACAGCACGGACACAACTCAACAATTAGTGAGACAACACTCGACACGGACACACAACTCACCTATTAATGAGCGTTACAATGGCATTGAACACTTCAGAATAAAGTCCAATGACAAAAGCTTCCAGACACTCCTGTGGTGACGAGCCACTCTCTGATGGGAGGTAGGCTGGCCTGTCCATGGCGCCAGACACTCTGTACAGATAAAAACATTTGACTTCATTCAAATCACTGGGCGAAACCAAACCCTAAAACTAACCTGCTTCACATCAGCAACACTAGGCCTTATTATTCATTTGTTGTTGCTGACATTAGAATACTCTTGTTCAATTTACACCAACTTAAATTTACAATGCCTAACATAAACAGACCATTTTATAAATTTAAAAAAAAAAACGCATTTTGTTGAAGTTTAATAATTATGGTTCAGTTTTTGTAAAAAAAACTGATCCATAGGAGTGGTAAAACACAGTTCACCAGTTTCTGTGGCATACTAGGGAATTGCGGTGGCCAGCACAATGCCTGGCTGCCTTTATTTTTACCTAACTAATATCAAGTACCCTCCCGACCCGGAAACAGATCCACCAGGATTCAAACTCAGGACCTTTGGTATGCCAGAACTAGCTGCCGCTCAGCCACCGCACTATTTTTTTCTTACAGCTTAGCACAAATATAAAAAAAAATTACTGCAGACCTGTGTCGGAGTACTTTACAGAGTCTGTGATGCAAAGAGAGAAAAGGTGTACTTGTGAGTATTTATTTACCTGAGAGATGCGCTGCGGTTCAACGTAGAAGCTCCTCCAGTTGTAAAGATGGATTTACTCAACTCATCCACTGTCGTCCCGAGCAAGGAGGCAGCTTTCTGGGAGGCTGCTGGTTTGCCAAACTGGGGCTTGTTGTTCGGGCCTGAAATTGTGGGTATACAGAGAAAAATTATAAAGTCTACACATAATTTAATTTACAGTGGATAAGGTAGTTTTAACACTTATTTCTATGGCCATGGCACATAAAGAGATTGTGTGGCCTTGAACTTTTTCTTTACACTCATTTATTTGATTTGTCCAATGTTTGTAAAGTTTTAAATCATCAATTAGTTTTATATTTCTTAGCCTAGAGATTATATCCGTGTTCTTAGTTGTATGTTAAATGCACTCTGAGCTTACATTATGTTTGTTGGCAGCCCTATACAAATATTATTATTATTATTATATACAGGCTGTATTAAGTTGAGCAAAAAGTTATGTCTCTTGTGGCTTAATGTCACACGTTCGGAAACATCAGTTGAACTCGGCTAGAACATTTGTTATTTGCTTTCAGCAATGATACGATTCCTGGAATTATTAATTCGGGGGGTTTTAAAGGGAAATAAGCATAAATAACCAGATATAGTAGATACAGGGTTCGTACAGAAAAATTGCCTCAAAATTCCAGGAGTTTTTTTAGAAGTTTTTCAGGAGTAAATTTTTTGAAAGGTCAAGCTGAGCTCTTTAAAAAAAAGACATCTCGCTACACAGCTTTTTTTTTTGTTTTACGACATTACTTATATAGCCTACATCCCAAGTTTGGATAAAAAAAACAAGATCTAGTAAAAAAAAAAACAATGTGGCAACAACAGTGGCATCACTCGTGTTATCAACGTTTGTGCGCGGAAATAGAAAGTGGCAAAGCAGGTTAACTCCAATAGGGCTTTCTGAAAAAGTGAAAGTACAATCTAAGAGCAGTGATTACGATTTTTTAATATTAATAATTAATCTCCCTCGAAAAATAAGGAGTTTTTAGTATATTCCCAGGACTAAATGCAGTTTTTCAAGGAGTTTTAAGGTCCTGGAACACAACTTTTTGTTTTCCAGGAGTTTCAATGAGTTTCCAGGAGCTGTACAAACCCTGTAGATAGTTGAGGGTGGTAGAATTCCTAGAAAACTAATTTTAGGCTCAGTAATACAGCCAATGTTAAGGGAGGGTAAGGGGTCAAATATCTCTGACCTGATTCAAACAAATAAACCACTTCAGTACATTAAAATGCTCCTTCTATGATGTAAAACTTATTGTTGAAGTTGTTTTTTTCCAGATATGTGACAAAATTCTGCCTAAACCCTTTACTGCCTGGAATGCCACTATAATTGAACTCACAGACTGACACACACACACACACACACAGAGACTTGGCTTAGGTTGAAGGAGGAGGAGAAGGGGTTGGGGGGGGGGGGAGTGAGGTTACCTTTGGTGGCCCCAGCATTTCCTAAATGGTAGATGGCTGCAAGGACTGACAGGATGGCCTTGACCTCCTCTGCGGTGAAGTTCAGGTGGTCAAAAGATTGCTGGACCTTGATCCAGGTCTCTGCGAACCTTTGTTTATCTTCAGGCTGGACAATGCAAAAAGAAACAAAAACAAACATCTGCTATGAGATTTTGATCTCAGATGTCCTTAATGGGTCTTAAAACTGTCAATATGAAATTTAAATAATTGTTAAGCAGGTTAGATAAGTAGTAATTATACAAACTGGGTAGTTATTGTAATGCTTGAAAATACACATATAAATTCTTTAGTCATATAATATTTATATAATTTTCAAATACATTTTACAGTTTAATCATTTCAAAATAATAAATTTTAAGTCTTTTTTCTCATAAAAGAAAAAAAAACCAGAAATATTAGCTAAAATAAAACGGGCTAATTATCTCCCTTTAACTATTTTTTTTTCCATATTTGAGTCAATAGTGATGCCAAACAAGGTCTGTTTTGTAATATAACAAATATTACTGATTATTAGACCTAAGGCTTTTGCATCCAAAATTGAAACAAAAATAGACAAATTGCTAGCATTACACCAGGCAAACAATTCACATTAATATTGATTTATTTAAACCTTTTGTTAAGGCAATTTTTTTATCTATTAATTCTTACAATGTTTCCTTTTTATTTTTTTAAAGATAATAAGTCACACAAAATGTCTAGTCCGCCTAAAAAAATTGCAGAAACTATAGTCCAAATAGGCGGAAGGGGGGGGAGTTGGCGCTAAAAGAAAATTGAAAGGGGGGGGGGGGGGGGCGGTGAGCGGAAAAAAAATTGTAAAAGGGGGCGGTGAGCCGAAAAAGGTTGAGAACCTATGAGCTAAATGAAAAAAGATTTGATTAGGAAGATTACTGTTCATCATCATGGTCCAGTAAGATTACGGTTTACTTAATCACTTATTAATCATTGATTCCTGCAGATTGATTTTCTATACTTTACGTTGACTTTATTCTATTGGAAAGTAGTGGCTTGTGTTTTTCTTCAGTAGAATTAATGCTTGTGTTGCTTTAAATGCTGCTTGTATGTATAAAGATTGAAGTGATTGCTCACCTTCTGTGGCACCGTCATGAACAGATTGTTCTCACTCAGAGTCTGAAGTTGGAGTTCATTCCTGGAACACAAAGGGGCAGACAATCAATTCTACGCTCAAGTTTGTACAGCCAGAAAGTCTCAAAAACATCATAATCGTGTCAAGAGAATTTGATAAATACTCGTACTATTTAATCTGTGAGATAGGTAAAAAGTCTAAGCAACTTTCCTTTCATGCTTCGTAATAACCTCCCCCCTTCAATGTAATCAATCAATGTGTACAGAGCAGCCTATTAGAATCATTGACTAATTTATCTTAACTTTCTAATCATTGTGTGTCACTTGAACATATACAGTATTGCACCGTAGGCCAGGGGCACGGTGGCCGACTGGCATACCAAGGGTCCTGGGTTCGAGTATCCTGGTGAAGGCTAGCATTTTTTCCCTGGACTCGAGGGTGTCCCTGAGGTCTAACCAACTCTGATGTTTACCTGACATTAGTTGGGGAAAAGAAAGTGCAGACGGGCATTGTGCTGGCCCACACATCCCAGAGTATGCCGTGGCCAACGAAGCAGGTGAACGCTGCTTCACCGGCCCTATGATCCATTTGGTCTGACGGGTACTTTACTTACTGTAGTTCACGTAATAGATTTAGATGTGGCCACTCAGGAATAATGCTTTTTTTCTATGTTTTTTTTTATTCTAAGGAGGTCTTAATTAATGGCAGCTTTTTTGATCAGCACATCCCTGCAACAAGTTTCAACAGGTCAATTGCTGGTATGAATCAGAATTACCTGAGGCTACTGTCCAAACCGGCCAAGAGTTGGTAGAAAATGCTGAATGTGGGCTCACCCTCTGGTCGTCTCACTACTCTGGACTTTTCAAACAACAGGGCCTGGTGGAGCAAGAAAAAACAACAACATAAGAACTTACTGAAATATATCTCAATACACATTAAACCAATGCTTACATGAAATTAATGATAATTTAAAAAGACTATCTTATCTTAAACATTACAGATGCTCCTCCTATAAAGAAGATTATTGCGTCCTACAGACATCTATGGTTTGAGTTTAGTCCCTTCATTTCTATTGGTGTCTTAAATTATGTTAAGGTACTGGTTTAAGTAAGGTTTTCCTGGTTTGTTCAGGCAACCCATTCATGCCCAGATGCTGCTCGGGAAGAAAGAGTACTAAATCCCTCCCATACTATTATATACTTTATAGTTTTCAATTTTAGTTCTTTTTCGTACTCAAATTTTGTTGATTTAAACTGGATGGACTTATAGATATGACCAATGGAGCTGTAGTTTCCACTTCTTTAAACAATGTTTTTTTTTATCGGAACTAAGTGAGCTCTGGTTCCTATTGTGGGCAAGCTTGAGGATGAGGAAAAAAAAAAGACGTAGGTATTTTAACATTGGCAATTCAAATGCCAAAGCCTTTGTTGCCTCAGTCTGTTGTGCCTAGTCTGAAGTCTTTACAAAATTTTATGTGTATTACAAGCCATTTTTTGCATGCTCTTGTACTTCCATTCATGTTTTTAAATTAAAAATACAAACAAAAGAAAAACTTAACAGGCATTTTAATCTAGCCTTAAAACCATTAGTTTTTATCCAATTATGACAGAAAACAAGATGAACTAATAAATACTCATTCACCACAAAAGAACTGACTAGAGAAATCAACAGTGAATGAACTACTTAGTGAGTTTACCTGGACGGATGCTGACCCTATCTGGCCAGAATGGTCGAAGTCAATGGTAAAAATCTGAGTGAATCTGCTGGCATTGGCGTTCAGAGCTGTTCGACTGTTACCAAAGGCATGCAACAGGGTGTACACAGAGGCCAACCTGTCCGCTGGAAGGAAAGAGAACAAGTCACGTGACAGTCAGGTAGTGAAGTCGGCAAAAAGATATTTAGTTTTACCTGATTTATGGAAGCCAATTCATAAATGTATAAACTGATTAAAAGAAGATCTAAAATATATTAACCCAGGTACGTATATAATCATCAACCTAATTCTTTCCCTCCATCCCTCCAACCAGCAATTAGAGAGATGACGCCTACTGGCTATGTCTTTTTTCAAAAGCCCCGCTCTACTGGTCAACGTGGTGGGGGCTTAGCAGTGATCTATCGATCTGCCTTGACTGTGAGGCTTTGTAACGATATGAACTACTCCTCATTTGAATGCATGAACTTCGTGCTCTCCCAAGGCAAACAAACTGTTCGAATCATTGTTATATATAGACCTCCGCCTTCTGTCGCAAATCAGATAAAGGAAAGCAGTTTTCATGACGATTTTGGGAACCTTGTATCATCTATCAAAAACAAGAGCTTACTGATCTTAGGTGACTTTAATTTCCACTGGGATGATCCAGAAAACAACCACACTCATCAGCTTAAGCAATTATTTGACTCTGCTGACTTAACTCAGCATGTTTCCGAACCAACGCACAGAGCTGGACACATCCTAGATTGGGTGGTCTCTAGATCTGACATACCGGTATTTGTCCACTCTGTGAGTGTTGAGGACCTCCTTCTGTCTGATCACTTTCTTGTGCGGTTAAAGACAAATATGAAAAGACCAGTTGCTGGGAGAAAAAAGATAAAGACGAGGAATCTTAAGAATATCGATATGTATTCTTTTCGAGATAGTCTTACTAAATCAGAATTGGTTAAGTCACAATCAAGTGATCCTGAAAACCTGGTCCTCCTGTACAACCAGACTCTCTCGACTTTACTGGATGACTACGCCCCAGTGACGGAAAAACTTGTTAGTGACAGACCGGACTCCTATTGGTACTCCCCTTTAGTTCGGAAAGCGAAGTCAATCCGTCGTTTAGCTGAAAAGCGTTGGAGAAGAACTCGACTTGAATGTGACAAAAAAATATTTCGGAAAGAAAGAAATAGGTTCGCTCAAGTGATCAGGCATGAAAAGTCGGTTCATATTCAATCTCTTCTAAAGTCTGCAAGAACGGACTCGCGCAAGATGTTCTCCATTGTCAATGATCTTCTTGGAAAAAGATCTGAAACCCCCGTTCTGCCTGACATGAGCAGTGAGAAAGCAGCGGAAACACTTAGCAAATTCTTCACTGACAAAGTTGAGAAAATTAGGAAAAGCTTTGAAGAGCGTGATTCTTTGCCCCTAGTGGATGATGTCTTCGCAGGTATCCCATTAGTGGAACTCATCCCTGTTTGTGAGGAAGGACTTAACGTATTATTCTATCATCTAAACCTACTTATTCCACTGTTGACCCCATCCCTACCAAAATTGTGCTGACATGCATGGACATTCTACTTCCTGTGTTGGTACGTATTATAAACACCTGCCTACTGTCTGCCAAAATTCCACGCCCATTCAAGACGGCGATCATTAAGCCCCTCCTGAAGAAAAATGGCTTAGATATGAATGACTGCAATAACTATCGCCCGGTCTCAAATCTCTCCTTTATTTCTAAAATACTTGAGAGAGTTGTGTCGCAACAACTTGTGCAGCATCTTAATGCTAATAATCTACTTGACCCGTTCCAATCTGCCTATCGTCATGGCTACAGTTGCGAAACAGCACTTCTGCGAGTCCTAAATGATGTACTTTGTAGTGCTGATCGTGGCGAACTATCACTATTAGTGTTGCTTGACTTAAGTGCAGCTTTCGACGTAATTGACTATGAGCTTCTTCTAGCCAGGCTTAAAAAGGAGATGGGCATCACAGGTAATGCGCTGCGGTGGTTCACGCCTTATTTGGAGGATAGGACCCAATATGTTGTGGTAAAACAAGCTTCTTCGCAGAGCACACCACTGAGGTGCGGAGTACCACAAGGCTCTGTATTGGGACCTATACTATTCTCTATCTATACTAGTAAACTCGGCAAAATCATTAGTACCCATGGCGTAAATCGTAAGCTATTTGCTGACGACACGGAATTATACATTAGTTTCAATCCTGATCCTGCTTCCTGTGCTGCGGCTGTAAAATCTCTTGAAGACTGCTGCCTGTCAGTGAAATCGTGGATGGTGGAAAATAGGCTAAGACTAAATGATGATAAAACAGTGGCAATATTGTGTGGGTCTCATGCTAAACTTAAAACCTCTAAGCTAGAAGCAATAAAAGTTGGCACTGCTGAAATTACCTTATCTGACTATGTAAAAGATCTTGGCTTGTTTATTGACAGTAAACTTTCAATGACTACCCATGTCAGCTCTGTCGTCCGGGCATGCTCTATGCAATTACGAGCCTTAGGTCAATTGCGACCTCATCTAAACAAGAAAACAGCAAATGCTGTTGCCATCTCTCTTATTCTCTCAAGACTTGATTACTGCAACAGCTGCTTGTGGGGGATTCCAAAAAAGCAGATTGAGAGACTCCAGAAGGTGCAGAACAATGCTGCACGCATAGTATCTCTGGTCGAGAGGTCCGTTCACATCACCCCTATATTTAGGGATCTCCACTGGCTCCCCGTGCAAAAGCAAATTGAATTTAAGCTTCTTTCCCTGGCATTCAGCTGTTTGGATGGCACTGCACCTAGCTATCTTCAAAACATTCTTACAACATATGTTCCAGCAAGAGATCTCCGTTCAAGTGAAAAGTCATTACTCAGGACTCCCAGTCTTATTGGACATAGAAAGAAAACCTTTGGAGTGCGCGCCTTTGAGGCGGTGGCGCCCGTATTATGGAACAATTTGCCTATTTCACTAAGGCAAACTGAAGCAAAGTCTTTTAAAAAGAACCTAAAGTCCTATATGTTTAAGTAATCATTGTCTAATTTGTGCTCTTGTATCTATGTCATGACAGCGCACTGAGCATGCTATTATAGCATGGATAGTTGCGCTATAAAAGTGCTCATTATTATTATCATTATTATTATCCCTGGCATGTATATTGTCATCAAAATATGAAATTCCCTGCATCCCAGGCACGTATATATTCCTCATGGAAGGGTGTCTATTTAAAGCACAAAATAATGGATTTGACCTTTCACCATAATCTTGGGCAGAATATTTGTTCAATAGCTGAATAGATGAATGTTATTTCGCTGTTTAAATTACTAAAATTGACCAATTACTGAATATTTTTGTGAAATTGAAAGTGTGGTTCAAATGGCCTTCAGGACATGTGGTTCACATGTTCTCTAATGTCACGATAGTGCTAGATTAGGTCAGATTGGAACACTGCAGAAGTCTGTGTCCGCATGGAACACTGTCGCCGAGTGGATGCACAGACATTTTAACTAACCCTAACCGCCCAAAAAGCCACCCCTCTTCGGGAAGAGGTCACGGTCGCTACCTGTGAAGACGCAGTTGGCGCTGGCCGTGGCAGCGATGAGGTACTGCATGACGTGCTGGGCATTGGTGGTCTTGCCACTGCCACTGCGCCCCATCAGGACAAGGGACTGGTCCTTCCTAGTGTTGAGCATATCCCTGTAGACCATCTGAGCCATGGAGTAAACATGTGGGGGCATGTCCTCCTGTTTACAGCCTTTCAACAACTGGATTATCTGAAACACAAGTTTTACATTCGCTTGAAGGATTCAGACACGATTGTTTTTTTGTCAACAAATGATATAGTAAGAGATGCAAGTCAATAAAAGTATGGTTAGCTAACATGGATTCAGACATTCAGTAGCTCTCTATTAATAAATGATGTAATTTGGGCAATCAGAATAAGGACAAAATGTAATTCACAAATTCACCCCAATGAGCCGAAATGTAAAGTACACATTCCCATTAGTAAAAATGTAATTCACATGTTCACCAATGAGCCAAAATGTAATTGACACATTCACCATTAAGCCAGAATATAATTCACTCATTCACCAATAAGCCAAAATGTAATGGACATATTCACCATTAAGCCAGAATATAATTCACTCATTCACAAATAAGCCAAAATGTAATTCTCACATTCACCATTAAGCCAGAATATAATTCACACATTCACCAATTAGCCAAAATGTAAATCACACATTCACCTTTAAGCCAAAATGTAATTCACTCATTCACCATTAGGCCGAAATGTAATTCACTCATTCACTAATTCACCATTAAGCTGAAATGTAATTCATGCATTCACTAAGTCACCATTAAGCCTAAATTTAATTCACCCATTCACCCTTAAGCCAAAATGTAATTCACACATTCACCATTAACTCTTTCTCTCCGGAATTATTTTCCCTATTCTGACGGAATCATCCTTTTTTCTCTTTGTCATCACTATTGCTATCTTCAAATCTTAATAACTTTTTTGGTTTTAATCAGACAATATCATATTTGGTATTGAATTAAAGGAAACTAAAAGCTCCTTACAGAGAATATATAAAATCATTTGTTACTCACATTTAAAAAATAATTTTTTTAAACGTAAATTATAAACAAAAATTACTTACTATAGTCTCACATAACACAAATTCCAAGGCTCACACCAAAAAAAAATAAATTCCCAAATTAATTATTAACTACATTGTTTTCCTAAAATATATACCCTTTTTCACTATTAGAAACAAATATTTCTTTTAAAATATAAATATAAAGCCCGTTTTTTATCATTTTATTGATTTACCCACCACATACGGCCCTAAACAAGTAAAAAAAAATCCATAAAATTGCATTTTTTTAAAATGAAAACACGATGTAAACACAAATCCGGATGTTATTCAAAGGGAAATCATTTGAGATTTATGTAAAAGTAAAAAGAATAGCGCTGAAAATAAACAAAATAAACGTATTTTAACAAATCGACGCTGGCATCGTCGATCCGACAAAATGGCCGTTTTAAAATCGACGCTGATATCGTCACTCCGGGGAGAAAGAGTTAAGCCGTAATGTAATTCACACATTCACCATTAAGCCGAAATGCAATTCACACATTCACCATTAAGCCAAAGCACAATTCACTAATAAGCCGAAATGTAAATAACTCATTCACTATTAGGCCAAAACACAATTCACACATTCACCATTAAGCCAAAACACAATTGACACATAAGCCGAAATGTAATTCACTCATTCACCATCAAGCTGATATGTAATTCCCTCATCAGTCAAAACTGGGATTTACATTTTCATCCCCTCTTGCAATGCAATTCCAAAAAACTAACCACCAAAAGAACTCACAATCTGCAAGGATGTAATCACAGGACTGTTGTTCATCCTGCCAATACAGCAATCATCATTGTTTAAGATAGTGAAATCTGATGCTAATGGAAACCCCACCTATCCCCCATCATAACTTGTTCTGCTTGTCCCCGGCAGCAATCACTGTTTACCTTATCCACATAGATGGGCAGCTGCTGCATGGGATTGACGACCACCAGGTGAGGGCCGGCGTAGGTGTGGATCAGGTTGACGGCAAAGCGCTGCCTCAGGGTGTGCAGGACGCTGGACTCGTTCAGGTACCTCAGGGTGGAGAGGTCCTCCGCTCTGTCAAACTGGGGTGGGTTGGCCTTATTTATAAAAAAAATCAAATATGTGTGTGTTACTGTTCTGTTCATGTAACAGTCAACGAAATAGAGGTTTTAGCTTTAAAAGGACAGCTTTAGGATTACAATAAACTCTTGGAACTTGATGTCACCTGTCAGATTTCTTACTCTAAAATCATTTTAAAATGTCCAGTTTATCTAAGCTTTCTCAAACGTATGGTAAGTAAATTTGCCAATAACTTTCTCAAACTTTAGTCAGTTTCCCTAAACTTTCTCAAACTTTAGTCAGTTTTCCTAAACTACCTCAAACTTTAGTCAGTTTTCCTAAACTTTCTCAAACTTTAGTCAGTTTTCCTAAACTTTCTCAAACTTTAGTCAGTTTTCCTAAACTTTCTCAAACTTTAGTCAGTTTTCCTAAACTTTCTTAAACATTAGTCAGTTTTCCTAAACTTTCTTAAACATTAGTCAGTTTTCCTAAACTTTCTTAAACATTAGTCAATTTTACCAAACTTTCTCAAACTTTAGTCAAATTTACCTAACTTTCTCCAACTTTAGTCAAATTTACCAAACTTTCTCCAACTTTAGTCAAATTTAGCAAACTTTCTCAAACTTTAGTCATATTTACCAAACTTTATCAAAGCTCTATCTATCCACTCTTGCTTGTTAACAAAATCTATTTTTAACCAACAAACAGCTGAATGATCATGTACCAAGTCTTTACGATCATTTTTTTCTCTTTCTTGACCAAGCCTAAACATTCTATGGTTTAGTACTAATGTTGTTATATGCATTATCTTGATTGTTAAGAAAAACATACCTTGATATTATTAAAGTCTATCTCTAGATTGAATTACAAAATATGTGCCTAGCCCAACTTTGACAAAGAGATAGTTTTACGAGATATTTGACTAAAGGGCTGTCACTCTAATGCTTTCTCCACGTGCAACTTTTGATTACCTCCCTCTACATTTTCGGCCAATCAGTAACAGCCTTAAGATTACTGATCTGACCCTAAGTTTTGTGCAAATCATTCCTCTTTTTTTTTTAAATATCCATTTTAATTATGTAGAAAATTCAGATAATATACTAAGTTATTACTAGATAGCGTTGCGGGTGATGCCATTAAACATTCAACAATATTCTACAAAGAAAACAAAAAATTTAATTAATTACATGTATTTAATTTTTGTTCTGCAATATGGACAAATATTACCGGTACTGTGAAAAAAACAAAAAACTATTGCCAACAGTCAATTTAAGTAACTCAAATTCAGCAGCCATTTAGAAAAACTGACAAAAATTGTGGAAAGTTTAGAAAAACTGACTAAACTAACACACAAAAAAGACCAACCATATATACTCACCTTCTCGATGTCATCCTCATCCACCTCTATGATGTCCCCAGACTCAAGCTTGACCCTCACCCGGCCCTCGGGCAGCGGGTTGCTCTCTGACTTGAGCAGGAAGACCTCGGAGAATCCGCCCCTGTGGAGCAGCCATACTTTCTCCGTCTCCAGCCACTCTTTCTCAGACTTGACGTCATCTTCTGACTTGGCCTGGATGACAAAAGACACAGACAATTTAGGATCACTTTACAATTTAGGATCACTTTACAATTCAGGATCACTTTACAATTTAGGATCACTTTACAATTTAGGATCACTTTACAATTTAGGATCACTTTACAATTTAGGATCACTGGACAATTTAGGATCACTGGACAATTTAGGATCACTTTACAATTTAGGATCACTTTACAATTTAGGATCACTTTACAATTTAGGATCACTTTACAATTTAGGATCACTTTACAATTTAGGATCACTTTACAATTTAGGATCACTTTACAATTTAGGATCACTTTACAATTTAGGATCACTTTACAATTTAGGATCACTTTACAATTTAGGATCACTTTACAATTTAGGATCACTTTACAATTTAGGATCACTTTACAATTTAGGATCACTTTACAATTTAGGATCACTTTACAATTTAGGATCACTGGACAATTTAGGATCACTTTACAATTTAGGATCACTTTACAATTTAGGATCACTGGACAATTTAGGATCACTTTACAATTTAGGATCACTTTACAATTCAGGATCACTTTACAATTTAGGATCACTTTACAATTTAGGATCACTTTACAATTTAGGATCACTTTACAATTTAGGATCACTTTACAATTTAGGATCACTTTACAATTTAGGATCACTTTACAATTTAGGATCACTTTACAATTTAGGTTTACAATTTAGGATCACTGGACAATTTAGGATCACTTTACAATTTAGGATCACTTTACAATTTAGGATCACTGGACAATTTAGGATCACTTTACAATTTAGGATCACTGGACAATTTAGGATCACTTTACAATTTAGGATCACTTTACAATTTAGGATCACTGGACAATTTAGGATCACTTTACAATTTAGGATCACTTTACAATTTAGGATCACTTTACAATTTAGGATCACTTTACAATTTAGGATCACTTTACAATTTAGGATCACTTTACAATTTAGGATCACTTTACAATTTAGGATCACTTTACAATTTAGGATCACTTTACAATTTAGGATCACTGGACAATTTAGGATCACTTTACAATTCAGGATCACTTTACAATTTAGGATCCCTGAGCAATTTAGGATCCCTGAGCAATTTAGGATCCCTGAGCAATTTAGGATCCCTGAGCAATTTAGGATCCCTGAGCAATTTAGGATCCCTGGGCAATTTAGGATCACTTGTATTAAATTCTGGAGGGAATTTATTATTGCCTCAATGGATTTTACATTACCGTTTCAGGAAGGAAAAACACATGCTTTACAATGATGCCACTATATGTTAGTACGTATAAAAAAAACTAATAACTAATCAAGATAAGGACAACATTCAATTGTGACAAATGTGCAAATATGTGGTAATTTAAATCTATTTAGCCAGTGCAAATATGTGTTAATTTAAATCTATTTAGCCAGTGCAAATATGTGGTAATTTAAATCTATTTAACCAGTGCAAATATGTGTTAATTTAAATCTATTTAGCCAGTGCAAATATGTGTTAATTTAAATCTATTTAACCAGTGCAAATATGTGGTAATTTAAATCTATTTAGCCAGTGCAAATATGTGTTAATTTAAATCTATTTAACCAGTGCAAATATGTGTTAATTTAAATCTATTTAGCCAGTGCAAATATGTGTTAATTTAAATCTATTTAGCCAGTGCAAATATGTGTTAATTTAAATCTATTTAACCAGTGCAAATATGTGTTAATTTAAATCTATTTAGCCAGTGCAAATATGTGTTAATTTAAATCTATTTAGCCAGTGCAAATATGTGTTAATTTAAATCTATTTAACCAGTGCAAATATGTGTTAATTTAAATCTATTTAGCCAGTGCAAATATGTGTTAATTTAAATCTATTTAACCAGTGCAAATATGTGTTAATTTAAATCTATTTAGCCAGTGCAAATATGTGTTAATTTAAATCTATTTAGCCAGTGCAAATATGTGTTAATTTAAATCTATTTAGCCAGTGCAAATATGTGTTAATTTAAATCTATTTAACCAGTGCAAATATGTGTTAATTTAAATCTATTTAACCAGTGCAAATATGTGTTAATTTAAATCTATTTAGCCAGTGCAAATATGTGTTAATTTAAATCTATTTAGCCAGTGCAAATATGTGATAATTTAAATCTATTTAACCAGTGCAAATATGTGTTAATTTAAATCTATTTAACCAGTGCAAATATGTGTTAATTTAAATCTATTTAACCAGTGCAAATATGTGTTAATTTAAATCTATTTAACCAGTGCAAATATGTGTTAATTTAAATCTATTTAGCCAGTGCAAATATGTGTTAATTTAAATCTATTTAACCAGTGCAAATATGTGTTAATTTAAATCTATTTAACCAGTGCAAATATGTGTTAATTTAAATCTATTTAGCCAGTGCAAATATGTGTTAATTTAAATCTATTTAGCCAGTGCAAATATGTGTTAATTTAAATCTATTTAACCAGTGCAAATATGTGTTAATTTAAATCTATTTAACCAGTGCAAATATGTGTTAATTTAAATCTATTTAGCCAGTGCAAATATGTGTTAATTTAAATCTATTTAGCCAGTGCAAATATGTGTTAATTTAAATCTATTTAACCAGTGCAAATATGTGTTAATTTAAATCTATTTAACCAGTGCAAATATGTGTTAATTTAAATCTATTTAGCCAGTGCAAATATGTGTTAATTTAAATCTATTTAGCCAGTGCAAATATGTGTTAATTTAAATCTATTTAGCCAGTGCAAATATGTGTTAATTTAAATCTATTTAACCAGTGCAAATATGTGTTAATTTAAATCTATTTAACCAGTGCAAATATGTGTTAATTTAAATCTATTTAGCCAGTGCAAATATGTGTTAATTTAAATCTATTTAGCCAGTGCAAATATGTGTTAATTTAAATCTATTTAACCAGTGCAAATATGTGTTAATTTAAATCTATTTAACCAGTGCAAATATGTGTTAATTTAAATCTATTTAGCCAGTGCAAATATGTGTTAATTTAAATCTATTTAGCCAGTGCAAATATGTGTTAATTTAAATCTATTTAGCCAGTGCAAATATGTGGTAATTTAAATCTATTTAACCAGTGCAAATATGTGTTAATTTAAATCTATTTAGCCAGTGCAAATATGTGTTAATTTAAATCTATTTAGCCAGTGCAAATATGTGTTAATTTAAATCTATTTAACCAGTGCAAATATGTGTTAATTTAAATCTATTTAACCAGTGCAAATATGTGATAATTTAAATCTATTTAACCAGTGCAAATATGTGTTAATTTAAATCTATTTAACCAGTGCAAATATGTGATAATTTAAATCTATTTAGCCAGTGCAAATATGTGTTAATTTAAATCTATTTAGCCAGTGCAAATATGTGTTAATTTAAATCTATTTAGCCAGTGCAAATATGTGTTAATTTAAATCTATTTAACCAGTGCAAATATGTGTTAATTTAAATCTATTTAACCAGTGCAAATATGTGTTAATTTAAATCTATTTAACCAGTGCAAATATGTGATAATTTAAATCTATTTAACCAGTGCAAATATGTGTTAATTTAAATCTATTTAACCAGTGGTACTTAAGATGACAGTGTTAGTTAGTATATGGCAGATATCTACAGTAGGATAACAAAAATAATTCCTCAAATAATGTTGGGAGGATTGGTTGAACAAATGATCAATGGGGATAACTGACATCACACTGTACAATGAAATGAACTCATCCAAGTGAACCTACTTTGACCACACAAAAAAAAGGAACATAATACTAGTAAGAACAGTAGGCTGAAAACTTTTTAAAAGTTGAACTCAAGATAAGCATATAAAAAAAACATTGAAGACAGCCGGGATAACTTTTTTTTAAAGAACCTTTTGGTAGTGGACTACTATGAAGGAACTTTGATGTTTTGTTTTACAAGCCTACGAATAGATAGAACTACATGGAAATGGCGACTTATTGTACGATTCGCTAATGAGCGGCTAATGTGTTAGTCTATTAGTACAGCACACACACAAATCACAAAGAAATAGAAATAAGAAGACCTGGATACTTCATTCATATCTTTGTAAAGGATAATTCCGTCATCGTGTGCCTTTTATTTACCACCTTGATAAGCGAAGCATTTTATGCCATGTTTCAAAGTTTCAATGGGTTGCCTAGCAAAAAGTACATTACCAGCATTATTATTCATTCATCTGACGACTTAAAACTTTTCGCGCCGAATACCCGATTTTGTATGACATTTCCAAAACACGTTTTTTTAAGAGAGTCAGCCGAACCAAGGGCAGTTACTCTAATGATTTCTTCGTGTATAGCGGCAGTACAGCCTTGATGCCCCCCCCCCTTTTTTTTACCGGCTCATCAGAAGCGCTAAAGCATTAATCCCAAGCATATGCTGCAAGAACTCGGGAGTGAGAAAATAAAATAAAAAAAAGACGATATTCCTGTTTCACATCTCCTCCTTCAGGTAGATAGATAATGCAGATTTAAAGAGACTAGTGGCAGGGATTGGGTTATCGTGTCGTGTGCCAGCCCATGAGGAGTTAACTCCCTTCGTTTAAAAGCTCACATCATTAAGTTGCCAGTGTATATATTGTTGGAGTCCCCGTTAGTATAGGCCTACACCCATTACGAGTTGAGAGTTTACCTTAAGTGCATTGTTCATACACTATGCTAAGCAGATACACCTTCAACTTGTGGCTACAAGGAAGGAAAAGTGAGGAGCACTGTGTGTGTGTATGTGTGTTGAGTGTGTAGTGTATGTGTGTTGAGTGTGTAATGTATGTGTGTTGGGTGTGTATATATGTGTGTGTATGTGTGTTGGGTTTGTATGTATGTGTGTTGGGTGTGTATATATGTGTGTTGGGTGTGTTGGACCAAATTGATCCATAGCGTTCGCCCGTTTCTGTGGCCAAGGACAACTAGGGGCTTGCGTGGCCAGCACAATGCCCAGTCTCCTATACTTATCCACAACCCCTCAAGTCAGGTACCCATCACAGCTGGGTAAACTCAGGGACACTCTTCAGACCCGGGAACAAAACCTGGCCTTTGCCAGGATTCGAACCCAGGACCTTCGATAGGCCAGACGAACGCGCTGCCGCTCCTCCCTCCCCCCCCCCCCCCGTGGTCGCACAGAACACCTTTGCATATAATTTAAACAACAGAGCTTCTTCTTCTTATTCGTTCTCAATATCAAATAATGGAAGGGGTTCAAATAATGGAAGGGGTTCAAATAATGGAAGGGGTTCAAATAATGGAAGGGGTTCAAATAATGGAAGGGGTTCAAATAATGGAAGGGGTTCAAATAATGGAAGGGGTTCAAATAATGGAAGGGGTTCAAATAATGGAAGGGGTTCAAATAATGGAAGGGGTTCAAACAGCTGTTGTGTTTTTGTTTAATTGCCAACCCTATCAATTTTCTGGACACAAAAAAAAGTCAGCCTTGAGCATGTGGCAATGGCTTATTAAGGGATTGTGTGGCCGAATCCCCTTAAATATTGACCTCTAGCGAGACGTAATTGCCAAGCTAATTAGGAAATTAAAAATAAACCAACAGAACTAAAATTAACCTTAATATAAATTTGTTTACCTCAAATGCTTTTGTTTCTTTCATGTTAAACTGCAAAGAAATAAACTCGCGCATTTCTTCTTTCCAGGAATTTCCTAAAAGTTTATTCCTACCTCTTCCCCACACAAGCCCCTTAAAAATAATGACATAAACATTCCAAGGAAATACTTTGTACTAATGTGGTGAAAAAAAAGGAAGGGGTGGGTAGTTGTTTACAACGGATAGAATAAAAAAACGACTGTAGCCCCCTTCCCCCCCCCCCCCCCTCATCCCCCGACCCCAGTCTCTTCCGCAAACAATGCAAAAGCCAAAAAGACGAGCACCCAACCGTAGAACAGAGAAGGCGCAATAACTAACAAATGCTTGGAAATAAATCTAGAACGAGCACTTTCGTTTTAAAAAAAAACGTCTGCTATATTATTATATACAAGCGATGTTGTCAGAGGGAAACATTAAACAGGCCTGTACAAGCTATAGATAAACATTTCATAAACCACAATGAACAGAAAGATAGAGACCTAGATCTAATATTTAAACATAAATAAATTATTTACTGAACACATTTAGGAAATTCGGACAGGAAAGTAATTTAAAATAAATATTGTAATCGGCTTAAAAGAAAAAGCCTTGTCTTTTAATTTTACAAAAGTTAGGGATTTGGGACTATCCCAATGTATCTATATGAATGAGAATCGAACACCTGTCTCCCGCACCAAAATATAATTATTACATTTTAGTCCTAAAATTCTTTACAATCTTTAAAAAAAAACTTGTAATATTAAATGATTTTTTAAATATTATTTATAGATCTAGTAGAGAATGGGAAATAAATCTTTTCAATGGGAAATCGAACCCAGGTCGCACGCATGGCACTTAGATACGCTAACCACTCAGCTAGGGGAGGACACTTGCCGGAAGCGAGATCGCAAAAGTTAAATACGAGACAATTAGGTCACGTGTATTTAAATGAACCAATGGGGATCGGAATCGACACACAGTCTACTTTATATATATATTTTATATAGTTTATAAAGACATTTGTTGCGCAATTTATAAACCCTCATTTTTAAATCGCCAAGTTGTTTTTCCAAACACTTCAATGTTCATTGTAGTTATTACATTTGACATGAAGAACACCCGCAGACAGACCTTTTGTCATTTATAATAAATCACTTCTATTTTCCAGAATTATGACAAATGGAGGTCGCACTTCCTGTATGGCCTCTACCCACTGGCTGTAAACATAACTGTCAGATATAATTTATTTGCACTCATAAAACACTGAAAAATAAAACACGATTATAGTCTCGATCAACTACCATGGACACATTTTCTGGTTTGCAACCCACCAACATAAAAATATGCACACACACACACACAATGCTATCTCACATTAGTTAGACCTATACTAGAATATGCATCATGTATTTGGGACCCATCAACTAAAAAAAAACATTTACAAAAAATATAACAAATTCAGAAAAGGCATTAAACTCTAATTTAGAAATACAACCCAATATCAACCTGTTGCAATGCTCAAATATTCGTAAGGACAAAAAACACTTTCCTTATCCCATATGCGAGAACAAATGCATATAAGCACTCTTTCTTCCCGAGTAGCATACGGACATGGAATATGGGTTGCCTGGACAAACCAGGAAAACCAGTAGCTTAACATAATTTAAAACATTCATAAAAATGCAAGACTAGACTCGGACCACGTAGGGCGCAATAATCTTCTTGATAGAAGGAGCGTCTGTAATGTATAAGATAAGAATTTATATGATTTACATTCAGGCACATTAAAAAGAAAACGAGAACAAAGAAAATAAAAGAAAAACAGACCAAGAAATAAGTTAATGTGTTGATGAAAGGGAGAATAGCTTCCATTCCCAATACTCCTCCATTGCAACTGATTCCAGAGTTTTAGAACAGCATAACATGTCGAGGATATGTTCGCAGAAAACAACAAAACAACAACATAGGATGAAATGTGTGTCTGACCAAAGAGGTTTACTTTTAAGGAAAACGGAGTAATTGCCAAGCCATCTGCACTTCATTACTGGATTAAATCAACTCTCTCCCTCCCTAAATATCAACAGACTGGCAACACTGTTGGTTTAGACTTTAGACAAAGATGAAAAGACATGAAATATGTGAAAGGTAAAAAAAAAGATATTAAAGGGTCAAAGTTTCCAAAAGCATCCGGTGGTGGTTGTTTTCGTATCCATAGTGATGAAGTAAATCTGTATCCACACCTAATGGAGATTATTGATGTGTTTTTTTTGTAACGCATAATACATGCTCAACTTGGCACAATACATTGGGGCAGCATAAGCTTCACTGAGCCCCTCTTTCCGTATCTATACGGGGTGGTAGGCCCTAGGTTGTAGCCTCAATGAAGAAGACCCTTGGTTGTAGCCTCAATGGAGCCTTTGGACTTGGACTGTAGATTCAATGAAGGTCCTTGACTGTAGCCACAATAGGGGGGGGGGACCTATCTGACCTTACAGCTAGGTCTGACCTTACAAGTTTTAAAGGTAGGTCTTGATAGAATTCCACATTTCGTTTGACGATCGGAGCTGGGAGATCTACGGTGCTAGCGACAGCGTCTTGAACAAACATTTTCTTTATAAACAACAACAAGAAATAATCAAACAAAACAAAAAAAAATACTCCTATATCATTATCAATTTCCAAGAGTTGATAATCATAATAATCAAGACCGATAGAGATATGGATATCATTTTGTGTGTGTGTATTGCTTGTCTTTGCTTTAAAGAGTTTATACACTATCCCACACGATCACAAACTTTAATCAGAGGTATTTTCCAAAGTAATAACACCAACAGTCGACGTTTTTTTTGTAAATTCTCCCCCCACCACAAAACCATCTATGATTCAATAAATACTATAACAGTTTTACGAGTTTGCCACAACTTGCATATATACTCTGTGTAGATGTTCTTAAATGCTTATAATATGCTGCCATTCAAGCACGGAAAAGTACCATTCGGGCCAAATTGTTCCATAGGGCCGTTGAAGCAGCTTTCACCAGTTTCTGTGGCCACGGCATACTAGGGGATTGTGCGACCAGCACAATGCCCAGCCACATTTACTTTGCCCCAACTATTGTCAGGAACCAATTAGAGCTGGGTAGACTCAGGGACACCCTTCAGTCCCGGGAAACAATCATAGCCTTCACCAGGATTTGAACACAGAACCTTCGGGCAGGGAAAAGCCTTTCTTTTAAAAACAAAAATTGACACGAAAGAAACGCTCGAGCGCATGGTCCTCAAAATAAAAAAACAACAAAAAGCAGACAACAACGAAGGTAAAATAACAACTAATCTTATACATTACAGACGCTCCTTCCACAAAGAAGATTATATTGCGTAATACGCACATTCGCGGTTAGACTCTAGTCCCGCATTTCTATTAGTGTTTTCCTGGTTTGTACGGGCAACCCATTCCATGCCCCAGATGCCACAACTATGCAACGCACAAAACAACGACATAACACAAAAAAGTACAAACCCATTATATCTTCACGCCACCCTTCTCCCTTTCCCCCCACGCCGTGGCCTCATTTAAAGTTATTGGCAAATTAGGTAGAAAACACTGACACTTATTGCACAACGGAAAACATTTTACTTCATTAAATAATGGGCTTTTGAAAAAGACAAAAGTGGGTATTAAACAAACACGAATGATAGTGTGTGTGTGTGTGAGAGAGAGAGGGAGAGAGAAGAGAAAGAAGAGAGAGAAATTGATAGATTAAAATCTAATACATAAAGTTTCAAAGTAAGGATGTTAATTCCTTTACAAATGTATTCTCCCCCTTGTTCATTTTATCTCCCCTGTCTTTACGTCTTTATATCCTCCAGCAATTTCAAAAGCATCAAAGTACATCAGATTGTTTTTTAAACTTCTAACTTGTGATTTTAGCCGCAACACATAAATATCACTTGGCAACCATTACAAGCTTTAAAAATAAATTAACTTTTGACTTTAGCCGCAACACGTATCAGTTGGCAACCATTACACACTTTTTTTTTTAAACTTCTAACTTGTGACTTTAACCGGAACACGTAGATATAAGTTGGCAACCATTACAAACTTTTTCTTAAAACTTCTATTAACCACTGCCCTCCCCACAGTTGCTCAATCTCTATTAAAGTTACCAAAGTAGATATCGGAGCATGCGCACTTGCCATCACTTTATGCGACAATGAACAATCTCTTCCCCAGTAGTTTCAGGGTGTCGCATTTACAGACGTAAATGTACGATATTTTAATACGATATACCAAAGACTATAATACGATGGACCGCTTGCTCTATTTTTAGAACTTAAGTGGTGTTTTTTTTCATGCGCAGCCAATAACGCTGCCCTAAACGACTCCTAAAGTTGCCTAAGGACTTCAGCTGTAGACAACTTTGAATCTTAACCTTAATTTTCCATTGAGAAAATCATAATCATAGCGAATTACTAAACCGGAAGTCTAGTGAACGTAGTGCGATCGGAAATTCCGAAACAATAGTGTTTCAAGTTATCAAAAAGCAGAAGTATCAAAGCAAGCGGTCCATCTTATTATAGTCTTTTGGATACACACACACTAAACTAAATAAAAAAGCCAACTCGCATGCCGATAAAATACAAATAAACTCCTCACCCCAGAGTTCAAGGCCAAGAGAATACTCTCAATATCCAACAGTTCTCGCATTTTCATAGTCTGGAAGTCTCCTCCGGAATTCGGTTTATCCACTCCAAGGTAACTCATACACATTTGCCGTCATCTCACATAGAAAAAAAAAAACACCAGCAACACACACGGTACCGTTTAGTGATCGCCGTTAGGTCATACACACATGACACACTATCTCAACACACTTTATTATTTTGAGAGTTTCGCACAATAACGCGATCTACAGGATCGCGACGGGTGACTGTCCACACCAGTGTCCAGCCATGACGGGATGTGTCAACACAATGTGTCTTATCTGTCCACAATGCTTTTCACCAACGTCCTTTATTATTACAAAAGATCGACGCCTACGGGGAACCGTAGCCCTGTATCAATTAGTCGAATGGACGGACACCTGGCTACAGAGAATCAAACAAGGACAACACAACTAATTACAAGGAACACGTACTTTTAAAAGAAACACATACATACTCATTGTTGCGACAGGCGGTGTAGGTCTTTAAAAAGTGACCATAGAATTAAAACACACGACGATCCCACGTAAAGATCAAAGCTTTAAAAAAAAAAAAAAAAAAAAAATAATAATAATTTCGTCACCGTCGAGTGATTTTCATTTTGGTGTTGGGTAAGTGATAGTCCGGGCAATAGATAGTCCGGGCCGGTACATTTCGTAAGGCGAGCATTTTTTTTTCCATTGTGAAGGTTGACCAGTAGCAAGGTGTACAGTACATACCATGTATTGAAAGGAATATTATATACACGCGATTCTTTTGCACCGGGGGAGCCGGACAGAACAAAGGTGAACACACATTTAACTGGTTCAATAGTCGTATTGACACGAGGGCTGGCTGGCGTTAGAACTATATGAAAGAGTTATTGAACTGGCGTCACGAAATGACCAATCGACGGGCGTCAATTGAAAAATAGTAGGACAGTTTTAAGAATGGCGTCATGAAATGTAAAAGTAAATGGCGTCATAAAATTCGAGAGAGAGAGAGAGAGTATTTGACTGACGTCATTTAATTTGAAAGAGACAATTGGAATGACGTCCTAACATTTCAAAGAGACTATTGGAATGACGTCATGAAATTTAAAAGAGACTATTGGAATGACGTCTTAAAATTGGATAGAGACTATTGCACTGACGTCGTGAAATATAAAACAGACTCAAGGACTGACGTCATTAAACTTGAAACAGACTATGCTACTTGATTCTCCACAGAACAGCGCACTGAAGTAGCAAGTTATGCAGACCTAGAAGCCCCTGTCACCAAGAAGGCAGAAGCAGCCTCCCAAAGCCAACCCGTGGACAGCTAGCAGCTGTTGGTGGTCAAGAGAAAATACCGAGATGGAAATAACCACATAAAGTTTTAGCCAAAAAAAACAACAACACTAACAACAGCAGAATCGTATTTTCTACTTAACTCTGGCACTAGCAAGAAAGTGACCGCGCTTGTAATACAACACTAAATGGATGCAATGGATACACGTAACTATCCACACAAATCACGCAACAAACATATTCTGTGTTTACATATTTATATAGAGATATATAATAGCCTATATTTCCGATGGAAAAACCAACAACTAACTAATAACAAGCATAAACACAGAGGTAAGCCAATACCAACGGAATTACAGGTGTATCTCCTTAATATGACATCCACCTGGCCACTATTACATGAACGTTATATATATAGCAAAAGGAATCCATATAGTGAACAGCTCCAGTGAACATGCTCTATACTCAGAGACAACTCTCCCTACAGAACACACAATTTTCTTACACTGCCACCGGTAATACAAGACGAAATAAAGAATACACGGAGAACAGAGAAATGGGAAGGAGGGGAAGGGGGTGTGCGATATATGTATGTGTGTGTGTGGTGAGGGGGGGGAGAGGTTTTAAGTCGTGGAATTCTACTCACAGCCTGCTCGTGTAACGAGCTCTCAAGTGGAGCAAAAATATAAAAAAAAGGAGAAAAAAAAATCAGCCCTGCTCCAGGCGACATCTTTTTTTTTCTCTTACCTGTAAATTGTTCAGAGTACCAGGTTTCTTTCTTCCAGGCATCTTCAACATTTTCGGTCAAATAATAATAATACAAAAAAAAACAAACAAATTTCAACGCTTTTGGGGTAAACAAAAATTTTCTTATGAATCCAAAGTGTTTACACGTACGTGTGTGTTCGTGCGTGTGTGTGAGAGACCTGATTCTTATTTGACTATTTACGTTCAATGGTCTGGTTTTCGCGACTACCCGAGATTTTTTGGAGCTATCATATCATTTGATGATATGTAATAACATCATTAAATATATACCCAGATAATACCCATAAAATATATACTCAGACAAAACCCATTAAATGTGTACCCAGACAATACCCATATAACATATACCCAGACAATACCCATAAAACATAAGCCCAGACAATGCTTATAAAACATATACCCAGACAATACCCATAAAACATATACACAGACAATGCCCATAAAATATATACCCAGACAATATCCATAAAACATATACCCAGACAATGGCCATAAATACCCAGACAATACCCATAAAACATATACCCAGACAATATCCATAAAACATATACCCAGACAATGCCCATAAATACCCAGACAATACCCATAAAACATATACCCAGCCAATATCCAAAAAATATATACCCAGACAATTTCCATAAAACATATACCCAGACAATGCCCATAAATACCCAGACAATATCCATAAAACATATACCCAGACAATGCCCATAAATACCCAGACAATATCCATAAAACATATACCCAGACAATGCACATAAATACCCAGACAATACCCTTAAAACATACCCAGACAATATCCATAAAATATATACCCAGACAATATCCATAAAACATATACCCAGATAATGCACATAAATACCCAGACAATATCCATAAAACAAATACCCAGACAATACCCATAAAACATACCCAGACAATATCCATAAAATATATACCCAGACAATATTTATAAAACATATACCCAGACAATGCCCACAAATACCCAGACAATACCCATAAAACCTATACCCAGACAATATCCATAAAACATATACCCAGACAATGCCCCTAAATACCCAGACAATATCCATAAAACATATACCCAGACAATGCCCATATATACCCAGACAATACCCATAAAACATATACCCAGACAATATCCATAAAACATACCCAGACAATGCCTCTAAATACCCAGACAATATCCATAAAACATATACCCAGACAATGCCCATATATACCCAGACAATATCCATAAAACATATACCCAGACAATATCCATAAAATATATACCCAGACAATATCCATAAAACATATACCCAGACAATGCCCATAAATACCCAGACAATATCCATAAAACATATATACCCAGGCAATATCCATAAAACATATACCCAGACAATGCCCATAAATATCCAGACAATACCCATAAAACATATACCCAGACAATATCCATAAAACATATACCCAGACAATATCCATAAAACATATACCCAGACAATATCCATAAAACATATACCCAGACAATGCCCATAAATACCCAGTCAATACCCATAAAACATATACCCAGACAATATCCATAAAACATATACCCAGACAATATCCATAAAACATATACCCAGACAATATCCATAAAACATATACCCAGACAATGCCCATAAATACCCAGTCAATACCCATAAAACATATACCCAGACAATATCCATAAAACATATACCCAGACAATATCCATAAAACATATACCCAGACAATGCCCATAAATACCCAGACAATACCCATAAAACATATACCCAGACAATACCCATAAAACATATACCCAGACAATATCCATAAAACATATACCCAGACAATATCCATAAAACATATACCCAGACAATGCCCATAAATACCCAGACAATACCCATAAAACATATACCCAGACAATATCCATAAAACATATACCCAGACAATGCCCATAAATACCCAGACAATATCCATAAAACATATACCCAGACAATATCCATAAAACATATATCCAGACAATATCCATAAAACATGTACCCAGACAATATCCATAAAACATGTACCCAGACAATATCCATAAAACATATACCCAGACAATGCCCATAAATACCCAGACAATACCCATAAAACATATACCCAGACAATGCCCATAAATACCCAGACAATATCCATAAAACATATACCCAGACAATATCCATAAAACATATACCCAGACAATATCCATAAAACATATACCCAGACAATATCCATAAAACATATACCCAGACAATATCCATAAAACATATACCCAGACAATGCCCATAAATACCCAGACAATATCCATAAAACATATACCCAGACAATGCCCATAAATACCCAGACAATATCCATAAAACATATACCCAGACAATGCCCATAAATACCCAGACAATATCCATAAAACATATACCCAGACAATACCCATAAAACATATACCCAGACAATATCCATAAAACATATACCCAGACAATGCCCATAAATACCCAGACAATATCCATAAAACATATACCCAGACAATACCCATAAAACATATACCCAGACAATATCCATAAAACATATACCCAGACACTGCCCATAAATACCCAGACAATATCCATAAAACATATACCCAGACAATACCCATAAATACCCAGACAATATCCATAAAACATATACCCAGACAATGCACATAAATACCCAGACAATACCCTTAAAACATACCCAGACAATATCCATAAAATATATACCCAGACAATATCCATAAAACATATACCCAGATAATGCACATAAATACCCAGACAATATCCATAAAACAAATACCCAGACAATACCCATAAAACATACCCAGACAATATCCATAAAATATATACCCAGACAATATTTATAAAACATATACCCAGACAATGCCCACAAATACCCAGACAATACCCATAAAACATATACCCAGACAATATCCATAAAACATATACCCAGACAATGCCCCTAAATACCCAGACAATATCCATAAAACATATACCCAGACAATGCCCATATATACCCAGACAATACCCATAAAACATATACCCAGACAATATCCATAAAACATACCCAGACAATGCCTCTAAATACCCAGACAATATCCATAAAACATATACCCAGACAATGCCCATATATACCCAGACAATATCCATAAAACATATACCCAGACAATATCCATAAAATATATACCCAGACAATATCCATAAAACATATACCCAGACAATGCCCATAAATACCCAGACAATATCCATAAAACATATATACCCAGGCAATATCCATAAAACATATACCCAGACAATGCCCATAAATATCCAGACAATACCCATAAAACATATACCCAGACAATATCCATAAAACATATACCCAGACAATATCCATAAAACATATACCCAGACAATATCCATAAAACATATACCCAGACAATGCCCATAAATACCCAGTCAATACCCATAAAACATATACCCAGACAATATCCATAAAACATATACCCAGACAATATCCATAAAACATATACCCAGACAATATCCATAAAACATATACCCAGACAATGCCCATAAATACCCAGTCAATACCCATAAAACATATACCCAGACAATATCCATAAAACATATACCCAGACAATATCCATAAAACATATACCCAGACAATGCCCATAAATACCCAGACAATACCCATAAAACATATACCCAGACAATACCCATAAAACATATACCCAGACAATATCCATAAAACATATACCCAGACAATATCCATAAAACATATACCCAGACAATGCCCATAAATACCCAGACAATACCCATAAAACATATACCCAGACAATATCCATAAAACATATACCCAGACAATGCCCATAAATACCCAGACAATATCCATAAAACATATACCCAGACAATATCCATAAAACATATATCCAGACAATATCCATAAAACATGTACCCAGACAATATCCATAAAACATGTACCCAGACAATATCCATAAAACATATACCCAGACAATGCCCATAAATACCCAGACAATACCCATAAAACATATACCCAGACAATGCCCATAAATACCCAGACAATATCCATAAAACATATACCCAGACAATATCCATAAAACATATACCCAGACAATATCCATAAAACATATACCCAGACAATATCCATAAAACATATACCCAGACAATATCCATAAAACATATACCCAGACAATGCCCATAAATACCCAGACAATATCCATAAAACATATACCCAGACAATGCCCATAAATACCCAGACAATATCCATAAAACATATACCCAGACAATGCCCATAAATACCCAGACAATATCCATAAAACATATACCCAGACAATACCCATAAAACATATACCCAGACAATATCCATAAAACATATACCCAGACAATGCCCATAAATACCCAGACAATATCCATAAAACATATACCCAGACAATACCCATAAAACATATACCCAGACAATATCCATAAAACATATACCCAGACACTGCCCATAAATACCCAGACAATATCCATAAAACATATACCCAGACAATACCCATAAAACCTACTGCTTCATTAAAATGAAGGGGCGGTAAAACTTTTTTTTTTAAATTACCGGTCCAAGTAAAAAATAAACCAGGTCACGATAACGAGATGAGCAGAGCCAGGTTCCACGTAAAATATCGCGGCTGTCGGGTGGGGGAGGTGTGTGTGTGTGTGGAAGGGGGGGGGGCTGAGAGAGGATACAGCGGAAGCTATTTTTAGACACAAGTATGCCAAGGTGAGCTTATTCAATAGGTGAGCTGGAAGCCACAGGAAGTTATCAGGCAAAGGAAAGAGCACAAAGGAGATAGGAATAACTTGACAATATTTCTCATACTATATTATATACACATAGATACACACACAGAAAGAGATACACAGACAAACACACAAACAAACAAATGTTACTTTTTGTTATTCCCTTAACCGGTATGGTCGGTGGAGGGAGCTAATGGACAATGCGTATCCATTAGTCCTTTCCGTAAGGCTTGGTAGACTTGGTGGCGACCATCTCCCCCCCCCCTCCCCCCAAGTTGGCGTTGAATTTTTTTCTATATTTTTCTTATTATTGACTGCACCATGGGTCGAGAACCCAAAACGTCGAGATTGTGAGGATAAGCTCACTGTCGACTTTGCCATCCAAATCAAATGTAGGCCTACTTATACACTCACAGACTTACCGAGAGTCGAATGCACTAACATGCTTCACTCACACACACACACATAGACTTACAGACGCACATACACAGACGGACCAAAAACAACAACCCATCACTTATGTTAAACAAATAATTCAAACTATCACAAGTATCCCCCTCCACCATCCACCCCGGCCTCCGCCCCATTTCAACACGACGTCTATTTGTGTCAGACAGAAGAGGGGTATTGGACAATGCGTTTGGGGGAGAGAGGAACGGGCGAGACGAGAAAAGGAAAGTGGGGGGTGGGGGCGTGGAAACGGAAGCTGATTTGTTACTTTTCAAAAGGCTAATTAACTGTAGAATAATAAAGACTCGAGTCCGCGGACCAGATTTACTTCGACTTCCGTTCCAGACCCTGTACCGCCCTCCCCCCCCCCTCACTCAAACCCTTTCTAAATTAGTTCATTTTCCTTTTACTTCTTCCACCCTTAGCAAAGTTTGGGGGGGGGAGAGAGAGAGAGAGAGAGAGAGAGAGAGAGAGAGAGAGAGAGAACACATTTACAATTTACAGTAGGCCTATTGGCCGGAAAAAAAAGGGGAAGCAAAGCGGCACCCGCAAATCCCGAGTGACGTCATTCTATGGTCTCTCCCCCACCACCCTTTCACTTCAATGTTTCATTCTATTAGTTATAAAGGTAAAGCTGTCTTGTCCCGACGCATGTGCGCCCCCCCCCCCCTCCCACACAGACCGAAAAAAAAAAGTCTCCAGGGTTGCCGAAAAGATAACACTCTATCTGTATATTGTAAAGGTTACAGATGCTTTTTCTATATAGATCATTGCATTTCGGTTACCGTGTTAAGTGATGTTAAGTTTCTGGTTTTACCTGCTTTCATTCAAGCTACCCATTCCTTGCCCGGGTGTCACTTTCAATTGGCATCGATTTCTCCTGTATGATCTTATCTTATACATTACAGACGCTCCCTTCTATAAAGAAGATTATAGCGTCCCTAAGCACGTCCGTGGTTTGAGTCTAAAAACAAAGTCCTGCATTTCTATTAAAGTTTTAAATGATGTTAAGTTACTAGTTTTCCTGGTCTGTTCAGGCAACCCATTCCATGCCCGGATGCCACTCGGGAAGAAAGGATGCTTATATGCACTTGTTCTCGCAAAAGGGAAAAGGAAAGTGTTCTTGTCATTAGGTTTATCCGAGCGTTGTGACAGATTGTTTTTGTGTTGTATTTCTAAATTAGAGTCAAATGCCGTATGTATCATTACATAAATTATCATATAATATGTTACAGAAGCCCCTTATTCTATATAGCCGATTATTGCGTCGTACGCTTATAGTATAGCTTTATGTATTATTACTGTTTCGTTCTTTGTTCTCTAGTTCATTCCTCTAGTGAAGTCTTTTCTAGGTTTAGTGTATCAGCTATATAGTGATATAGCCCAGTGTATTTTTATTTCAATCTAAAAAAAAGTATCGCATGACATTATAAACCAATTAAAACCATTGATTTTGTAAACAAAGATTTAAAAAAATGGCGGACCGTGTTACAGAATGAATTATTTACTAGATTATCGTTCTTGTAGTTTTAAGCCAGAATTTTATGCTGTGTCTACTGACTGCGAAATTATAATGCCACAAATACAGCGAACTTCCTGAAAGGCTTAGAGAGCAGAATACGTTACCGAATGGAATTGTTGCTTGAGAAAAAAACGAATTCCTTTGGTGACGGACTGGCTGATAAGTTTCCTCTCTTTACGTCGTTTCATTATGCCCGTTCAAGAGTGAGTGCGGGAATACCCGAAATAGTTATTTTGTTTTTTTTCCCTCATTCACGGATATTCCCGACTGCACGAAAGAACACGGTGTGCAATCTTGACTGTGACACGCAGCTGTACCACTGATCTATAAAAAATGAACACGTCCTATTAAACTTTATTGTTAACCAAACATTGAACTTATTTATTGTCATTTGTAAGGCGACCATTGCATAAGCAATGTAACAATAGCAGACACACACAAACACCCACAAACCAATGAAACAAATAACATTCGATTTAACACGAAATGGGCGAGTGAAAAAAAAAAAGCAACTAATTTAGGTTTAAAAAACTACGAAAGAAACAATGCTAACTTCTAGAACTTTTGACAAGAATGTCTTTAAAAACATGTGTCAAATCAATCAATGTTACATACAAGTCATACAGGTTACTTCTCAATTGACATTTTGTTCACGTCTCTGGGACTTTAGTTTTCTCCAAGGTATAACATACTTTTATCACAGATATATTTTGATCCTAGATATCATACTTTTCTTTCAGTTATCATATTTTTCTCAAATATATCTTATTTTCTCATTGTTATATTTTCTCATAAAAATCAAATTTTTCTCTCAGGTATATCTTTATCACAAATATATTTTCCTCCCAGATATATCTTACTTCCAGTTAAAAAAAAAAGTTTTCCATTGAAACCTTAGTTTTTTGTTACCATATAAAACAATTTTCTCCCAGATAGGAATGTCTACCATATGTTCATATGTAAATGCTCCATTGTTTGGCAACAGCATAATAAATTCAAAGAAATCATACGAGAGAAGTAAAGTAACATTAATAAAAAACAGACTGGAAGAGCCGAGTTGTCCGGTTTCAGTGGACATGGCCATTTGTATGAGGGGATATATGTGACCAACAAATCGAGATATCGCTTTCACCCCCTCCCCGCCATCCCCCTTTCCGGTGTCATTCCAACCGATGTTGACTTCACGCCAGGGCTGGGGTAGTCTTTGCAGACTCACCTGGAACAAGGTTTCAGACATGCGAACCTTGTGGAAACGTCCCATACAAAACCTGGAGAGCGACGACTTTCTATTTATTGAGTAAAGGTTTATGAAAATGAGCCCTATAAACCTAACCCTTACCTGTATAAGAACTGCGCTGCTGCGCCGTGACCCGGACGTTCTCGGGCTCGTGGTGCCGACCAATCCGTTTACACTTCCGGTGCTGCTGTAGGTAGAGCTGTGCCTCGACTGGCTGCCTTTTCTCAAAGTTACAGACATGGCTGGCGACTCTCTGTGAATTCTCTCTCGGCTGCTGTGTTAGCACAGCGGATCAGCCGAGCCCCGAAAATGTCCCCCCGTTTCTCATTTTGCGTCACAGCGTCCGCGGATTCTCGTCTGTGCGTACTGCACGCTCCCATTTGGTCAAACTACAAAATTAGAACCTTGGCTTATCAATCCATTCTGGCGAGAACTGAGGTCGCGAAAATGTTCCACAGAAACTCTTTATTTGACCATATGAATTTTTCTTTGTTTTTATATCCACATATATTTAATTCCAGAGAACACGTGAAAAGCACGTAGAAAACACGTGGAAAAGCATTTTCGACACCAAAAAAAAAAAGCAGAAACACACTGGAAAAATTCTACGGGGACGATCCGCTGGTCGTATAACAACAGCACAATTAATATCAACACCACATCTCGTGGTCAGCACGCAGCACAGCCAGACAAACTGTTTTCTTTTGCTGAGTTACCTAATCAGCCCTGATACACACGACGATCAACTATATTTTTAAAAAAAAAACGACGGTAAATAGCAGCACAGTGCCGGGTTGAATTCAACACTAACAATGAGCAAATATTTTTATCTATTCATTTTGCTTGCAGTACGAAAATACGAACAATTTTACCGCTGTCTTTCAAATAATTTACAACAAATTTTGATCGGGTTTCGAAAAGTTTAAAAAAAGACAAGAAATACAATAAACACGCACGGTGTAGGCAACAGCTTTCAAAGCATTGACTATTCCTTTATGTGACACTGCATTAGTAATGAAGTTTCATTATAAGAATATACTAAGTGCCCACACACAATACCTATAAATACAAAACTTGACCTATTTAAAACAAATGTCAAAGACGTTGATGCTTGTGGTTTGATAGACTAGGTGTAAAAAAAAAAAAAACAACAATGAACAATGAACTGGTCAAAAAAATATTCCGCAACCTTTGACCATTTTTTTTTACTACGTTTTTAATTTTTAAGCGTTTCGTTGTGTTTACAGTTTGATAAACGATAGTGGTCAAACATGGCCACCTCTATGTGGCGAGACATTGAAACTGATTACGCGAAAAGGGGAAGGGGGGGGGGGAGAGAATATTATGCATATTGTTTTTGTTCTTTTCTACATCTACCCTGTTTTTAATTTATATATATGGCGTGCGTATAATATGAGGTAAAGACAACGTAATGTCACAATGCTAAGACCCAAACGTCATAACGTGGCAATTCTAAGGAAGACATCGTTATGTGGCGATTCTGGCACTCAGACGTCATACTACTACTACTCCTACTACTACTACTACTACTTACTACTACACACAAAGTGTTGTATATACCATGAACCAATAAATACCTAACTGTTCTATTGTAAAAGGTCCAACAATAGCACAGTCGTTCTATCTCAGAAACGAAATCACAGAGGTGATCGCCGCGTGACATTCATTCACGGGTCAAGCCTGACCACCATGCTGCTGACCAAGTGCTGATCACATCCCGCCCCCCCTCCATCCCTCCCAATTCCCCCCCCCCCCCACAACAAAAAAACAAAACAGAATTGGCACCCCGCTACCGCCACAGAACCGAAACACGAGACGGGGGAGACACAAATTATTTGGTATTGCTCATGGCATAATATGGGGCACGGCGGCCGCGTTCGGCTGGCACACCGAAAGTCCTGGGTTCGAATCCTGGTGAAGGCTAGAATTTGTTACCGGGTCCGCAAGTTGACCCTGAGTCTACCCGGCTCTTAGAGGGTACGTGACATTATTTTTGGCAAAAGAAAAAAAAAGGCGGCTGGGCATTGTGCCAGCCAAACAATCCCCTCTAGTGTGCAGCTTCGCCAGTCCTGTAAATCAAATTTGTCAGACGGAATTACTTATTTTACTTTTCTCAGCATAATTAATTCTATCTGATGGGTTTAGGGCCCGTTAGGGCGACTTCCCGAAGAGAGCCTCGACGAATCGGTCCACGAAGGTCTCGATGACATCGCACATGCGCACAAAGCACACACAAGATACAAGCACACAGACCGCCGAAGAGCCCGGCTAAGAATGTAAGCGATGCATACCTCCTCGATGTTAATTCTGGCTAACATGCCCCATCCCACCTCCCCTCCTCCCTCCCCCCAACACACAGGCCCATGCCCGTCAAATTGAGTGGTCTTGAATGCATTACAAAACACAAAAAATGTAACACAATAGTTAAGTCAGTACAACGTATGTATCACAAAGAATGCATGTAATCCAGGTGTATGCGTGTATATAATGAGGGCTTGCTTATACATTAACTGCGCAGATAACTCAATCAAACATAACGAAAACATGCCGCGAATTACCGCACAGAGATATAGCTCAGTGATTGACTACACTGCCACAGGATAAGGGATACAACTCAATTTTTTTTAAAGCAACATAACTTCTTTTAAGATGCTATCAAATTAAAAACAAAGATTCCGAGGAAGGGGGTAGAACAGTATCTGAGGTAAGCTAATAAAATAGCTTTGAGGCAAGGCGAGAGAGGGGGGGGGGGGCATGCATATCAACTATCAACTAACAGGATGTGGTATGAAGGACGTTTAACTGTATGTATTGTTCATGCCTGTCTCTAATAAAGAAAAAAAAAAGAAATGTATTAAACATAACAAGAAAAAATTTTATTTAAAAAACACAGTACGGTATTTTTTATAGTTCAGAAAGAACTTTTGTTGGGGCTGGAATTTTTTTTTATAGTACCAATAGAGACAGTCGTTAGAAAAAAAAATTCCGACAAAAACAACAGCAATACTTGACACGGTATAGTTATTGATAAATAGATAATTTAAAAAAAAAACAATATTTTTTAAAGCGTTTTGTCAATATTCGACAATTTACAAAATCGTCTCAAACTTTGGCCAGTTTCCAGAAAAAGTTTATGAAATTTCCCAACCCGTATAAATTTTGTCAGGAGAGAGGGATATATAAAAAAAAACAACAAAGAAATCAAGGACCAAATCATTTCAATTCACTCTCTTCCCGAATGGCATACGGCCATGGAATGGGTTACATAAACTAACCAAGAAAAGCAACAACTTTTAACAACAGTTGAAAAAATCCAAATAAAAATGCAAGACTAGACACAAACAACGGATAAGCGTAGGACGCAATATAGGAGTAGCCTCTTTAAACATAATATAAGATAACGGATTCGAACTCCTTGGAGAGACATCCCTGTGGGCAGGATATGAAGTTTTAAAAAAATGGTCACGCAGATTTACAGCTCAACTTTCTTTTAGGAGTTCCTGTACATATCTGTTTATCCCAAGTTTTCATTACGATACCCAGCGTGCCAACAGAAATCGTTCAGCGTGCCAGACTATAGGCACGCGTTCCAGGGATTGGTTCCAGTGATTGTTGACGCCTGTTTCTTTCAGTCGCGTCTCCCTTTTGAAGTAAATTTAACACCCCATGGGGCCCTTCCCCCAAGTCAAGGTAAGCCCCATATGTTGCACTTAGCTCCGATGAATCGAAAAAAAAAATATTATGAAAGTCTTTTCAATATTTCGCGTAAATACATCACGTCTCTCCAGGGTACCGTGGCGTACACTCTGGGAACCGCTGTAATAAAGCATTTTAAAAAATCGTGGGTGAGATTTAACAAAAAAAAAAAAAAGAATTTGTTTTTCATCATTACGAACTATTTTCCTCCTTTCCGAAGCCGTAACTGACAACCAAGTAACTTGACATTGTTCTGGCTACACAACCCCCAATGCATTAAAGCTGCAAAAAGTCTAGTTGACACGTTCTACAAACCATTGGGTTTCGCTATTGTACCTGAATAAAACCCTAGACTCTGAGAGTCACCCTAGACCAGGGGTGTGCAACATTTTCTAATGTTGGGCCACATTGGAACTTTGGAAATACAAAGAGGGCCAGTTACCATAGGAGAATATAATCTCATGATAACTAGAGTTAAGTACATTGTAAATACATTTGGACATAAATAAAAACAAACACTCTTAGCTGGGGCTACACCAAGTGGTCTGGCGGGCCGGGTTGTGGCCCGCGGGCCGCCTGTTGCACACCACTGCCCTAGACTATATAAAAACTTATTAAAAATTCACGTATGCCCTGGTAATCCTACGTTTGACGGCAGATAAAATATATATATATATATTGGAAAACAATGAAACAAAATACAACAACCGAAACAGCAGTCAAATCAGTATCAATGATCTGGTAAAAAAACGGATTTTATTTTGATGTTCGATGATCTCCCCTCTAGACGTCTAGGGTTAAATCGATTATCCCCCCTCCCCTTTTTTTTTTCCAAGTAGGTTGCCTAGATTATTTGAAACTTGATAGTGTGGACACGTTAATAATATTAGACATAGCGGAAGACTGGAGTCGTGTTCATTATTTATTGCCACGTAATCTTATCAACAGCCGCTCCGTGTGTCCGGGGGATCAATGAATCACACATTAGAGCGAAATAGTTCAGTAGTTCTAAGACTTGCCCAGACGTCTTATCAACGCTGGGGGGTGAGGGGGGGGGTAGTAAAGGCGGATGAGGATTGTGCTGACCATACAGTCCCCCTAGTGAGCCATGGCTACCGAAAACTGGTAAACGCTGCATCACTAAAGGAAAGACGATTCCCCATAAAGAGCAGCAACTCTGCACGGTTTCCAGCGTTTTTGGAAAGTCCGCAGGTTAACCGGGGTTTGAACCCTTGAAATTGGCCCGCGGGGGCGGGGGGGGGGGGTGAATACAACGATCTCAGGACAGACCACGGTGTTTAAAGTCTAAAGCTCAATATCATCAAATCAAGGTCAATATCAAGGACATTTTTGTGACTACTACTGCTGTTGTTGAATTTGTGGTTGCTCGATGAAAACGTTACAACCACCGTTTACACGACTCAGCGTTACACCGTTACACCACTCATTGTGTAAATCTACTGTAGCGGATCTCAAGCTACAGAGTCATATGACCCACCTACGTCTAGAAACGATAGAGCCCCTTTTTTTTTTTTTTTTTTTTTTTGAAAACATGGCTCGGGGTATAACTGTGGGAGAGGCCCTGGGGGGGGGGGGGGGAGGGTCGACCATCCACAAAACTATCTACATGAACTCAAGTTGAGTCTGTACACACAAACGAGGCCGGTTGAAATCCACAATAATTAGAGGCGGCTTGGTGGGGGGGGGGGGCGGCGACGGGGTAGGTCGGGACACGTACGCGATGGAAACTGCTAATCCACTACAATTCAACGTATGCTGTGAAGTGCTTGTGTGTGGGAAAGGGAAAGGGGGTAACGGCGATTATACTAATACTAGAATACTAGGTATACCGTCTGGACGGGGAGGGATGAGGTGTCCATTCTTTAACCAGATGACGAATACCCTTGGGAAATTATTGTGTGTGTGTGTTAAGTTAAACATACAGTTCCCATTAAAGTCAACAGCTTATAATATATTGGACGTAAGGTACTTGACTCCGTCGTCTAAAGGCCCTCTAGCAGCTTGGGTTAATTGAATTTGTGCCTACTTGACGTGCATACTAACAAGAGTGGAACGAGGATTTATTCAGGTTTACAAATACGTTATGTTCACACCGATCGTCGCTCGCACGGTCACGTCAAAGCCGTCCAGGTAAAGCAGGTAATCATAGGGACTGGGCTCAGGTAAGGTCCGGCACAGGTCGTTGGTAAGGAATTTAGATCGCGCCATTGAATCCTTCCCCCCCCCCTCTCTCTCTATCCCCCCCCCAACACCTCTCCTGTTCTATCGCACTAGGCAGATACAGCTCTAAAACACAGTGGTGGCATGTGCCAAGAGGTGAAAAGACACTAACGGGGGGGGGGGGGGGGGAGGAGGGATACTTAACCCAGTGGGTCCCAAACTTTTGAAACTTTTTTTTTCCGATCTCGGCGCCTCTTTTTAAGGGGGGTAAGGTTTTCCAAAGGCACCCTTTCTTAAGCCAGAGCTCCCATAGTCACCCATGTTACCCCCGCACTGATTCAAAAACGAAAAAAAAAAAGGTCTAATAATAAGTCTTTGGATTGTTTTTGGCGTTCACACAGGGGGCCGGTGTGCAAACATTGGGAACCACTGATTCGACCCAACGAAAAGCTAAAGCAAAAATGAAAAAAAATTTTGTTTTGTGTTGTTTTTTTTTTCAGGAAGACAACACTTGAAACATTACGGACCCTTTTTCTTTACGGGGGAAAATATTATTTTTAATTGTTTTTTTTTAAAATATTTTGAACGAATGGGAAGAAAGATACGGAAAATCGCCTTTCACTAAAAGATCTATAACGTCATTCAATTATGAGTACACATAAATGTGAAATGTAGTGAGGCGCACTCAAAATTGGGAATAGTTCAAAGGCCACATAACAAAAATGTTGGTCTAGTGATGTATAAACTGAATATATCCATTTTTGAAACGTTCACTGTCTTACTGTGATAATACTGTTCGATTCAAGTTTTCAAACGGAAGGAATTTTAAAAATAAATAATAATAAAAAAACACAAACATTGCCTTTAATTTACTTAAATGGGAAGGGATAGGTAGGTGAATGGAGTTCGTTTATCTTGGGTTCTTTTTCATGGCCAATTTTATTGAAGGTTTTAAACATCGGTTTCAAAGAAGCCTTTATAGAGGTACCGACGGTCCTTGGTTCGAATCCTGTTGAAGGCTAGGATTTTTTTTCACAGGTCTGGAGAAGTGTCCCTGAGTCAACCCAGCTCTGATGGGTACCTGACATTGGTTGAGGTAAAGTAAAGGCGGTTGGGCATTGTACTGGCCACACAATCCTTTTGTATTCCGTGGCCACAGAAACGGTCAAGGGTCTGATGATAATGAAATATATAATATATTCATTAATTTAAAAAAAACGAAGTGATCGAATAACCAAAACTTGAAACCACTAGGTCTATGTTTTTTTTGTAACATGATCAAATTTCATGTGATAATGAATGATACGGTATAAAAGAAAAGGTGTGGGGGGGGGGGTGCAATAAAAACAGGAACAATCATGCACTGAAGTAATAAAAGAATGGGGCTGGGATGTCCCTATCGGACATAAACGGTAGGCAATCATTGTCTGACTCGATCGATTAAGTTAATCGTATCCCGTCATTGTCTCTGTCGTGTCTGTTGATTCTGAATTTGTCACAGTATGCCAAGCACATGTGTATCTCTATAATCTATATCAGGCGTCGGCAACCTACCGCCTACGGCACGCGTGCCAAACTTGTTGGCACGCAGAGTAATTTTCTATGGCACGGGGACGACCCACAAAAAGGCATTGCAACTTTCATCTACAAGTAATTAATTGCTGGAGCAGGTTGTCTTTCAGACTGTTGGCACGCCGAATGAAATAGAAATCCTATTTTGGCACACTATAATCAAAAGGAGGCCGACCCCTGATCTATATTATACACATAAAGAATTGCGTTATACAAGTGACCACCATTACCGACGAGACTATATTCTTTACATTTGAATAATATTTCTTTTTGTTCTATAAAACATTTTCGCACGTGTGCATTCGGGTATGGAATGGGTTGTCTGAACAAACCAGGAAAACCAGTAACTTAACATCATTTAAAACATTAATAAAAATGCAAGACTAGACTCGGACCACGGATGAGCGTAAGACGCAACAATCTTCTTTATAAAAGGAGCGTCTGTAATGTATAAGATAAGATAGGACGTATCTTTTATTAGTTAAAATTATTAATAATAATAATGCTATTTTTGTATAGCGCTTCTATCTATCCATGCTATTAAATTTAGCATGCTCAGTGAGCTCTTGGACTAAATTGCAGTCTCAATGTATTAGTATGTAAAGCACACAGCCACAAAGCCAAATAGAAAGGTCTTAAAGCTCTTTTAAAAAGACTTTCTTTTTGTCTCAGATTCTCTCAGTGTCTGGGGCTGTTCCATTTAGTATATTATATTAAAGATATTTCATCAACAGTTCTGGAGACGTGATTTGGGAAGGAGGGGGGAGGGGGGGATTCACAAATGACTTCCATGTGTGTGTGTGTGTGGCGGTACGTGGTAAACTTAAGTAAAAAAATAAAAATAATAATAAAGACCTACAAAGAGTCATTGAAGCATGTCTGACTCCGCCGCCATTAAGAGTTTTGTGTGAATGAATCCGTTCCAACGGGAACTGTGGCCACCAGCCAACCATACATGGGTTATTAACCCTTACAGTCCCGGGCGCGTATTTAGCGGAACTGAAGGCAGCATAGATAGAAGTAGGTCGTTACGGGAAGGGTTAATGTACTGATTCTATCACTGTGGTGGTCTACACAAAGAGAGATAATGTATGTTCTATGTTTTATGTTGAAGAAGAAATAGTCGTTAAGGGGGGGGGGAAGTGGAGTGTGACAAGCGCCGTAAGAGTCCCTTAAGTGACGTCATAAATATTCATGGAGATACTTTTTGGGGCTACGCAAGAATGTCATCATAAGGAGAAGAAGAAGACAAAGACACACACACAGAGCGATGTTTAATTGCTGTTTTCAAATGAAAGGTGAACGTAGGTACAGTAGGTTCCCATTTTCTGTTGTTGTATTATAATGATTATCTGGCCAGCACAATACCATAGAGAATATGAATAGTTAAGTACCCTTCGAAACCAAACTGATCATAGGGCTGGTGAAGCGGCGTTCACCAGTTTCTATGACCACGACATACTAGGTGGTTGTGTGGCCAGCACAATGCACAGCCGCCTCATCATTACTTTACTTTACACTCAACTAAGGTCAAGTACCCATCAGAGCTGGGTAGACAGACCCTCAGATCCTGGGAAGAAATCCTAGCCTCCACCAGGATTCGAACCCAGGACCTTCGGATCGCCAGTCGAACGCGCTGTCGCGAAGGGCAGGTAAAAAAACAACAACAACAAATAGCTGAGATATGACATTGGTTACATAATCTCAGAATAACGAAGTGTGTAAAATGCGTAAAATAGGGATTCAAGTCCCTGCTGCGCCATTCAGAGTAACCCAACACCAGTTGGCTTAGTTGGTGTCAAACACAGCCCAGTTCCATGCAAACGCAAAGCATCAAATGACGTAATTTGAAACATTGAACAGGTAACGGCTGAATAACAACAACCGCCGTTGCGTAATTAGATGAGTTAAACGCAAATAGTTTCAGTACAAGCCTTCGAGAATTCAGGGGAGGTAATTCTTCAGTACATTTCAATTTTTATTTTTAAAATGTGATAAAATATTTCTCTACGCATTTACTCAAGTCGCACGATAGTCTAGAGCAGGGATCGGCAACCTTTTGATATGAGTAAAAATTAGTGGAATTATTGAAAGGCTATGTTGCATAGTAAAGTACCCGTCGAGTTTTATTATGAAGACCCTAGTCAGGGTTCTCACTTTTTTTTCTTAAAAAAAATTCAAGGCTGTTTCCAGACTATTTCAAGGCTATAAGGGCCAAATTCCAGGCTGCTGGAACACGTTGTTTGGAAAATGGTCACACCCCTCCTCCCCCTAAGTGACCTAAGTATTGCGTGAATGAGGTATTAATCTAAGGCTCGGTCAGTGGGCATTTATGGCGTATAAAAATGGGATTGGCGTTTTTTCTCTGACCTTCATTTTTATAATAAATTTAGATATAAATATAGATTTAGATAAATTTCCAGGCTGACAGGCTATTTTTCAAGGCTAAAATGCCAATATTCAAGGTTGTCCAGGCCTTGATTTGTTTTTTGGAAATTCCAGACTTTTCCAGACTTTCCACACTGTGTGAGAACCCTGCCTACTATTGTGGCTGGGATATAAATAAAAGGGCAGACTACGCTGGACAGGCCACCTGGAACGAATGCCAAACAACAGAAGAGCAAAAGTAATATATACTCAGAACCCCAGAGGAAAACGACCTAAAGGCAGACCCAGACTGAGATGGTTGGACGATGTCGAGATGGATCTGCGACAGATCGGGGTCCAGGCCTGGAAAAAGAAGGCAATGGATAGGTCCGAGTGGAAGGAGGTGGTGAGGCAGGCCAGAGCCCTCCATGGGCTGTAGCGCCAAAGATGATGATGATGATGAAAGTACCCCGTCAGACCAAATTGATCCATAGGTCCGGTGAAGCAGCATTCACCAGATTTGTATACTGGTTTCCAATGAGTCTGTCTCTGTTACCGTTACCTCCCAATCCTCACCCGACTCTCTCTAGAGAAAATTACAAAAACCAAAAACACTTTTAACCAACAACGCGATGCTAGGATCATTGCTCTGGATCGGCACGTGTTTTCTGGCATTTTTCTCTAAGCGAATATCACAGAATGTCTAACAATACAACTTTTCACACTAAATCTAACCACACAGCTTACTCTACTATACACACTCCTGAGAAAATGATATTAATGATATAGACTAGACGAACATGGACAATTTGTTTTCTTTTTTTTTTTTCAAATGTCCTTTTTGTACATGCACATTCTAAATATATTGCACAAAGCTTGTTTCACTAAAATAAACGGATGATTTTTTAATTAATTATTTATTCATTAATCCAAATTGTTGAAATCACCACCACAACAGAAAAGGGCCCACAACTCTAGTAAAACTTGATCACCACTACAACACACACACTAGAGAAACGCCGTTGTAAACTGCCATTTAGTGATGTACACCAACAGGACTTACATTCCAGAGAGATCACTACAAGCCAGGCGCACCTTTTGCGTGTCAGGGCAAACTGTGTGTGTCGCAGTGCTTTAAGACACCGACTACCCCCCCCCCATCCACCCCCGCCAACCCCACGTCCTCAAACACCCCCCCCCCCGGAGGAGGTAGGACAACTGCCTGACCTGGCACAAAAAAAAGGTAAGGGGCGGAGGGCGAGGGGTGTGTGTGAAGAATTGTGAGATTTCACGGACCAGGCGGAAATATAAAAAAAAGAAAGGGGCGAGAAGGGGGGAACTACAATACTTACCTAAATGCTACTCTGTGTACGTAATACAGGTGCGTAGGGTCCTAAAATGAAACACACAACACGCCGACAGGGGTAGCCTACTACTCTACTGTGTCCGTCTCATAAATTACAAGAGTTGGCTGCGACACCACCCAGAAACACACAAGGCACCAATTTCAGACTGACACCACGGTGGAAACTTACTCAACATTTACACAATAATTTACAATGGAGCTTGAATGACTATGATATTAATGATAATGATGGTCAGTGGTATAGAGCAGCTCTTTATGCGATCACAAATTTACAATGGAGCTTGAATGAATATGATGCTAATGATAATGATGGTCATTTGTTTTGCTCAACTCTTTATGCGATTACATTTAACATGCTCAGTGAGCTCTTGTCTACAAAATACAAACACTTTCTTAGCCACGCCCCCCCCCCCTTTTTTTTTCTCTTCTCCTTTTTCGTACGCCAGTTTCTGTACAATTACAACTATATGCAGGCATGTAAGAAAAACTTCAGATAGATTTAAATAAAAGCAAACAACCACATTCGACTCAGACGCCATAAAACTGTAAGGGTGGGCCCTATTGGCACACAGGACAATAAATTATACAGTTCGTTTTTAAAACTAAAAAGGTAAAGGGACGCAACTCCAAGAGGTTGCAGTTTTCTGTTGGGTGGGGGTGGGGGAGGGGGGGGGGTTGAACCAACCTGGCGTGTCAAGAAGCCCTGGCCTGCCCAGCCCAGATAAATACCCAGGGGAAAAAAAAAGTAAAAAGGCAGTTGGACAGTGTGCTGGCCTGGCCACACAATTCCAAGGTATATTCCAGCCAAGGTGAAACTGGTGAAGACAGCTGTGATTGGTATCATTGATAACAAGAACAGGTTCGACTCTGTGCAGGCAGGCGAGATGAGAAACAAGGCAATAAACGATATAAAAAAATATTTATGAATAATTTATAAACAGGTCTCAATTGACAACTTGAACAAGGCAGGTTATCAGGGAGCTCCATTTGGTAAACCAGTTGATATGGTCAAAACAGCGAGAAGTGATATTTTTGTTTTAAATGGCGCTTACAATTTTTGTATCCATTAATTAAACCTACAACAGTGAGATGTCCATCTCTCTTTGTATAATATGAATATAATATATATAGACGTCTAGGAGCTGTAGTGAATAGTCCAAACTAAAGAAAAAGAAAAGGGGAAGAGGGACGATCTATATGCAAGCACAGTCGGGACCAAGGGAAACAACACAACCAAAACAATCGTAATTAACTAATGCTAGTTTTCTCCCTTAGCCCTTAGTCATCTCTGCACGACTCTATTCACGTAATGTATTTGTTAAATGAGGCTTTATTTGTAGATAGTGAAGATGTTATACCAAGCTGGGACATCCACACATATTTTTTCTAACATTCTTGGGTGAGCTTACATAATATCTATGCACCTTGTCGCTCAGGGGGCACGGGGTGGTCGAGCCGGCAGCGCGTTCGACTGGCGTTCCGAAGGTTCTGGGTTGGAATTCTGGTGAAGGCTAGGAACTGTTCCAGGGGCTGGAGGGTGTCCCTGGGTGTACCCAGCTATGATGGGGTACCTGACATTAGTTTGGGGAAAAGTAAAGGCGGCTGGGCATTGTGCTGGACACACACCCCTTAGGGTGGCCACGGAAACTGGTGAACGCTGCTCCACCGGACCTATGGATCAATTCGGTCCGACGGGTACTTTACTAAACTCAGGGATCGCAAAACCTAAACACCCCCACGGAAACTAAACGGTGCTCTCACACCAATGATCATTTCAGCAGCGGCCAATGGACGGATGGCCAGTTAGTGATACTTTGAGGTCAAGGGTGGGCAATCACGTGTAATCGTCTTTGTGTGGCGGAGACGCTGACATGCATAGGGACAGCGGCAGCCCATCGCACTTAAAAACACCACACCAGCTGTTTTAGTTTATGTTTGTAATTAAAACACTCAACCTTTCTGTGTAGTTGTGGGGACGGGTGGGGTAAGGGTGGTGTGACGACAGACACCCTCCGGTAGTGACAAGACCTTTTTCAGCAATACAGACAAAAGACACTTGTGGGCCAAATGAAATCACGTGACCAAAGTTAAGCCACAACATTACAACCACCACGCTTGAGATCCCAGTACAGATCTAGCCTACTTCTCCGAGCAGTGAGACGTGTATCTATCTTCTATTCTATTTATATTGTCTATGATGAATCCCTTGTGTGTAGCTAAATATCGATTTATTAATTAGTTAAGCAAGACCAAAGACTATAATAAGATGGACCGCTTGCCGGCGCTTGCTCTATTTTTAGAGCTTATATGTTCTTTTTTTCCCGTGCGCAACCAATTACGCTGTCTTAATGACTCCTACGTCTGCCTAAATAAAGGTTTCCGCTGTATACAACTTTCGATTTTAATCTTACTTTTCCAAAGAGAAAATCATAGCGATTAAATACAAAGGAAGTGTACAATACTATAGGGGATCGGGTATTCCGAAACGAAGTCATTCGAGTCATCAAATAGCAGAAATATTAAAGCGAACGGTCCATCTTATTATAGTCTTTGGCAAGACATTGACACTCCTATCACAGCCAATGCAACCAGTCATTTATATGCCTCTCAATATGATAACCACCAGTGCCATCCCCCCCCCCTTCCAATATTTTTTTGTTTTGGGACATGACAGCAAATTGAAAGAAACAACAACAGTATATAAGTAATATGTTATATACAAGTATACATAGGTCAGTAGGTCACCAGTAGTACAGCACTGCCACTACAATGTGTGTAGCTGACATGTCATGCTCTAGATCTCACAAGCAAGTGCAGTGCAGCCAACACAATCTTTAAACTTAAACTATTTACGTTGGACTTGAAGCAACACCAAGAGGCTTTAGGGCTTGGTTCAGGCAATGTCAACAAGGATATAAACAATTAAAACGATGTATTAAAAAAAAAGGTAATAAAATCAAGGCATCAAATTTATGGGTGTTGTTGAGTTGTTGACAATGGCCCAGGTAGTTAACAACAACAGAAATTAACAATTGTCAACATTCCTGTCAAGTAGAGTTTTTTATCTTCCGAATTCGTTTTTTTAAATATCGCAGCAAACAAGGGGAGATAATAGTATTTTCAGAGTGAACAACTGCACAACGTTAAGGATTGTCTCACACTCACACCCTGACCCTTATAATATTTAAACAAATGACCCTTCTTGGTTTTCTTAAAGTTAACTGGGCAGCAGCATCTGTAAAAAAAAATGATATCTAAAGAGATTGTGTGGCCATCTAAACTTAACTCTGCTCATTAGTGTCAGCTAACGCTAGAAGCAATAACGGGGAGATAACCCTCTTGACCCATTAAACATCTCCCTTAACATGGAAAGAAACAACCCCACTGAGATGTTGATTTACCAGTACTTAAAATGAAAATCCATAACAACCATGGTTGATCGACCATAAACAAATGATAAATCTTTTTCAAAATGCTAATTACAAATTATTATTTTTTTTTACATCGAAAGGCACCTCCTCCCCCTCCCCACCCCCAACAGCCAAATCTAATATAGAATTGAAAAGTGAGAACTAAAAGGTATTTCTAGATACCAATGGTTCATATAAAAGTTGTTTGAGAATGCATTTTTTATTTAACAAGTACAGAAGCATTTGCCAATAACTAAAAACAGGCTAAAACTTGGTCTGGTAGGAATAAGGCATTATCCCCCCCCCCCCCCCCCACACACACACCGACAAGTAACCCAATTACTGAAACTAGCTGTCAGATTATATTTCCCCCAACAACATTTCTACTGTTAATCCGTGGGGTGGGAAGCCAATGCAGAATGGAAAGATAATACCTTTACGATGGCCCTGTGCACTACCAGGCAGAGACAGAGTTAATCATTCACACCACACGGAACAAAGCCGCAACCAAGAAGAGAAGGCACAGTGTCGCTCACTCACCCCCTTCTTGTAGCGCAGGCTTCCGGTCCTCTTCAGCGTGCCGCTCTTGGCCGCGTCCTCCTGTATGTCTGTGGTGGTGCCGTCCTTGTTGGGCCTGACGCTGAGCTCTATCAGCTCCGGAATGGGCTGGACCTTCAGGGTCAGCGTGTCGGGAGACTTCTTGATGATCTCAACAATATCCTCCCTGGAGTGGCTCTCTATGTTAATTCCATTCACCTGTCAGATAACCAAACCTTTTTCAAACCCTAACATATACAATTTAAAATGACAGCAAACACCAAAAACTTAACAACTTTGTATCATTATTGGGGGAGGGGGGGGGGGGTGTCTCATTTCAGACTTTTAGTGTTGTTGTTTTTTTAAGGCTCCTCACTATTAAGGACAACTTTAGAAAATGTTTCGCATTTTTTTCAAATTGTATTTATTGTTCTGAGCTAATCGTATGTAATTTAATCTCCTACTTAATTTACATGTATAAGTCAATAAACATACCTCTACAAGACGGTCCCCAGGTAGTAGCCCCGTTGGATTACTCCCTTGCCCGCTGCCCGGTTCAGCGAAAGTGACCACCCGGGGAGACCCCCCGCCGTGCGCGGGTATCAAGCCTTTGCGCAGGCTGAAGCCGAAGCCCCCGCCGTGGTTCCTGTGGACGACGATCTCTCTAATCCGAGGCTCCCTGGCGGGGATGATGGGCGGGAGCTTCAGTTTCGATGCGTAGGGTTCAGGTTTGACCACTTCTTCAGGCTCGCTCTTCTCTTCGGGAGACGACGGGGCGATCTTCTGCTCTCCGGGCGGGGCGGCAGAAGTTTTGGCTGCGACCTGCTCCGCAAACAGGTCTTCATTGCGCTTTGTGTTCTCCTGCAAGAGCTTGGAGTCATCCAGGTCCGGAGGCTGATAGGTTGGGCTGTCATTTTTACTTTTGAGTATCCCTTTCGGCTTGGGGAGAACGGCGGGGGGAGGGTTCTTCGGCGGAGCCGGAGCTTGCAGCCGCGGCAGAGGCTGGGGCTTGGTCAGCGGCTTGGCCTCTTTCGTAGGGCTGGATCTGGCAGAGGAGGCGCCGTCGCCGCTGCTTTCACTCTCTGTGGGGCTGGGGTGGTCTTGGTTCTCCCCAGATTTTCTCAGAGACCTCTTCTTGTCCCTGTCACTGAACCTTCGCAGAACCCCTTTCTTCATTTCTTCCAGCCTTGACATTTCCTCCGGGGTGATGTTTTGTCTCTCTTTCTTTTCTTTTTCCTTTTTCTCCATTTTTTCGTCCTTTTCTTTCTTCTTTTTCTCCAGTTTCTCCTCTTTAGCCTTATCTTTTGTCTTGTCCTTTTTCATAAAACTAAACATTGTTCTAGGTTAAAAGTTTGCACATGGGCGAAAAAAAATACCCCCAACATAAACACATGAATCTTTGTCACATGAACACTGAAAATAGAAAAATATAAAAAAAATTATGTTTTCATTAAAATAAAAACAATTATATTCAATATCAAAACAATTATATTCAATATTAAAACAATTATAGTCAATATTTAAACAATTATAGTCAATATTAAAACAATAATTTATAGTCAATATTTAAACAATTATCTATATATATAAAAAGAGAGTGTTTGTACGCATATGATGGATCAATTTGAAATCACGTGAGTTTGTGTCACTGACCTATTTAGGCCTAGGCCTATATACGGTCTAATAATTTTTCACATTGGACGTGTGTCTTCGCTAGCTCAGTGGTTAACGCAGCGGACTGCTATGCGGGCGACCTGGGTTCGATTCTCCAGTTATCGACAATTTTTTAACAACTTTAAAAAAACAAAAGACATGGTAAATCTACGGTCAATTTAGATTTTTGTTAAATAAAAATACTTGCCTATTTTTTTTTTACCAGATCACAATATTTATTTTAAATTACTTTCCTAAAAGTCTTCAGTAAAAAAAATAATAATTTAAATATTAGATTTATAGCTTTCTTTTAATTGTAGTTTATAAAATTTTTATCTGCACCTTATACAGTCCTGTTTTTTTTTTCACCCGGGCAACGCCGGCAATGTAGCTTGTATTCAATATAAAAACAATTATATTCAATATTTAAAAATAATATTCAATATTAAAACAATTATATTCAATATTTAAAAAATAATATTCAATATTAAAACAATTAAATTCAATATTAAAACAATTAGATTCAATAACAAAACAATTAGATTCAATATTAAAACAATTATAGTCAATATTAAAACAATTATAGTCAATATTAAAACAATTATATTCAATATTAAATAAATTAGATTCAATATTAGAAAACATTTACGGGTATATTAAAGCAATAGATAGCTTTAAATAGAAACTGGTATCCATTAAATGAAAAGAGACAAACTCTCTAAGTCAAAGAATGTCAACCACTTATAACCCAAAGCCCATGACCTAGAAATGTAAATTACTTTACTCATTAAGAAGTATTCTTATTTTTAGTCATTGACACACCCCAGGTCAACCAGCTACCATGATCCAGTCACAGTAACCTCCACTCCCCCCCCCCTCCCCTAATGTGTAAACAAAACAGCTCACTCACACAAGCACTGAACCACAATGACTCACCAGGGTTTCTGGGCTTTAGTTTTTTCAAGGTTTTTTTATTTATTCTTTTCTTTTTTATCATATCTTTAGATAGAGTTTTTACTCTGAGCATATGTCCGATAAAGAGATGAGAGGGGGGGGGGGGGCATGGTTGCTGTGTTTTTTTTTCTCTTGAAGATGAGTGACTAGTGAGAAGTGTCTGGATACTTGATGTTACAATTTGCAGTTTCCACTGACATTACCTTTAGGCCAATGACTTTGAAAACATATAATTTTGTATGGGCAGGCAGGATCTCATTCCCTGCAGTGATTTTTTACACTCTCTAAGTCTCTACTTGTGAATGATGTGCTTATCAGTACTAATGTATATTTTTCTTTGCCAGCCACAAAATCACCCCCTCTGGCCAATGTCTTTTTTAATGTTTTTTTTTTAAATTTACAATCTTTTTATACTAAATAGTAAATATTTATGTGAGGCAAGGGAAGCAAGTGTCCACAAGCTTCTTTGGCCAAGGCATACAAAGAGATTGTGTGGCCCAAGGAATGTTAATCCGGGTTGCTACCATTAGAATATTGTACCCCATATACAAGTACACATATAAATTAATTATATACCGTATAGATGTATAATTTATATATATATATATATATATATATATATATATATATATAATGTATATATCTGTATATATTTGTATCCAAAAAGAACTAAGCAATGGAGATATAGCAGTGGATAGATTGTACAAAAGTGCTTTAGGGAATATGCAAAGATCCTTTCAGATTGTCTCTTTTGTCTAATTAGTCTAATTTTGTATGGGCAGGCAGGATCTCATTCCCTGCAGTGATTTTTTACACTCTCTAAGTCTCTACTTGTGAATGATGTGCTTATCAGTACTAATGTATATTTTTCTTTGCCAGCCACAAAATCACCCCCTCTGGCCAATGTCTTTTTTAATGTTTTTTTTTAAATTTACAATCTTTTTATACTAAATAGTAAATATTTATGTGAGGCAAGGGAAGCAAGTGTCCACAAGCTTCTTTGGCCAAGGCATACAAAGAGATTGTGTGGCCCAAGGAATGTTAATCCGGGTTGCTACCATTAGAATATTGTACCCCATATACAAGTACACATATAAATTAATTATATACCGTATAGATGTATAATTTATATATATATATATATATATATATATATATATATATATATATAATGTATATATCTGTATATATTTGTATCCAAAAAGAACTAAGCAATGGAGATATAGCAGTGGATAGATTGTACAAAAGTGCTTTAGGGAATATGCAAAGATCCTTTCAGATTGTCTCTGAATGACAAGTGAAGTGCTTTTGTAGGTTTAGTCACCACTTGAAATCTCAATCAGTACAAGAGCATTTTAATCTGTTGGGGGGTGGGTTGGCTCTCAGGTGTTTTTATGCTGTTTTTTTTTTTACAACTATACCCCTCGTTAGAAAAAAAAAACCACAAAAAATGAGAAAGACTTGCATTACTATGAAGTGCACGCTTCGGTGAACACATATTGCAACAAGACAGACTGATCATACCAGTGTTTGGATAATGTACAACACACTCAAGTATCATAGAGAAGGACAACAACCTTAGAATAGAATCTCCCCTCCCCTGACACACACACACTGAGCCACCCACCTCTCCTTGAATACAGATTAAGGTGCAAAGAACTCAGCAACACTACCGTTGTTATTTGAAGACATATGTGTCAGTTATAAAGTATGTATGCTTAGGTAAGAGTAAAAGGAAGACATTACAAAAGAACTTAATACTGTATTTGCAGCTATATATATAAATATAGTATTCTGTGCAAGTTTGAGTGTGTTGACATTTGCTTGTCTGCAAATGGCTGTGATAATTGTTACAGTGATTTACTCAGAAGTAATTAATGCAGCTATTTTTCTATTTCACACACACAGACACACCTGCATTCTCCTCCAGCAAACATTACTGCATGGTACAGTACATAGGACTTTAAACATTCCAACACAGCACATTAATTAAACTTGTACTTAGGACTAGGCCACACCACATTAGATCTAAATCTACGCCTTCACTTATATTGTTATCTGATTCTTATCAAACAGCCAACAAAGTACATTATCACCATATTATGAAATAAGAACTAATCTTTTACCATGAAGATAGTCAGTTGACCTTTAGGATTATAGCCGCTGTTAACTTATCACAAAAACTAGGATACAAGAAAAATCATTCCTTTAACAATACTGACTTGTCAGCACTAAGTTGTCAACTTCATTGAATTGACAGAATGCAACCAGAGGCCAGCAACTAGGTCAATATCAACAAATCTAAAAACACAGATTTAGATTTTTTTTAAACAGCAACAAACAAATTGCCTGTTACTTCTGGTAATCCTGACTCACACCCAAAGAAGAAGAAAAATGTGGAGCACATTACACCAACAGTATTCACAACACAATTATGCAATAAAAAAACAATAACAGCACATTACTGTCCTCTTTAAAAAAAAAAAAAGTTTTGGGACTTTCAGAAATAGCACTCACTGGCCAGATAGTGTTGGAGGAGGCAAGAGCTTGAAGCAATATTTGCATTAGCTGCAACACTGTGCCCTCAGGGGGCTGGGTTTATTTGGTTTCAGGCAACTAGAAATCAGAGAATCACCATGAGCCAGCCACTGGATGAAACAATGTATCTTTATTTGTTTCGTAGGCAGAAACAACAACAGAACAATTTAAAGAAGTAACAAAATGAGATGGTGATGTGCAAGAAGAGAGTATCTGTATCTCAATAGTTACCTACTGACTAAGGAAGACTTTAATATATAAAAAAACCTAGTACATATTTTAATTAAAGAGAAATACTCTAATATTTATTAACAAATGTTATTTAAATTTAATTAAAAAGTTCATTTAAGACTTAACAAAGCAACTGCACAACTAATGGAATGACTTAATAGTGTATCTGACGATAGGAGCATAGGGCCGCAACAACTATTGGAATATAAGGAATATATTTTTCTATAAAAGGGAGTAATGTTTTCAATTGTTTTATTCAAAACTACTTACTAATAATAAAAAAAAGGAAACAATTTAAATAAATAGTGTTGGGAACAATGTAAATATCCTGGTTCTAATTTAGTAATTGTGTAGAGATCTTTAAAATCTTTTTATTTATCTAGACATCCTTATCCTAATATTTTTTAAATCATAATTTTTAATCGTAAAAGTGTACACTATATGTTAAGAGTGAAGCAAAAATCAATTATTAACTACTGATAGCTAAAAAAAAAAAACTTGAAAGTATTGGACACATTTAAGATCAATCAATGCATTAAATTCACTGTGCATCAAAGAGAAAAATCAATATGCTCAGGATCATATAATAAAATGCACAAAAATATTTCAGTGGACCTTGTATATCGACAAGTTTTTATAGTTAAGAAAACCCCTGCTCACTGTAAAAACCTGACAAGCCTACACAGGATATTAGTGTAGCTGTAGCTGTGACTACAAAAAATGATTGTGTTTAGTTTTAAAGAAATGATATACGAAGTAAAGTAAATTAACCATTACAAGCCTTTTAAAAAGGGTTTTCTTTAATATCATTTTTAAAATTCACTAACTTTTCACAAAACAGTTTTTAACGGTTCATGTGAAATATCTAAATGTTTGGACATGTATATATATAGGCAGTCCAAAAATATTTTTAAAATTTTCGGGGATGTTTTTAAGTAATCTTCCCAAAGACATTTTTGTTAAATTATGGGACTTTAAATAAAAGGACTCCCTTAACTTGATCACTTAGTTATTAACTTTTTAAAACATTAAATATAAATATTTTCTACACTGCTTTGTCCCTTTTAGATAAATTTACACATGTTCCCAAACTTTCACTAATATAAAAAGTCAAGTAAATTTTCTCAAACTTTTCCAAACTGTACAGACGACCCTGTACTGTATTTAAGCATATAGAAACAGTAAAGTATAGCCTGCTGAATCAGACCAGATCATACCATGAGGTTCTATAATTGGAATTCTTTAATATCATAATCCAGTACTATGCCACAAGACCACCAGAGAAACATGAAATCTTAACAATTCTAAAATATTCACTACTTCATATCTTAAAACATAAACTGGTACATACAATTTAATTGAAACTATTAATAACATCCCTACACTATTCATTCATTCATTGTGAACTAATTTTGAGGAAATATTGCAAATGATTTTGCATGTAAGTTTGCTACTAAATTTGTTTCTTACTTCTAATATGTATTTACAGAGGACAATTTTTTTTAAACCTAACTAAATACATATTAAGCCTCTTTTTTTTTAATACATAAATACAGCCATGCTAAAGTCATTCATTTTAAATTTGATGTCAAGCCTTATTAAATTCTACCTACAATAGAATGCAAACAAAACTTTAAAAAAATGTACAAACATTTTTATAATTTAAAAACTTTTTTAAAGAAGAAATGAATTATTAAGTAGAATAAACTATTGAAAGAGAAAGTATCTTTTTTAAACCTTTAACTACCTAAAGTTTTGGGTAAAAAGGATGTTTTAATACAAATATTGGCTGACTTGGCATTTTTGTACTATTTCTTTTTGAATGTAATGACACGTTTGAGACTTTTAAGCCTATCTATTTGTTAGCCTAAAGACTTAGACAGTTAAGTGTGTGAAACACATGATGTTAATGTGATGTCTGTGGTAACTAAGGTGTTAGCAAATGTAGGGAGCACAACTCTAAGCAGAATCACTAACTTTAGAAATACTTTGGGAAACACAGTTGAAAGCACAAAAAGTAATCCTCGGCGTCCCAGCTAGACAGCATTCTAGCTTAGTAGAACAACACAAAAATTATTTCATATATAACACTCTCGAAGACTATAGACTTCTCTTTGAAATAAAAACACTACATTTGCCATTTGATTGCAAGTAACAGTAAATGGGCCTATAAAATAAAATAATCTATATCTAGGGCCTAATATCTATATTTAAATTTAATTAGGCCTAAAGGCCTACTATAGTCTTTCTAATCTTTCTTCTGGTCTGTAGGCCTACTTCTTGCAGTATTAGTATGAGCAGACTATAAACTGTAATAGTGCCTATTTTAATATCTTACTAATCTAAGCCCTACTTTGCCTCCTCTTATTAGCTTAGTTGTCTTAGTTCTTAATCTTAGTGACTAGTGCCACTAGTGGTAGATTTATTTAAATTTAGTCTCTAAATCTAAGTAATTAAAATGTAAAATAATATTTATTACTCTAATACTCTAATAGTTAATACTAAACGTAATAGCCCAAAAAGACTAGTCTCCTATTATAATTTACTTATCCAGCATACAGTGTCACTACACTACTTTACTACTACTACTACTAGTCTACACAGTGAGTGACAGTGAAGTGTTTTAACACTGACTTAGAGACTTAGACTACAGTAGACTCAGCCTACCAGTCTACAGTCTACATCTACAATCTACAGAAATGTTGTGATTTTTAAGCTACTAATCTATTATTAATTTAAAGAGAAAATCAACTAATTCTTAGAATTCAAAAGTAATATTATATTTGTCAATACACTCACACGTACAATTAGTTATTTCTTATCGGTATTATACTAAGTGGAAGACACAGTCATAATCTTTGTCCTGTTTGAGGCCAAAGCTGGCCATTCCGGAAGTAACCACTTTCATTCATTCTTTGATTCAGTAGCATTTCGAAAAGCTTTAAATCATTTATTGATCATACATATATAACACTGCTATTAAATTTATGTGTGCACTAAAAGTAATGGCAAGTGTATTCGTATTTAAGTAAGAGCATTACCTGCACCTTTATGAAATCCACAACAATAGGGTTGCCATTTCCTATTCACTTTCACTTTCTCTAAAGAAAATATGGCGGAAGTGTAAAGGGAAACAAAAGCAACAACCTCTTCTGTTATCGAAAACAGTTTTTGTACATTTCATTAAGGAAAACGTAAACAGTGTGTAACTGTACTGTGGAGGAAAAGGGGGCGGGGTAAGTGGGGGCTTAACCCATTGGCTACTCTACCAAATACTTAACTCCATCAATACCATAGCCTATATCTATATCTGTGCGGTTTGTGCCGATACTACTAACTAATGTCATTTTATCTGTATTACCATAGATATATAGATCTATGTTATTACTACTATTACACATCTCGCCAGCTTTGAGGCCCGTGTATACAGAAGTGCAGCGTTCACCAGTTTCTGTGGCCACGGCATACTATAGGGATTGTGTGGCCATGCACAATGTCCACCTGCCTTTACTTTACTCCAACTAATGTCAAGTAACCATCAGAGCTGGGTAGACTCAGGGGCACCCTCCAGCCCCGGGAACAATTCATAGCACCAGGATTCCAACCCAGAACCTTCGGTACGCCAATCGCGCTTCTGCCGCTCGGCCACCGCGCCCCATACAAATAATCAATGTACATTGCCAGGAGAAGCAGGTGTCGGGGAATGGGCACGAATAGGGATTCAATAGGGAATATGCCTACTGCTTGAGTGACATAATATGTTCCGTTCATCACTCTTTGTGGAGACGCCATGTCTGGGTGTGGATTTCTTGACAGACCTTATCACATTGGAATATGTCAACAGTCCCCGGTTCCGGCTGCTTGGACTGCTTAGGAAACGGAGACTGCTTCCACTTCCACAGAAAATCGTATCACTTCAACAGAATCTCAAGTGGAGGACGAATGGGACAGTAATATTTTAAAGACTCCATATTGCAATCATTAATACAATTATGTAATCCCCAACAGTTTCACGCTTGTTTTCTAGCAAGAAATGTAAGTCTTTTCCAAAAGATGCAACTTGGAGTCATTCCTGGCGCCTGATCGTGCCGAGCCTGATCTTTCAATAAGAGAAAGGACATAGATCTAATTATAAGAGACGAAGTAAGTTGAAATGTTAAAAAACTCAAATGTTTTTTTTTAATCTCTAGATCTATAGACTAGGCTTACTCTATATTTCTTCTGGCAAATTTATCTCGTCTTTCAATATTAGCATAAAAGAAGAAGAATGTGAAGAAGAATAGAGTCAAATAGAAGCATTCGCGTTGATTCTATAAATATTTTGCAATATCAGGTCGTGTGCATCAGTGCAGGAAATCAGCAGTGTAAGCAAGAAATTTTACAGAATTAAACTTCTTCTTCATGTTTTTGTGGATGCCCCGTTGTACCCGAGGAAAGAGTACACAAGTTGAGATGTAATTTTGTTGAGGTCTTCTAGTGTTTTCTGGAGTGTTTATAAACAGTGGGAATACGGGTATAGAAAGTGTGAATTATTGGTGGTCATAAAGATCATTGTAGCTCCACTCCTTCAGGGTAGACTTAAAGGAGGAGACGGTGGGGGCGGTGATAGAGTTTTGTTCCAACGAGTTCCACATTCTGATGGCCGAAGGAAAAAAAAGAATATTTGTAGGTGTTTGTACGTCCGTGTGGGACATGCAATTTGAGTTGGTGCCCTCGGGAACAGCGGGACACTTTCTGGATTCTACTTGTTTGGGTCGATAGGTCCACGTGGTCGTTGATGATTTTATAAATCATGGACACTTTGTCAATTGCTCTTCGTTGTTGTAGGGATTCTATGTGGAGTTTTGCTACTAAGGCAGAGGTGCTTGATTTGGTGCTGTAGTTTTCTAGTATTCGACGTGCTGCGCGTCGCTGGGTCATCTCCAGCTTGTCAATCAGGTTTTGCTTGGTGGGGGTACCAAACTGACGAGGCGTATTCTAGGATGGGGCGAGCTAAGCTTTTATAACAGTGGGTCTGAATTTTGGTGGAACACCTCTTTAGGTTTCTATGGATGAAGGCGCAGACTCTGTTAGACTTGGCAGCAATAGATTGGACATGTGTGCCCCAGTGGAGATTTTCTGTGATGTTCAAACCCAAAAATTTGGCTTCTGACACCCTTGCAAGAGTTTGGCCATTTAAAGTATAGCTAGTGGGTATCCTAGTTCTTTTTCTGGAAACAGAGAGGAGGAGGCATTTATCGACGTTGAACGCCATTTGCCATTTCGATTCCCAGGCCTCTAGCTTTAGGAGGTCTTCCTGTAAGTGGACAGCATCATTAGGGCTATCGATTGGAGCGTACAGTATGGTGTCATATGCACAGAGTCGTACCATGGAGTGAAGTCCACTCTCCAAGTCATTGATGAATATCAAGAACAGCAAAGGCCCAAGAACCGAGCCCTGAGGGTCTCCAGATTTGACCGGTCCTGTTGTGGAAGTTTCACCCTCTACAACAACCTGTTGGGTGCGGCCGACGAGGAAGTTCTCAATCCATCTTTGGTCTGCCCTCTTATACCGTAGTAATCTAACTTGAGAAGGAGGCGCTTGTGAGGGACCTTGTCAAAGGCCTTTGAAAAGTCCAGCAGGATGGTATCGGTTTGCCCAGCCTTGTCAACGGTCGCTACAAAGTCGTCAACGGTGAGGATGAGCTGGGACTCGCAGGATCTCTTTTTCCTGTGATGATGTTATAGGCCTACTTGTTCAGGTGGCTAGAGATTTCTGACGTAACAATGTGTTCGAGAAGCTTACAACACACACACGTCAATGAGATTGGCCTATAGTTGCCTGGTAGGCTTCTGTCCCCTTTTTTTTAAATACTGGTTGCACTCGGGCGTGTTTCCAGATACCTGGTAATTCCCCGGAGGCCAGTGATTTGTTGAACAAGAGGGTCAATACAGGTGCCAGTTCTGATGCTAATTCCTTGAGTAGTCGGCAGGGTTTACTCATCATTAATGTTAAGTGATCTTTTATGCGCAGCCAAAGATCTTCGACTTGGATTTCTTGGTTTCCTTGAATAGCTTCCCAGAATACCACTGTGGATTTCTTCATGGTTTCAAAGTCCGCCTTTTCCCATGTACTGACGTTCCTGGCCACCGGTTTTACTCTTGTTGCCCTTATCTTGTTTTCAGCAAGTACCATGTCATGGTCACCCAGTGCTGGGATAGTGGTGCACTTGGTCAGCAGTCAGCAGTCCTGGTCTGTTGGTGACGAACAGGTCAAGTACGTTTTTGCCCCTGGTGGGTATGTTATTCACTTGGTGTAAACCAAAGTCATTGATTTTATCAATGAAGGCCTCGCTCAGTGCACGTGGGTACTGATTGCTGATCACTTTAAGGTCGTTCCAATCAATGTCTGGAAGGTTAAAGTCTCCTCCGACCCACTGTACCATCTGTTTTTATTATGTCTAGCGTTGTTAGGATTTCTTCCATATGTTCCATACTGTTGTTTGACGGAGTACGGTAAATAGATCCAACTATAAGTGGTTCCTTCTTTTTCGATGTTGTAATAGAGACAAGGACCACTTCTGTGGTAGAGCCTGTTTGAAGCTCATTTGATACAAGTGAGCAATTCACTGCAACCAGCACGCCCCCGTAGCCGTCATCTCTGTCTCTTCTATACACGTTATACGTAGGAGGGAACAACTCTGGGTTGTTGATGTTTGGATTAAGCCAGCCTAGGTCTGCTCTGTCCCCAAGATTATGTCTGGTTGGGTTGTCGATAAGAGATTTAACAACTCCTCTTTCTTGGGTAGTATGCTCTGGAAATTGAAAACAAGTGTACGGATGGTTGTACTCTCCAGCGGACGGTGTGGCAGTAGAGGTTTGTGGGCCGAGGATGACGGGCATGTCGAAGGTGCGAGGTTGGAGTCCTGTGTGGGTGATGGTTGGAAGAGGATTGTGGCGAGTTCACTGATGTTACGTACGATTAGCCGATTGGGAATGAAGCACATTGTCCCAAAATTCTTCAATATTTAAATAATGGCTAATGTTATGCCAATATTGGGTTGATATAATATGCTGTTATAGGTTGTATGCAGTTATAAAAACTAGTCCATTAATTTCTAGCTAGCCTAGCTCCCAGGTTCTTGCACCTAAAGTTGAATTTATTTTGATTTGGCAACACTACTGAACTATACATTATATAATATAGTGAGAGAGCTCACTTCTGAAAAGGGTAGACCACTCAGTCAATAATAAAACTCCGGTACCGGTATATATAAAATGTTAAAGGTGATAAAAACGTTCAACTGACCGCTAGGGTTTTATTATGACAGGAATTTTGCTTTAGTTTTAATTTAGGCTTCCTAACATGATGTTTAGGTCTAACTCAAGGTAAAAGTCTTTATTTAGACATTTAACATTTAATATAGTTTTTGTTTTAAAGTATAAAACTTTTTTGTTCTGGTCTGCTTTATAATTTAGAATTTATTTAGATTTATTGCTTTACACTTTACTACTTTACTATAAATTATAAATATAAATTAATATAAATTAAAAAGGATTTAACTTTAGGTAGCCTTGCCTTAGCAGTCTAGAAGGTAACATAAACTTAAGTTAATACTTTTAGCAAGCTTTTTATAAAGGAAAACCAGCACAGTAACTTAACATCTTTTAAAAAAGTAATAAAAATATTAGACTCAGACCACGCATGATGATGCAATAGGCTACTCTTCTTTATAGAAGGAGCGTCTGTATGAGATAAAAGGCCTTATCCCATAGGCTAGTCAACTTCAATCAAATCTTTTAAAGTAGGCATTAATTATAATTAATAATAACTTAATTTAAGGCCTAGTCTGCTGTCATTGTTTTTTTTTAAAGTGACAGTTGCAAAGCTTGGTAGCTCAGTCTTGAAATCTTTTTCTTACTGGCCTATAATAGTAGCTACATAATATTATACATTTTAGAAATTTAGATCTAAGTCTAAATATTACTTTTCTATTTACATACACCATTCAGGTAATCAATATAGAAATGGCTTGCGGGGACAAAGAAGCTTTACAAAATAGTGACGCTGTTCTTAGTAAGATCTATAGTCCACACTATTTTCATATATTGACACCCTTTAGTCTACAACATTCAGTACGAGAGTGGCTCAAAGAGGATGTCCCTAGCTTTGATTACGCTGGGTTTGTAGTTGGCGAGAAGGAAGAAACAGCTGTTCTGCTGATGAAAGAAGCTGGAGTTTTAGCTGGAAGACCTTTTGTTGATGCAGTATTTAAAGAATTAGAATGTAGTATTGAATGGCATGCTCAAGAGGGAGATTATATTGAACCCATCAGAAAAATTGCAACAGTTACTGGCAAAGTAAGGCATTTGTTGCTTGGAGAGAGGGTGGCGCTGAACTGCATAACACGAGCCAGCGGGATCGCTACCACGGCGAGACGACTGACTCAAAAAGCTGCGGCCTGCGGATGGAAGGGAGAAGTTGCTGGGACCAGGAAGACAACTCCAGGCTTTCGATTGGTGGAGAAATACGCCCTTGTCGTTGGAGGCGGCTCTACACATCGCCACGATCTTTCATCCATGATCATGTTGAAAGACAATCACATTTGGACAGCAGGTAGCATTACACAGGTATTTTTTTCATAGCTTTTATTTAAAAAGCACTTTTTCTTTATTTGTTTAATTCACATTTTTTTTTACATATATTGTAATTCCTTAATAAAAACTTGTTTGTACAAATTGAAGCAATAATAAATACAAACATTCAACTATTCTATTCTATATAAAGACAAAGTTTTAATGTGAACATCATTTTTATTCCTGTCAGGCTGTTAAAGATGCTAGAGTTGTTGGAGGATTTTCACTTAAAATTGAAGTTGAATGTCGCAGTCTAGAAGAAGCCATTGAAGCAGCTGAGGCTGGTGCAGAAATCATTATGCTTGATAACTTTTCATCTCAGGTACATTTTTTTTAATAGATATAATAAATCAGATTAATAATTTGAAATGATAATTCAAAATATTTAATTTGGATGATTACTTTAAAGGGAAATTTACTAACAGATTTTTCTCCTTTATTAAATTCAAAAAGAATATTTTTAGGCAAATTTTCTTGTTTTTGTTTTTTGCAAAAATCCAGTCAGCGGAAAAGGCATCAAATGAATTGAAGCAAGCTTTCCCTAAACTACAAATTGAAATCAGCGGGGGCATAACTGAAGAGAATATAACAGAATTCTGTCTTCCTGGTGTGGATGTTATCTCCCTTGGCAAACTGACCCAAGGCTATAGCACCATAGACATTTCTCTCAAGATCAGTAAGGCCGGTAAAGACCCGAGTAACCCAACAGTTTGAGTTTGCACCATAGTCTCTATGAGTGTGTGTTTAGGGTTAATTCTACCAGTGTGTTTAAATATGATCTCATTCTAGTCCGAGCCATTTAACACCTTTAGTCTAAGCCAGTGTTCTTGATACTAGGCCTAGATTGTTAACTCTTTAGAGTCATGCATTGCTACTCATTTTACACTCAATAACCTAGACTACAACATAACATAATTCCAGTTTGCCTTTCAGTCCCATGTAAACCATTATTGACTCAAATATTTATTGCTAATGTATACTACATACAAGAGATTTTTTTTTCCAGTAATCTTTGGCCAGTTTATCCTAGTTAAACCCAACCCAGGTTGTCATGTGTCACACAACATTGCATTGTATGTTAGACAGAGAAGAAATTCAAAAATGTATTTTTAAGATATGTTTTAGTTTTAAATTGTTATTGGTAAGTAAACCAGATAGTTTTCCAATACTGTATAAATTGTTACAAAGAAGATGCAGCTGCCTCAGAAGAAATGAATTAAATGACTAATTCCACTCATCTTATATTACTTATAAAAAGGTTAAGTAAGTAAGTATAGTATGTGGTCCGACCAAATTGATCCATGGGGTGAAGCAGCGTTCACCAGTTTCTGTGGCCACGACCTACTAGGGGGTTGTGTGGACTGCACAATGCCCAGACATCTACTTTACCCCAACTAAAGTCAGGTACCCCCCTAATAAGTGTACACTATCAATACAATGTCGATCCCTCAAGATCCAGTGCTATTAGATTAAAGAATCCTAGTCTGTTAGACTACACATTATTCATATTGCCTTTTACTTGTGACTAAACATATCACTATACTATATTTACATGTATTTATTGACATATGAAACCATTATTATGCCAGGTATTATTTAACTTTAAATCATTTTCAAGTATTAATCAACCATTGTATTGTCATGTTGTGATTAGAATTAGATTATACTATTACTATGGTATTTCTCTTGACCAGTATTAATTTATTATTATAACAGATTAAACCTTTGTTTTATAATCAAAAGCCAGAAATCGGTACTGAAAATAGAAAAGCATTTTTGTCTCAAGTTTGAACATTCCAGAAAACATGTAACAACTTATATATTTAAGAGTACTAGAATACTAAAGTTTTCACTGAGTGGTTGTCTGGTAGATATTTGTCTTTTTTTTTTTTTAAACATACCGATATTTTTGTGCACATTTTTTTATTTATTCTCAGATGAGAAAATTTTTATCATAGTTTATGCATATTTACTTTATTCAGTTTGATCAAGTACGTGTGAAAGTGTGCTCAATAACTGAGTAAGAATAAAATAAAAGTAATAAAAGAAGAAATTCATTATAAAAAGTTTGAAGTTTATTCTATATAGTTACATAACAATGAATAACAACAACAATCACCAATTCTAAAATCTCTGGTTTAAATTATTGTGTCTTTAAAATCTGCAACCAATCTGATTAGAGTAGATTACCGGTATTGAAATAATAGAAATATTAAAACAAGAACATGTGAAAAGTTGAAAAAATATACCGTAATTGAAGTAAGATTCTACTAGGGTATTTAGACCATAATTCCTTCCTAAGTTTTATAAGATTTATATCATCTAAAGTTTACACACCAATGACTTATATTAAATATCAATTTCACATGAATCATTTGAACTTTGTTAAGTTGATAATCAGTTTTAAGAATTTAAAGAATACAGAGGTCATTTTTGACACAGCGAAAAGCTGAGTAATTCAATATGTTCAGCCTATGTTCATTCAATTCAAGATGCTTGTCTATGATTGATAAAATCCTTCAAGATCATGCACACCCGCTTCACGATAGTTACATCATATCTAGTCAAATTGGTCTGCTTCTTTCAATAAGGGCAAGAACAGAGAGATTTAGGAATTCTTTTGTTCCACTATCAGTGAGAAATAGTTAGAATATATCAAAAGAATCATCAGTCAGCCAGAAAATACAATAGCTGACTCCTAAATAATACTTTTTCTTGTATGATAAATGGTATGATAGTGTGCGTGAATGTCTATTGTGCTTGAGTACAAATGGTTCTTTAATATTGTTTTAAATATGCAGAAAGACAGAACTTTTGTAATCATGTCAAATTTCCATTTATTTGAATCAATATAATGATCTTATCTACAGTTATTTAGCCGTGAACACATGTTTTTTAACCGGAAAATATTAATTCACCTTGCAAGCCAAGTGGTTATTATTCATTTTAAAAAGGGGTGGACAGCTTTCTCACTTTTAAAACTACCATAAATCAAATGAGTGAATAGGTCAATCAAAACCTGTCTCGGGGCTTGTGTATGTCAGACCGGTAGACTAACAATTTCAGACTAAGAATTATTATTTATCTAGCAATAAATAAGTGCTGTTGGAAGTATCTCACACTGCAAAGGAAAAATCTTGAATAATAAAATGATCAGATTTGTAAAACAATTTAGTTCAACTCAATATGTAAATCAAATGAGAAGAAAAGGGGAGGTAATTTCTTAGTTGTTGTTTTTTTGTTAAATAGATTTTGTATTATTAATATTACTATTACCCCTGTTTCTTGTTTTATATCATAATATAGTTAATCATCTTGTTATATGGTTTGTTTGACTTTATTTGGATCATGCCCTTAAAAAAAAAAGACAAGTTGATTATCTCCCCTACGACCATTGAAAGCTTGAATTTAATTGCATATCAATAGTGCACATTAACCTTTAAACCTGTTAGCAATAATTCTTAATGACATTTATATCACACATTAGTTATAAATTAGCCAAAAAATCTTTCTTCCGTTGATCCAGTTACCATGGTAAATCATCAATGTCCACATTGCCTCCACACAGGATAACCCCGACGTTGCGTATACTTGGGTCCATATGCCTTAACTTCTGTGAAAAAGCTGCAGACACTGCTGCTCCCGATGCTGCCTCTATGACAAGCTTAGTGCGTGGGATGAAAAAATAAATATGTTTACTTTTTCATAACATAATCAATCTAACAAAAAGTAAAATACAAATAGAGCGTTCTTAGTGGGCGTGGCTTAGGTTTTTAGTGACGTATTTGTGTAAATATAAGAACCCACTTGAGGTACAAATGTAACGTGGTGAAAATGAAGTTGTTCTTTATCATGCAAAATTCACATCTGAATATTGGCTATCCTACTCAAAAATAAGGAGGTAAATAGTAGTACTGTAGATTAATTGATTAATGTGATTAGGCTAGGGCCGGCTAGACCTATTTACACTTTCAATTTCACTTTATAGGCCTACACTTTTAATGTTTCGTAGGCTAGGCTATGATGTCAAGTGATAGTGTTGGTGAATAGGCTATCTAGTCAAGTCACTAATAGGCTCACATCTTCTATGATCTATGTCTATGATAATAATAAAATAGCCTATTTTATTTAACATACATAATACAGCTTAAATCTTAATAAGACTTAAAAACACAACACATCATTTAAAAAAAAGCTCGAGCCTATATGAAACTTTATTAATACAGCGGCTATTATTAATTGTACACCATTACAGAAAGTAAACACAAATCACGTGCTTTTTGTCACGTGATTGCAAACGCCCTATAGATCTAGAAAACAATTAACAATACAATTTTTTTTTTATTTATTGTTTTTACAAAATTGGTGCCACTGCTAAACATTGAGTGACAAAAAGAATGAGAAATTCAACTGTCAAATATAGTTTTCAAATCTTGCACTATTTAATTAAAGTATACCGGTAGTGTGAATTCGGCAACTTCAAATACAAATAATGGGCTACTGTCAATCTGAGTGTCTTTGTCTTCCATCAGTTAACTCGCCTAGTATTTTTTACTATTACTTCTACCTAAGGCCACCTTACCTATTTTGCAAGTGCATGTAACTAAAACATTAAGGGAGCTTAGAAAACGTAAAAAAAACCACTATCTTTCAAATCTAATACCATTTTTATAGAGATGCCAAAATTAATTGTTTCATCAAATGTTAAAGGTTAAGTTACATTTTTATTAATGTATTGTGCCAGGTAAAAAGTTTTTTTGCTATAATGAATATAAAAGTAAAGTCAATAAAATAATTGAAATATTGTATTGAAAAAAAAAATTGTTTTTTTTAAACATAAAACTTTACAATCATTGTCTTTTCGAGCACCAGAAATCAGTTCTACATGTGACAAGTACAGTAATCAGTACAAACCTTCATTCGCTCAAATGAGAACTTCATTCCTTCAACCATTTCTTGGTCACTCTGTATAAAAAGAACCAAGCCATTACATTACTTTCACTTTTTATGTGAGCTAAATGAGCTAAAAAAACACATTATAAAGCACATACATCAGCTGCATTTAGAGAAAGTTTTTTATTTACAAAATACATGTATTGAAAGTAATTAAAAGTAACATGAATGCATTAAAGTTATTGGAGACAAAAAACAACAAACTTGTACCATGTCAAAGACTTCTAGTTATTGGAGACAAAAAACAACAAACTTGTACCATGTCAAAGACTTCTAGTTATTGGAGACAAAAAACAACAAACTTGTACCATGTCAAAGACTTCTAGTTATTGGAGACAAAAAACAACAAACTTGTACCATGTCAAAGACTTCTAGTTATTGGAGACAAAAAACAACAAACTTGTACCATGTCAAAGACTTCTAGTTATTGGAGACAAAAAACAACAAACTTGTACCATGTCAAAGACTTCTAATTATTGGAGACAAAAAACAACAAACTTGTACCATGTCAAAGACTTCTAATTATTGGAGACAAAAAACAACAAACTTGTACCATGTCAAAGACTTCTAGTTATTGGAGACAAAAAACAACAAACTTGTACCATGTCAAAGACTTCTAGTTATTGGAGACAAAAAACAACAAACTTGTACCATGTCAAAGACTTCTAGTTATTGGAGACAAAAAACAACAAACTTGTACCATGTCAAAGACTTCTAGTTATTGGAGACAAAAAACAACAAACTTGTACCATGTCAAAGACTTCTAGTTATTGGAGACAAAAAACAACAAACTTGTACCATGTCAAAGACTTCTTTTTCCACAAGATCAATGAGTATAGGAGTTGTTATATACCCAGTTTGCTGCAATCTAATGCCATCTGCAATGGTATCTAGGTACTGGGGAGGTCCTTCCCATGGTCTTTCACCTGTAAGTGGGAAAGAAAATTGATAAGAGTCAGCTCCATCACAGCAAGATGCATTTAACAATTGAGAGAGCTTACCTATTAACCCGATAATGTTTTTAGACAATTATTTAAATACTAACGTATAGTCGTTTTAGTCTAAAAAAATCATGATACTTAATTTAAATACATATTTATCAAAAAAGCAACTTCAAAAGAAAAAAAATTATATAAAGCCAAGGTATTATTCTAATTATCTAATCTTAAAAACGCTCTGAGCTTACATTATGTTTGTTGGCAGCGCTATACAAATATTATTATTATTATCTTATAATTTACAGATGTTCTTCCAATATACATTAGAGAGGATTATTATAATCCTAACCTTTGCTTACTTATCAGTGGTTTAAGTAACATTTTGGTATGTGGATTTTAAATTATGCTAAGTTTTTGGTCTTCCTGACCAATTCTAGCCACCCATTCCATTACCAAATGCCATTCAGGAATAAGAGAACCTTTATAAATATGTCCTTGCTTAATTAAAAATGAAACTACCTGTTTTCAAACATTCTTCTAGCCTCTTGCCTTTGGGTGTAACCAGAAAGACTGCAAGGAAAAAAATAAATTAATTAGATATAATTTATCAGAACAGCTTCATATTTTACAAATTAAGCCAGCCGTATTCAGTAGAGTATATTTAGTTTATACTTTAATGTGTTCACTAAAGTGATTAACAAACACACATAGTCAAGCAGGCAGAGGATATCAATATAAAAAAAATTCCTCAGGAGATGAGGGTTAAGGCAAATGACATAATAAGACCAATATAGAAATTGAGAGGAGGGGGGGGGGAGGAGCCAGAGCTTACACTTGACTGCACCCCAGAGGACACCCATTTAGTTTAACATATGTTTTTGTTCAAACCAATCGGTAAAAAATAAAAATATTTGTTTATAACTGATGCATTGATGCAAATGCTGACTTCTTATGGTTGTTAAAGTTTATTTAAACTTGACACTTTAGGATGGTCTTTTATGTAGCTCATATCTCAAAGACATTACATTGAGAATGCTCAGAAGGCTCTTGGTATAAATTTCAGTGGCAGGTGTAGGGGGTAGGGAAGGTACAAAAGGATTCTGTTTTCTTAGAATCCCTCAGTGTCTGAGACAAGTTGTTCCGTATTGAAGGTATCATAGATTCAAATGAGTGCACTCCAAAAGGCTTCTTTTTTGTGTCCATTCCACACTAGGAACTCCCAGGTGTGACTGTGATGAGTAGTGCAGCACCTGTAATGGAACATGCTTTGATAGCTCTTAAAGACAGTAAGGTGCAGTGCCATTTATGTGTTCGCAAGTAAGGGACATAATGCTGTGATCAATGCGCTTCATCACAGGGAGCCAGCCAAGATATTTGAGAACTGGACTTTCAGAACAGCCAGAGTTCTTTATCCATGACACTATCACTATGAATGCTGCAGTGTTTTGTACTTTCTAGAGTCTCAGTGATTGGGTCAGGGGCAGAATCCCCAGACAACTGTTGCAGTAATGCAGCTTTGATTTGATGAGAAAAGCTGCTACAGCATTGGCCGTTCTATAAATATGTTTTATGGTTGATTGATAAAATATACTGTCTTTTTATATTTAACAAGCTACATTGCCCGGCGTTGCCCGGGTGAAAAAAAAAACAGGACTGTATAAGGTGCAGATAAAAGTTGTATAAACTACAATTAAAAGAAAGCTATAAATCTAATATTTAAATTATTCTTTTTTTTTATACTGAAGACTTTTAGGAAAGTAATTTGAAATAAATATTGCAATCGGGTATAAAAATAGGCAAGTATTTTTAGTTAACAAAAATCTAAATTGCCCGTAGATTACAATGTCTTTTGTTTTTAAAAGTTTGAAAATAAAATTGTAGAAAAAAAAGTATAGTCTAACTGGAGACTCGAACCCGGGTTGCACGCATAGCAGTCCGCTACGTTAACCACTTAGCTAGCGAAGACACATGTCTGATGTGAAAAATTATTAGACAGTATATAGACCTGGGCCTAAGTAGGTCAGTGACACTAACTCACGTGTTTAAAAATTGACCAATGGGGATCAGTGGGGACACAAACACGATATTTTTATATATATACAGATAATAATATTTAACATTTCAATTTCATTGTTAAAAAAAATTAAGCTCCTTCCATTTTAAGGTCAATTAAAAAAAAAGGCTTTTTTATTTACAGACATTTTAATAAGCATTTATGTTTGGTAATCAAATTATGGTATTTTATAGTTGCTAACAATACTTACTTTTTATATTAGGTTTAATAGCTTTGGTTGCTATAGCAATGCCTGCTGACATCCCGCCGCCGCTTACTGGAATTAGAATAGCATCCAAGTCTGGCACTTGTTCTAAGAACTCAAGTCCTATAGTACCCTGCCAACATTGAAATAATCTCATGTCTAATGCATATAAAACAGTGGTTTATAATAATTAAATAAAGATGTCGGGTATTTGTGTGGTGTTACAGAGGAAAATCCAAGTGTACAAGGAGACACAGCATGTTGGATAAGGCTGGACGAACAGGAAAGAGCTGGGAAGAACTGGCAAGAGACCATGTTCTATAAGGAACCCAAAGGACAAATGATAATACAACCACTAAATTCAATTCACTAACATCTCATTTTTCTTTATTAGTCATTGTTGGCAGTATAGGGATCTACTAAAATATTGTACCTATTGTAGACGAAACACTGTAATTCCCTTTTGTGTCCTATCTTATCTCATACATTACAGACGCTCCTTCTATAAAGAAGATTATTGCGTCCTACGCTCACCCGTGGTCCAAGTCTTGTCTTGCATTTTTATTAATGTTTTAAATGATGTTAAATTACTGGTTTTCCTTGTTTGTGTCCTGTCCTGTGTGTAAAATGTTTTGATTGTTCTGTTTTTATTCAATGCACTTTAAATGTATTTTTATTTAGGGATTAAATTGATTAAAAAATGTGTTAAGTAAAATGCTTAAAAATTGTATGAATACCAGCAATAAAAACTTGATAAAAATTACCATTCATTCGGTAGGCGGACTGAAGGATCTGGGTTCGAATCCTGATGAAGGCTAGGATTTTTTGCCTAGGACTGGGGGGTATCCCTGAGACCACCTAGCTATGAAGGTTACCTGACATTAGTTGGGGTAATGTAAAGTTGGCTGGGCATTGTGCTGGCCACACAATCCCTTATTATATTGTGGCCACAGAAACTGGTGGACGCTGCTTCACTGGCCCTACTTGGTCCAAAGGGTAATATTTTTTTTACCATTCAAAAATGGATTTTACTTTTGTTGTATTTCCCAAGAAACCTATAGAAATATTTAAAGAATTCACAGAATTCACATAATCCTCTGATTGTTTTAATTCAGTAGTTTTTTAAGAAACCTCAAACTCAATAGGCCTACCATTTTCCTGAAAGTTTGATATTGCTAAAAGAAATCAATTTGTATGATTTGATCAATCTCTTATAGGAGCTGACAAACATGTCTCACTGTACAGAAGAGTAAACTCACCTGTCCCGCTATAACATCAGGATGATCGTAAGGGGGAATGAACTCTAATTTCTTTTCTTTCTCTAATCTTTCGCATACCTCAACTCTGTTTACAAAAGAAATAATATGTTAACCTTGTGTTTAAAACTATTATATGCAGAGCTTTAAAACCGCAAAAAAACAGTAGACAGTTGCTACATGTTATCTATATATATATAAAGCAGAAAATATGTACCAATTGTTCTTCACTGTTACGCTACCCCAGGCATCGCCTGGTAATTTAGCTAATTACTACATAAATTGGTCTGAAATCTTGGCTGTAGATAAAATGTACAATGCTAAATCGTTAACTTTATTATTAAGTATGTACATCCACATTCTTCTAGCTGTGGCCAACAGATTACGTGTTAGTGGTTTTAGATTCGCAATCCTTTAGGTCCGCTTCAATAGCTTACCTGTCAGTGGGTTCAGCTCCACATTCTACAAGCTATGCCCCAATAGCTTACCTGTCAGTGGGTTTAGCTCCACATTCTACAAGCTCTTCCCCAATAGCTTACCTGTCAGTGGGTTTAGCTCCACATTCTACTAGCTCTGCCCCATAGCTTAAGATTGCATTTTTCTTCACCACTGGTGTTGTTTTCGGCACAACAACGTAACAAGCAAGCTTGGCTACACTCGCTGCCCAGGCCAAACCTTGACCATGGTTTCCACTGCTGTGCGTGACCTGTTATCACAAATGGTTTATATTTATATGTAGTGAGCATATTTTTGAGGGATGAAGCCAACAAATAGCTTGCTATCTCTCTACTGCAACAACGCAATGGTATACACAATAATTAATTTCCGCTTATAATAATAGGCCTAACGAATAATTAAGAAAACTGTAATTCTGTTTTGTAGTAGTTTTACATTTAGCTTTATTTCAATTAAAAGTATTAATTAGTAAGCAAAAATAACAGACATCTTTAAGTATGTTAAAATACCCTTCAGATCCTACACTCATGACAGCCTGATTTAGACCCTAAGAAAAAAATCTTAGGCCCTATATATTTTAACAAAACTTCTTCAATACAGAATGACTGAATCTTAAAAGGGACTTAGAAAATGAGCATAAACCTCTGCAATTACAATCTAACACACATCAGCCATAGACAACTAAGAGACATAGGATAAAGCCATCCTATATGAAAGTGAACTATTAAGGATTAAACAATACATTTAAACTACATTCACACAATCATTTAATACTTTTAAATTAATAGTTTAAACTTACAAATCCACAAAGCTCTTGTTTTTTCTCTTTACATTTCAATACCTGCAACACAATGATAGAAAATTGGTATGTTTCTATTATATATATATACTTTCACTTTTTATTAGCACATAGAGAAGATCAGATTTAACTTAGGCTTAATAATATATATAATATATTATACTATAAGTTATAAGTATAAGCCTAGTTATTTAGCCTATATTTTTTGTTTGTAAATTTAAGAAGGTGAATACAAATAAATTATACGTTAAGCCGTTAAGCTCATACATTGGTAGGCCTAGCTACTATTCTACATCTGATTTCAAAACAATTTTCTTTTTCATTTATAAAACGGACTTTTAAAAATAAATAGGAGAATTTGATTTATTTAGGAACACTTTTAACAAATTAAAACAAAAAGTAAACTCTCTGGTTTGGCCTAAATAATGCTAAATTGGCAACAACAACCTGCATTGGCATGTAAATAAAGAAGTCTTTATTTGTAAGTTCACCATGACCATAAGTGATTTTCAATTATATTATTTATATGATATAAATTATAACCTTTGTTTTTTCAATTGAAATTTATTTGTATTAGCATTATATCTACTTATTTGCGTTTTGAAACATTAACAACAAAATGTTTTTGCTTGTTTGTTATGCCACCGCACACGTTAAGGAAATGACCTTTCAACTCTTAGCACCGCTAATTTTTACGTCTGCATATCAGTCTTAGTAACATTGAGGCTTCCTTGGATAACCTTTTTTTTTTACATTAATAGCAAAAATATCAAATAGTATAGGGGTATACTAATATTGAAATGAATGATATAAAAGTCCCTAGTCCTAGTCAAATTTTTATGAATTTATGGGCTTCAGGCCAAATTAGTAAAATAAATAATACAATTTTAAAATGTTAAAATTTGAGAATCTTAAAAATTTACAACTTACAGCATTTAAAGCACCTCTCGCTTTAAAAGATCCAGATTTCTGTAAATTTTCTGCTTTGAAATATATGCAACGCCCACTTTTTACATTTGCTTGTTGCGATGTAAATACGGGTGTTTTGTGCAACAAAGACGTTATTCTTTTACTAGCTTCTAAAACATCATTCAGCGATATGGAAATGTCATCAGCCATGGCCAACCTTTGATCTTTAACCTACATGTACGCAGGAAGACAACATATTTTCGCTTTCCGTGACATAAGAATGGGATAAAATAAAAAGAAAGATGATTTGTTTTTTAAGTTGTAGGCCTATAAATCTTATCATTACAGACGCTCCTTCTATAGTCTATAGAAGATTATTGCTAGACTCGGACCACGGACGGATGAGCGTAGGACGCAATAATCTTCTTTATAGAAGGAGCGTCTGTAATGTATAAGATCAGTATAAAAGAGAAACAAATCAACATTTAAATGGGGAAAAAAATTTTTTTTACTGAAGCTGCCGCAATAACTAAATAACTTTTTTTGTGTAAAATGTAAACATTTCAATAGGCTACTAAAGAAAAATAAATATCTGTATCGTAGGCCCATAAAATCTTAAAATTGATGCACGATTCAATTTAAAATTGAATGTATTAAACTCTCTTTTTTATTTTTAGCCTATATTATCTATATAGAACCCACAATGTCTAAATTGTCTGGAATGGTAGGCCTTCTACTTATTAGAGTAGGCCTACTTCTTCATTAAATTGTCAATATGATTTATTATAGGATGAACTGCGCAGTGGCTGTGGGCTGTGGGTGCTACAAGTTCACGATTTAGTTGTCATTTTTAGGGAAATCTGGGGTCATATCATATAGGATTCCCTCACACAAAAATGACCATGGCACACGCGTGCTTATTGGATCACGTAAGTTTATATAAAATAATTAGTGGAAGGCCTAGTCTAATCCTCTTTATGTTTATAAATAAACCATTCATCGTTTCTAACGCTACAGCATTTACATACTACAACAGATCGTTACATTAATTTATGGACAAGTCTAAACATTATGCTGCACTCTTTTTATAAGTAGATCAACAAAAGGTCGAAATTTGCATATTACTATTTGTGGTGTAGCAACTGGTTTCACGGGCGTTACTTCCGCATAAAGTTGGCCGAGTTAGCTAAGGCTAGATCTAAGCAGTAGGAGAAAACTAAATGTTTGAAAAATGATATTTCTATTCGGGGATGACTTAGGATCACTCCATATGCGAGAGGAAATTGATGGGAAATACGGTTTTATTGTATTTTTGGGAAGTATAGTATTTTTCTACTTAGTAAACAATTTTTTAACAAATCGCGGCCCTCCGAAATTAGTGCCCACACAAGACGAGTGGAAGTGGCGAAATGTTTATGTATCATGGATACATTCAATTATAAGTTCAGTTTGGACGTTACTCTGGTAAATATATTTACATTCTTCACGTCTTTTTAAAATGTTTTTTTGTTATTGCCTTTGCCTTTACTTAAGGCTTAAGTGGGTCGCTTTAAAAAACAACAACAACTGCTCCAACTCCATCATTCATCATTGGCATTGGCATCATTTGACCAGGCTAAGATTAAGATTAGCCCACTAATAACTAATAAAATATTCAAAATATAATAATACTCAATACTTTGAATAGCCTACTAATATTAAATGGGAAGCGTTATTCGAAGAACTGTTCATATAACGCCGAGCGTTATCGGAAGAACCAAATCTTCGAATAACGCCAAGCGTTATCGGAAGACCCAAATTTTTGAAAAACGCCGAGTGTTAACGGCAGACCCAAATTTTCGAACAATTGTGAGAGTTAGGCAATATGCCTACTGTAACTTATGACTTATATTAACTTAGGCTTATACTTATTATCTTATAGTTATAGTAGCCTAGATAGGCCATAGGCCTACTAATCTATAGATAGGCCTAAACTAGCCTAAAGTCTATTATTTAAGAATAAGATCATATTCCTAGCTAGAAGGAGGTATTTATTGATAAAAATAAAGCCCTAACAGGGCCTAACCCTATTTGAATTTGACTTGAAGTAGGCCTTTCGACCCTAACAATATCCTACTAATACTAACATCTAGGCTAAATAGGCCTAACCTTTTTGTTTGAATTAATTATCTTATCTTATACATTACAGATGCTCCTTCCATAAAGAAGATTAGGCCTATTGCGTCCTACGCTCATCCGTGGCCCGCGGTATTAGATAAGATTACTTTATTGATCCAAATAAATGGAAATTTAGGCTACTTGATTTCATAATTTCTGTCTTTCAACACACTTAAAACAATATTAAATAACCATTTGTACTCAAGCACAATTTTCTTTTGAAATAGACATTTGCTCACACTTTAGACTTTAGAACTATTATTATTATCACTAGGACTAGGTGACTAGGCCTATCATACTCTAGATGAACTACAAAAATGGGAATCAAACTGGAGTATGTCTTTTCACCCAGAAAAATGCCAACTAATAAGGGTATCCAAGAAAAAGAAACAAATAATAACAAACTACTTCATTCATGGTAAAGAACTAACTCAAACTAGCAATGCTAAGTATCTAGGAGTAATAATAAATGATAAGTTTTCTTGGAACCCTCACATTGATGAAGTAATTAAAAAATCAAACAAAACATTAGGATTCATAAAAAGGAATTTTTACAAATGTAATAAGAATATAAAACTAAAATGCTATCTCACATTAGTTAGGCCTATACTAGAATATGCAGGATCTGTATGGGACCCATCAACTAAAGAAAACATTAAAAAATTAGAACAAATTCAAAAAAGAGCTGCAAGGTTTATAACTAGTGAACATTCCCCATTGACAAGAGTTACACCATTAGTCAAATCACTAAACCTAGAAACACTAGAGGACAGAAGGGCAAAGAGTAAAGTAGTAATAATACATAAGGCATTAAACTCTAATTTAGAAATACAACCCAATAACAATCTGTTGCAAAGCTCAGATAAACATAGAGACAAAAACACCTTCCTTGTCCCTTATGCGAGAACAAATGCATATAAGTACTCTTTCTTCCCGAGTGGCATTCGGGCATGGAATGGGTTGCCTGAACAAACCAGGAAAACCAATAACCTAACATCATTTAAAACATTAATAAAAATGCAAGACTAGACTCGGACCACGGATGAGCGTAGGACGCAATAATCTTCTTTATAGAAGGAGTGTCTGTAATGTATAAGATAAGATTTATCGTAAGAAAAAGTATCATTTAGGCTTGGGCTTAGGAGTCAGCTATAGTATTTTCTGGCTGACAATGACTAAAGGCTACTTACAACCAAAATATTCATGTATTTACCGTATATACGTATCCCGTTGTACTCAAATTGAATAATAATAATAATAAATAAAAAATAAAAAAAAGTGGAAATAGCTGGGGTCGAACCTGCGACACTCCGGTTGCCAGCTGACAGCACTAACCATTGGGCCACGAAACCTTGTTAAAGTTTAACAATAAACAGTATATATAGGCCAATAGAACATTAAGACCTGTGCGAATCTTCGAATAACGCCGAGCGTTATCTGCAGCTAGAAATCTTCATATAACGCTTAGCGTTATATGAAGAACTGTGCGAATAATCACTCCGATATTAAATAGTAAACAGTCTAAGACTAAAAATACTTTACTTTGAATACTGACATGAACAATAATAGTTGTCGTCAATAGCAATATGAATATGATTATCAATAGTCCTATGTACTATGTGTATGTCAGGCTATGTGAGTATGTCTTATAATACGAGTATACCGTGTATACCTATACCGTTTATACCCTATGCCCTATACCTATAGACTATAACTATAGTTGAATATAGGCTATAAGTAATAAGCCTATTACTATTATATTTAAATAGTATATTAATATAATTAATAATTATAAATCAAGGCGACAAGGCTGCCGCTATTCGGACCCGGGTCCCTTTAGCATGAAATGGCTATTCGGACCCGGCTTCAGTCAGAATTCCTTAAAACTCATAGAAAACATAAAAAAAGAGTGAAACAAACACAAAATATAGTTGTTTTACCATATATATTACAAGAAGTAGCACAGAAAACACCAAATCTATCCCTATCCTTTTTATTAAATTACCTAACCGATACTAACTATTACCAAAAATACTACAAAGCCACCCCTAACCTATATAAACTAACCGATACTAACTATTTATCACTAAGTCTATCGGGTCAGAATAGCCACTTCGATAAATCAATATAACGATTAAAAGCTAATTATTATAATTTACTTTTTTTAGACTTTATTATTATTAGTAGGCCTATTTTATTTACTTTAGAACTTGGGCTAAGTAACCTAGTAATAAAAATGTATAGTGATTTGCTTTATAAATGTAGTGTATAAATATAGGCGGGGCCTATAACCACTATATGACACAAGACTGATGAGAGGGATAGAAATTGTTAGATTTAGTTTGCATTAATTTTGTTATTAACAAGATTGAAGAAGGGATCCTGGCCTGGATCCTGTCTGTGGACAGCCACAATGTACAGTAAACTATATATTTTTTTTATTATATCTGAAAATGTTCAACCCCATCTGACTTAGCCACTGCTACTAAAGTACTAAAGAGTGTAGTATATTCTTATAGCCTACTATACTCTAGGCTAAGGCTTAAATAGTCTCTCTTATTATAAGTTTACAGACGTTCTTTCTAGAAAGAAGATAATTACGTCTTTAGCTTAAAACTCCTGCAGGGACAGCAGCAGATGACAGTCTGGAGTATTAATCCCAGGACAAACCAGCCTTTGATTAAGTGAAAAAAAGTATTTTTATGAAAAAATAAAAACAATTATGCTATATGAAGGTATTAATGACATGCTAAAATGTATAAAATAGGCACATGGGGTTTAATTAAATGCCTATTTAATTTTATTCCAGTGTCCATTTATGAGTGACTTTATTGTTAACTATTACAGTCAAGGCATAAAAGACTTCACACATCATTATTATTTAATTTAGAAATCACTAAAAGCCTATTTTACAAGGTGTTTAGACTAGATGATACAGTTTATTTGTTTGTATCTGTGTGTTGCTGTTTTTTAAATTTATAGATTGGAGTTGAAATTTTTTGTTATAAAATATATTTTTACTCTTTCACAGCATGACTATCTATCCAGAGTTGTTTTCTGGCCTCATTCATCATATCAACTATTTCACTTATCTGTGCATTGTTTTTGCAACAGGTTAGTTTTAGTTTTAACATTTTATATTTGAATATAGGCCTATAGCCTATTAATATTACAGTGTTACAAAATAAAGTAATAAAATTAATGCAGGACATTAAATTTTTCACAAATCTGTTAAAATGTTAACATTTGTACAAGGTCCACATTTTTGTTTTAGTTTTTTAAGTGAAGAATTTTTTTTTATTGATATCCAGTAAAACAGAAGGTTTTTTATGTAATTATGTATTTAAAGAGTCTATGGGGAAAAGAAGTATAGTATTTCATTCTGATGCCATTGCATACAAGAGAGTTATCTGGAAAGAACAATATCCTGGGACCTATGGAACTTTTAAAGATAATGTCTGGAACAGGTCAAAGGGCATGGTAGTCTAGCAGCAGCATGTTTGGAATGTCTCAATTTTGAATACCGATGAAGGCTAGGATTGTTTCCTGGGTGTCACTGAGTCTACCTGACATAAGTTGGTGTAAAACAAAGTCTGCTGGTCATTATGCTAAACGCACAATCCCCTAATATACCGGTACTATCACCATAGGAATTTCACCATGCTTCACAGACCCTACAGATACAATTTGTCAGACAGAAATACTTTACTTACTGATTACTGAAATAGCCATTGCCTAAGAGCAGAAGATTGATTCTCTTGTAGTGCCCCAGACACCCGCGGTCGGTGTCGCTCAATTCGATTTACGGAGAACATGTAAAAAAAAAAGAGATGTCTAGGTTCCCTTCACCATAGCCTGAATTAACCTGTATCCTTGAGGATAGGTGAAAGGAAATATAGCAACTGATAACACTTTCCACATGGTCTTAGTCCACATAATAATGAGGGAGTTTGGCAGACTTTTCTTTGAAAAACCTGGAGACAAGAGCTGTATCCAGTCCACCAGGGCTTTAGCACCAGAGAATCATTCTGATCAGGCACACAAATAAAATTATAAAATAGTTTTAAAGAATCCTGCCTTAAGTTTTTGGGTGCTTTCAACAAATGAAACTAACATTTAGAATTTTGACTATCCTGCTAATGAAAATAATCTGTGTTGTATATTTGTATTATACTTCCGGGGCGCTGCACTGCAGGCGACCTGATTACTATGTGCCGTTATTTTCAGCGTTTTTACTTCATTTTCAAACCAGAATATATTTATTATATATTCTCGAAGTATCTTAGTGGTATGTATACCTGAAACTAATGTTTCTCTACGTTTATATGTGAAGAATCGCCTACATAACTATTTTAATCCAGTGGTGTCCGCACTATTGAATGCACTAATCGCCATCTTGAAAATAAATGATAACAAGTACAACAAGCAAACACGTCTCAACACGAACAAAACTAAAGAAACGTGGCAGAAGGGGAGGAATACGTGTTAAAAGCAGGAAGAGAGGACAGAGGGGTTATCTTCCACCTATTGTGTTTGGCAATGTAAGGTCGTTAAATAATAAAATAGATGAGCTGGATTGCTGTTGCAAACATCTGTTTCAGTTCCGTGAAAGCTCTTTAATATGCTTAACAGAAACCTGGCTCCACGAAACTGTCCCAGATACCTCTGTGAACCTAGAAGCATTTTATCTGCTTCGGTCAGACAGAACCATCAATAGTGGCAAAAGTAAAGGTGGAGGACTGGCAATATATATAAACAAACAATATTGCAGTATCAACAGCATTACAATTAAAACAAGAATATGCACACCAGACATAGAGGTATTGTCCGTCAACCTCAGGCCATACTATCTACCGAGAGAATTCGCACAAATATACGTAACACTTGTTTACATCCCACCCACAGCCAACACAGACATCGCTATCATCCAGTTACTGGACATCATAACTGAACAGGAATCAACAAGCCCTGACTCTGTTCGTCTTGTCCTAGGGGACTTTAATCAACTATCACTAAGTCAGTCATTACCAACCTACTCCCAGTATGTGTCCTGTCCTACAAGACTTAAAAGAACACTTGACATGTGTTACGGTAATATAACAAGTGCTTATGTCTCTCACAGTTTATTTCCTCTTGGAGAATCGGATCACACAATGATACACCTTACCCCTCGTTACAAACCAGTCTTAAAGTTGTCAAAACCTGAAACTAAATATATTCAGATATGGACAGAGGAGGCGGTGGGAAGACTACAAAGCTGTCTAGAACAGACTGATTGGAATGTCTTTATAAATAATTGTCCCGACATTGATCAACTAACAGATACTGTCAACTCCTATATTATTTTTTGTGAAGACCAAATTATCCCTCGAAGGAAAATTAGGGTATTTAAAAACAACAAACCTTGGATGACTAAAGAAATTAAAGAAGCAATATTGAACAAGAAAAATGCTTTTAAGAATGGTAGGCCTACATCAGAATTTATTTCCGCAAAAAAAGAACTTAAAAAGAAAATACATGAAGGCAAAAAACAGTGTAAACAAAAAATTGAAGGTTTCTTTCGTATGAACAATTCAAAAGCATGTTGGGATGGCCTAAAGAAAATCACGGGCTATGTACCCAAGCGTAACACTCTGAGTGTGAATGAAGATATTAATACTTTTATCAACCAACTAAATAATTTTTACTGCCGTTTTGACTGTCACGATTTTAGATCTATTCACCAAGACATAATGTCATCTTTTAACAATTTAAATTTAATTCTAGATGAAAGTCAGGAAGGTTTCAGTGTAGATGTTGTGACGTCACTGTTTAAACAAGTAAACATATCTAAAGCGTCAGGACCAGACAGAATAAGTGGGCGACTAGTAAAGCTTTGTGCGGAACAGCTCTCCTTTATTTTTTGCTACATTTTTAATCAATCTTGGGAAAACCATACTATTCCTATTATCTGGAAAACCTCAGAGATTGTGCCCGTACCAAAGAAAGAAAAAGTCCTTTGCAACAATGACCTACATCCTGTCGCTTTAACATCTATTATCATGAAATGTTTTGAGAAAATTATTCTCAGACGTATACTAAATAAGGTGCACAAAAGCCTTGATCCCTACCAATTTGCTTACAAAAAAGGCAGAAGCGCAGAGGATGCTATAGCATTAATGTTAGATAGACTGTACCACCATCTGGATACGCCGAAGAATTACGCTCGAATACTCTTCGTTGACTTTTCATCTGCATTCAATACCATCCAACCACACCTTATGATACAGAAACTATCTGCTTTAAATGTCAGTCAACGCATCCAAGCCTGGATCATGCAATTTCTGATAAACCGCCCTCAATTTGTCAGAGTAGAGGGATGTACCTCACAAATAAGAGAAATAAGCACTGGAGCGCCTCAAGGGTGTGTCCTCTCTCCCGTTCTATACACAATTTACACCAATGACATTCAAAGTTCAGCAATCGATACAGTATCTGTAATCAAATACGCCGATGATACAGCCATTGTCGGCCTTGTTTCCAGTGACGACAGTCTCTATCACAGTACGACCTCAGATTTCTACAAATGGTGCGAAGAGAACTACCTGATATTGAACATCACAAAAACGAAAGAAATGATTGTAGACTTCCGGAAAGAAAAACGCAAGCTGACTGATTTGCACATAAACAACCAAATAATAGATCAAGTCTCGCAATATAAATATCTTGGCGTCACAATTACTGACAAACTGACTTGGTCTGACCACTGCCAAATCCTTTGTAAGAAAATGCACCAACGACTTTTCTGTCTCAATAAACTAAAAAAATTTCACATAGAGAAAACCATTATGAATCTATTTTACTCGGCGACTGTTGGTAGCATCATAACCTTTGCAATCACCTGCTGGTATGGTAATACCACCACATTGAACAAACATCGGATAGACCGCCTAATAAACAAAGCCTCTCGTACTACACAGACAGAATTACCATCTCTTGCGGATATTTTCAGTTCAAGGTGCCTGTCTATGATTGATAAAATCCTCCAAGATCATGCACACCCGCTTCATGATAGCTACATAATATCTAGTCGAAGTGGTCGGCTTCTTTCTATAAGGGCAAGAACAGAGAGATTTAAGAACTCTTTTGTTCCACTGTCAGTAAGACTCTTTCAAAAGAATCACCTTTCAGCCAGGAAATACGATGGCTCAATAGCTGACTCCTAAATAATAGGCCTACTTTTTTCTTGTATGATAAATGGTATGATAGTGAGCGTGAATGTCTATTGTGTTTGAGTACAAATGGTTCTTTAATATTGTTTTAGGTATGCTGAAAAAACGGAATTTATGTAATCAAGTCAATTTTCCATTCATTTGGATCAATAAAGCAATCTTATCTTATCTTATCTTATCTTATTTGTATTATTTTTTGTATTCTCTAGGTTACTTTGTGTTTGATTTTTTGGATCTGTACGCACATGGCAAACATTTTACTCTCTGGGAAGTGACGTTACATCATTTTGCAGTAAGTTGACCTTGCTGTGTACCAAAAATGCCCTTTACAGTAAATCACCCACTAGAATCTTTCATTCTATTGTTTTTGGAAGGATAGTGTTTTAATTTTAAGATGGTTTAATTCAACTAGTTAATGAAATACATTCGTACCTTGAGTTGAGTTACGAACACCTCAGGTTACAAACAACTCAGGTTGCAAACTACAATTTAGAAAATTTTTTGTCTCCAGTTACGAACAGTTCTTCAGGTTACGAACAAAGATAGGAAGGGTTAACGTTGGAGACAAACGATCGCTTACAGTATAAATACGAAGAGCTTGCAGTACTTAGCACTAGCCTAGTAGACCTATACTAGTTTTGAACATGTGTGCAACTACATTGATTTCATTGGCCTTACTTCACACAGTAACAGATTTCTTATCAGTGGCACTCTGTTCAATTTTTCTCTTTCATTATTGTCCTTGTTAAAGAATGGCAGTATACATGGTGCTGCTAGGAAGCACAAATTTATAATAGTGGAGGTAAAGAAATTAATAATTATAATGTAATAGTAATATGTAAATTGTGTTTGTGTGTGTGACATCCAATCAGTACAGCACGGGCACATCATCATAAATTAAATAACAAAGATTTACTCAAATCTGTCTATGTGTCTAAAAGCGTAACTAATCTGCTGAAACAGAGCTCAAATTTGGGAGAAAGTTGAAAATCTTCGTCCTGAAACGAATTAAGTTTATTGCATTGATTTCAAAGTTTCAGGTTATGAAATTTCATGTTACGAACCGAGTTCAGGGGCGAAGTAAGTTTGTTAACCGAGGTACCACTGTAGTTGTTTTATCTGAAGTTAAGTTAGATCTACCTAAGTTATCCAAGAAGTTAAAATCATAAATATTGTTCTACAGTTTTTATTGAACCACCATTTAAACTTAAAACTATTCATTTTATTTTATTTAGTTCTGGGATACAAGTTATCTTTTTTAGTTTGTTAAACAATTAAATAAAACCATGCTGATACCCAATCAATCTCATTCACAGGTAGTGTCTATATTTGTTTTCAATGTGATAACAAAGGCACAGATAGGATTCAGCCTCATCGCCCTGAGTGTGGAAGTCAACTCTGTCTTTCTGCACTGGAGGAAATTGCTACAGATGGAGAAGAAGCCTTTCAACTCCCCCGCGTACATCGCCATCAAGTACGTCAACCTGGTCACGTTCGTCATTTTCCGCGGGCTCCCCCTGACGACCATAACCTCGTCCCTGTTTGTGCTAGGCGACAAGGTGTCTCTGTTCTACCTGATCTCAGTGTCCACCAGCATGTTCGTTATGAACGGCATCAACGTCGTGCTGCTGTACCGCTTGATCAAAAGCGACGTCCTCCGGGATCTCAAATCGGGGAAGAAGCAGCCAACTTCCAAATCCAAACCCCAGAATGACAGAAACGGGAACGTGCTGGGGGTTGAAGATAACTGTGATTAAAGTGACAGCAGGCTATGACAGGTCAAGGGGGATAATGTGAAAAGTACTCTGTCATCTACCCTTGTCTGGTACTGTGTTGTAGATACCTTCTTTTATCTCCAGACTTTAAAAATATCTATTACTGTTTTTCATTTTTTTTTCTCCCTTGAAATGTGCCTTCTAAGCAGCTAACTATCAAAATTATAATCTGTGATGGGCATATAAATAAGACACTGTAAATGTTTGTGTGTGTCAAAGCCAGTTACGATTTACACAGCTACTTCTGAAAATATAATCAAATTTTTTTGCCCCTTTGCTAAATAATTTTATAAAGAAATAAAATATTTATCTAAGCAATTTAAAATCAAATTTTCTTATTCTTATACAATTAGCTCATTCCGTATCCGGGGGGTTTACCGCGCTGGTGCCAGGACATTTTTAGGCAGCTAGAATTTTTTTTAGGGTGCCCTTATTTATTCATAAATTTCTAAAGGTATTTGTTTAGCAAGATACCCCCATTTCATATCAAAATAAAGGAAATTAAACAGGAAATAATAATAAGTAGAAGTTGAAACAATATTATAATAATAGTTACATCTTTATTAGTAATATTTAGAGATCAAATTTGTTGTTTAAAAAAAATGGATCTTAACAGATTTTTATATGGTTTCCATAGCAGATATCCTATTGGGCTTGAAACCACTAAAAGCATATCTATTCCTGATCAGAATGCATTTTGAATTTGAAAATATTCCATATAGTTACTGAGTTATAAGCATTTTTGTAATATTAGTATCAGCGGCAAACACCGATTCTTCACATTTATATATAGTTTACATAGAGCTAGGACTAACCATGAATGTCGGAATCTTTAATCAGTAAATAAACCTCCTCAAAACCAGATTTAAATGATTTAAAGTTATTATCTGAGGAATAGAAATTTATAACTATCAATAAAAGTTATTTTACTAGCAAATTTGACAAGCTCCAAGGCCTAGAAACATTTTGAGTAGGCGTGGCTATTCTTTGTTTACAAATGTTTACACAGAAATCGATTAAAAATCGTCATTATTATTTAAAAACCAAAAGTAAACCACACAGAAAGGAAGCAAAAAGAGTTGTCATTCGTTTGATAATATAAAAAGTTGCATTAATAGGCCATAGCAACGAAATAAGCTATGAAAACCAAATTGGATTGGCACGGAAGCAACTAGTCTAATCAACAATATATCGTGGATTGGCACGGAATGAGTTAATAAAAAAATGATTTTTACATTTTTTTTTGTTTTAAATGCACAATTTGTAAGATTGTGTAATGAAATAAATGAATTTGAGATAACTCTTAGTTTGAAAAATCTGGCCATAAAAATCCCAGTTATTGAAACAATGCAATGTAAAGTCTAATTTTTTATGTAAAAAAACAAAATACACTTTGAAATAATTCTTGGTTGTTTTTTGTTGTAATTGTAATGATTTTTTTGTTTTTAATTGTGTAAAAATGGTTAACATTATGATGTAATGATATGGTGCTATAGGCTGATTATTCTCATAGTAAAAGACAACGGATTCTCTTTTAGGATCTAATTTTACTTCAAATGTTTTTATCAAGAGCTATTTTTACTGATGCTTTAAAGAGGTTTAAAGTTATGCAAAGGAAATGTTTCTATGATGGGTGTTAATGTGTTTGCTGTGAGCTATTTATAATTTTCTTTTTTTCATATACAGTGTAATATGCATGCTCTTAATCAGTGTACTGATTGAGGGATGTAAAATGTTCTCTCTGTGTCCTCAATGTGTCGCAGCTGTTTTAGCTATCTTAATTTCAATGAAATTAATATCACAGCTGAAATACATTTTAAAAAAAAGGTTGTCTGCAATAGGATAATTTATATATTCATGATGATTGATGTTAAATAAAAAGATGTATTTAGGCCTATGGGTTCTCTTTTAAAGATTTGTATGCCTTTATTAAGTTTATTTCAAATGTAAGTTCATTGTTTTTTATGCTTAATTTTCCCCAGCAAAAAGCAGAGTGTCACATATTTTATCTATTGTCACTTTTTTTTTAACTTTAAAATTTAGATGCAAAGCCCAGAGTTTTTCATGGACAAAAATAGTCATAACAAAAATATATCTGATTACAACTTTTCATTAAAAAAAAGTTAATAGAATTTAGATAGTCCTGTTGTGAGCTAGCATCCGAAAGCCAGGATCTCAAGTACTTTAAATTTAAGGTCAAATTTTATAAATATATTGTATAACCAATTGTCTGATTGTTAAAAGTTTTCTTATCGTTGTGATAAAAATATTTTCTCACCAATATTTTGTGCCATAACTAAAAATCAAAATTATTTATAATACTTTTTTCTGCTCATAATAGATTTTTTAACTTTTGACATTCTTTATTCAATATTTTGATATCTCAATATTGTCATTGTAAAAGTTAAAATTATATAACAGTTATTTGTATTATGGTATTGTATGAGTTGTAAAATTTATTGTCATATGAGGAGTTCAAGCTATGTAACCCTATTTTTGGTCTGTGTTGTGTAGAAGCTACACCTTTCAACTAAACTGAATGATTTCATTGAACCGCATCAATTCGGACACAGTGGTCTGACGGCACCCCACAGGATTCCTGTGGTAAAGCTCTTGGTTCACATCAGTGTGAAACTTAATATGTTTTTTCAGAGCTTGGGGTGGGTCCCTGTAGTAAAGGTGGCTGGGCATTGCACTTACTTAAGCCTGTCCTTCCCCCCACTACCTGGGACATAGGCTGCCAACAAGAGTCCTCCTGGTATCTCGATCCTGGGCCAGTTTCTCTACCTGACACCCAATGATACCCTATTTTTTTTGGTGTCGGCTTCCAACTTTTTTCGTACGTTGCTCTCTGCAGACATTGTGCTGGCCAATAATCCCCCGCACTGCACCGTTGCTATAGATAATGGTAAAAGCTGCTTTCCCTAGCCCTAAGCGCATAAATGGCCTTAAAGCAATATTTTGCTAAAAATAACTAGTATAATAATTGCCAAGTTAGATGCCCTGGATAAAAACCAAGATTTGATTTAACTTGTTTAGGATTTGGGAAAAAGTCCACATAGTGTCCTTAGACATCTGCTCAACACTCAATGCCATCATTGTTGAAGGCAGCGAGGAAAACTAAGCTTTTTACATGTCTCCCCCGTTGGAGCAACAAAACATTTATGTATGTGCCAACTTTCATACCAGCTCCAACCTAGGTCAGGTCTGATTGTTATTTAGGCACACTGATTTTACATATGACGACCTGTACCTTAATCAGAGTGAGGCACATTACAGAATGAGTGTTTTTTGTGTATCTTGTTATTGTTAGTTATTTTTTGCAAAGATGGTTTGAAATATTTACAGTTAATGCTTGTAGAATATGCATTGAAGTATTGTTGCTTAGTGTAAATGCTCATATCATATCACATGCAGGTTTAAACTATATTTATTAACCGTGTAAACATTACTTGTCATGCACAAGCCAATAGTGTCCCATTTAGTGTGAACAGCACTACAAGTGAATCTCTTCAGAAATCATGTTTCCACATTGTGCACAGTTTTACATTGACTTTTTTTGTAATGAGACTCTTAGACATGTATTACTGCTTTTTTTCTCTTTGAAAACAGATGGGTTTTGTACATTAGCCAAAATAAAGACATTAGTGCAAATGAGGGTCTTTGCTGTGAGACCGAATGGTATTGTGGTTAGTTATTAGTTAACCGGACCGTCAACAAAATGACCTGGGTTCTAGCCCTTCCACCCTGCAGGACTTTTGGGCCTAGTGGACAAATAATCTTCTATCTAGAAGGAAGTCTGTAAGCTTATAAATAAAAAATAAATCATAAAAGTTACATAAAAGATAACATCAAAAAAGACATATAGAATTATATTATATATGTCAGTGACAAATTTGTTGTCTGACCTAGGTAACTAATGAAAGTGGTCAAGCTTTAACTGTCCTTACTGTAAATCTGCTTTTTTTTCTTTTCAAAATAATTTTTTTATTGGGGTTGAGATGTTTAAATAGAATGAAGTCTTCTTTGATATCATTTAAGCCAAAATTTTTAACGAGTTTCTTTTCAAAGATTCTGATTGTTCTATTTAATTTAATGAATAACAAAAAGATATTCACACGTTAAGAAAGTATTATTTTCATACCAAGATGAAACTTCAGAGAGTATTACATGGCCATGACATACAATAAAATAGTGTGGCCACTACAAGCCACCTTTTCTTTAACCATGACTGGAATCCATTTTTTTTTGTCTGAAACAGAACAATAAATTATTGTCTGAATTAATGTACATGTAATTTCAATGTCAGTTTAATGACAAAGCTGCTTTTCTCAATATGCAAGTTATATAATAACTTATTCACTATGTGCATTAAAGGATTTTTTATAATATATACATATATATAATTTATTTTCTGGAAATTATTTTTTTTGTCCCTTTTCAGCATTCCTGTTATACTTTTTTTATTGCCAAATTTCTTTTGTCTTACCAGAGTTTTTGTTAGCCCAGTGAATGTTCCAAATCTATTATTACCTTTTCAATGAAAATGACAAAATTGTGAACTACTGGGATCAAGCTAAGCTCAGAACTTCCCTTTCCTTTAGAGCCAGAATGATCTAAGCTGTTTAAATGTATCAAAATAAGGTCTAAAATAAATTTTGCTCAAAATTCATCTGAATCCTTAAATTGCAGGACTTGACTTATGTTTTTTTAGATGGTATCCATCTTTATGAACCAATAATGAGGACCTTAAAACAACATTAACCTTGATATGTGGTCTATGGTTCGGGAAGGAATGTATTAACCACCGTCTACTTAAAGGACTTGTTGTTTTTTTTCTATCAGTGCTGTACGTTCTAAGAATTTGAATGATTAACTTCTGTGCTTTGGGCTGATACTCTAAAGAGTATAATCCATTGGGTTGAACCAAATCATAAAATTGATTTCCATGACCATACTGTATATATATATTTTTTTATATTCTTATGTATTGAAAGTGCTAATGCAGTGAACTATATATCTATGTATACAAATATTCTTTATGGTATACTGGGTTTCTTGCTTTTATTTTTTTACAATATCATTTTTGTCTTTTTTTTATAAAGGCTCAGTTTTCTGTGTTTTGTATTTTTTGCTCATTGAGTAAGAATCTTTATATATTATCTTTTCATAAATTCAAATCTCTGAACAGTATTTCACATTTGACCTAGTCTGTGTATTTAAAATTTAGTCCGTCGAGCATTGATTGCATAAATAATAATTTTATTGTTGAGACTGAGACGCTACAGAGCTAAAAAATAATATTCTTGGTTATCCTAGGCTGGTTTTATAGGTCCCTGGGTCTACCCAGCTCTGATGGGTGCCTGACTTTTAGTTGGCGTAAAAGTAAAGGCTGCTTGGCGTTGTACTGGCCACACAATTCCCTAGTATTCCGTGGACACAGAAACTGGTCAACGCTGCTTTGCTGGCCCTTCGGATCAATTAGGTCTGATGGGATACATTTGTTTTCTAGCTCAGTATAGTTGTTTACGGCCCTAAGAAAGAATTTAAATATTCTGCCTCCCCACCGTTAACTAATATCACTTACTCTCTCTGTGTCATCTAGTTGACATTTTTATTTTTCCTCTGTTTCATTTTTGTCCCCTCCTAATTTGCTCAATTTGTTTTCTGTTTGATTTAAAATTATTCTTTTTTTAAAGTTTTCCTTCCATGGAGGATTAGGGAGTTCCCAGGCAGCCTAGTAATGATAGAAATAACTATGGGTTTATCCTAGTTAAAAAAATTAGCGTATCCTTGTGTTTTTGAAAAGTCACTGGCTTCAATGTGTCTAGGCCAGTGCCATCCGTTGCTCCATTCACTGGCAATAAGCTATATTTTTTGGGGGGGACATTACAATGGTGGTAGGCCCTTGATTGATAAATCCTCGGGTATGTTTCACAATTTCCATTTTATTTTAGTTCACACAAATTTGAGACAAAAGTTACGCCATTCGGTATCTGTGTTTTGAGAAAAGAACAAAAAAAGTGGAGTTGGTAGCATTTACGGTGTGTTGACAAAGTGGACTTTTTTTTAACTAAACAAAAATGTCAAGTCTTGTTGCCAGCAGAGCAGTTAATTACACTGTCTATGTCATTCAATGCTCGCTAATCTAGCCTGATTGTATTCTTCTACCTAGGTGTGCATTTCTAGAATTATTTTTGTTAATTGTTAAGTCTTTTCCAATTTATAAACAGTAAAGTTATAAAAGTGTACCAACATAATATATATTATATAAGAAACGATTATTGATTCTTGTGGTGACATATATCTTCATACCAAATTTGTTAAACAAACACTATTTCAATTAAAGGTTCTATACTTTCTTCAGACCAACACAACAACTATGCATCTATGATATATATATATATAATCATAATAATATGATAATGAATAGCTTATAAGTGTTTGTATATGAAACCTTAATTAATTTGGACTAGAAATTGTTATGAATGCATCATTATCATTTCTCTGATGCATTGCCTCCCAGCTTACCAATGTGCTTGCCTTTTTTTAACATCATTCAAAACACTATTAGAAATGCAGGACTAGACTCAAACCACAGATGTGCGTAGGGCGCAATAATCTTCTTTATTGAAGGAGCTTCTGTAATGTATAATGGTGGCCATATCTTCTCTACATAGTTTCCCCGTCAGTTCTCCTCTGTCCTTTGCTCCCAACATAAACTTATTCTAAGTTAAAACATCTTGCATGAGTCAGTTAAATCTAGCACATAAATGCTTTGTTTCTTTACCATATTCATATTTTGAAATAATAATAATGCGCTTGCTGAATTTTCGTCCAAACAAATTCTACCAATTTTTTTGTAATTTTTTTTTACCAATGAATACACATAATCTGGTGTCTCTGTTTTGATATGATTTTGACATTTTGTTTTTTACTTAAACATAATTTTGAAAAAAAAAAAGATGTTTTATTGAGTTTTACTGCGTTCCTTTGCTAGATGTTTTCTGTTTTTATTTTCAGATCAATATAATTATTATATTAATTATTATATGCAAGTGAAATAAAAACTCTTTTTATATATTTTCATTTGATTGTTTGTGAATGTGTGTGCTTTTAAAAATAAATTCTCTCAGTTTACTGAAGTAAAAATTAAGTTAATTATGAATATACTGAACTGAACATAGTAGGGAAATGTGTAAAAACTTTTTTTTTCAGGTTTTGGGAAATTTTGTTGAGAAAACTGACCAAAGTTTGGGAATTTCCACTAAAATTGACAAATAAAACAAAAAAAAAACATGTATTTCCTTGATCACTATTTGATCACTGCACTTTCCAACTTTTATTAGACTATTTCAATAAACCATTAATTATGCATTAAATGGCTTATTAAACTAGTGTTTATTTGCATCAAAAAAGGCCTATTTGAATATGATATTATTTATTTTGAAAACAAATATTTTAGCATCAATTTAGATAGAAAATGAATAGATCTAACTCTTTACTATAACTTTCTATTTTAATCGTCCGAAAACTTATTGAAAATATTGAATGCAAGCAAGTAGTTGGAAGTTATTCCCCTTTGAAACGATTAACTCCCCTCCTTCAGCGAAAGTTCTTGGGAAATCTGAGTGTGGGCTATCGCGTTGTGCTCTCTTGTGAGTCCCGGAAGCGAGATCTCGGCCGAGTCTTGTGTTCAAATTGTGCTCTCTTGTGGAACGGAACACTTACAATAGTTATTCAGTAAAGTCAAGTCATTGATGGAGTTATGGGACCTTGTGTCGTAATTTTTTCACTTTATAGTAAGTTGACGATAGAATATAAAAGAACTTTTCAAGTTCTGTTACAAATTTAATTTGTATAGTTACTATCAGTTAAATTTAACTAACAAATAGTTTTGCTACATCGCGACGCTAAATGATTAATAGGCCTAATATTATTCAATACTTTACCCTACGACTTGACTAAAAGGGGCACTGCTGCACATTTGTTGTAGGATGGGGGCGTTGGGGGACAAGTGGGCGTTAGGAGCGAACTTGAAATATGTTGAACACCCCTCCTATTTACATTACAAAAACGTAGATGTTTTTTTCATAATAATAAACTTAATATTTATCTTGTTTAAGAAACAAAGAAATAAACCCACTTTTCCATTATTTGTGTAATTGTGGTCCATTATTGGTCTATATGCCTACTGTGTAATTGTGGCGTTCAAGTCACCCAAAGATCTTTAGGTACTTCAATGTTTTACTAGTTTCCGCGCCATCAAGGGAAGTGCACTCTTCATCACAGTCACCCCTTAAAATCCCCAGTTTGGCTGGACATAAAAGGAAGTACCTTGGAGTTCGCTCATTTGAATCTGTGGCGCCTTCTATATGGAACAGCTTTCCCCGGACACTGAGAGAATCTGAGACAAAAGAGTCTTTTAAAAAGCGCTTAAAGACCTTTCTCTTTGGCTAGTGGTTGTGTGCATTACATACCAATACAACTGCCACTGCAATTTATTCCAAGAGCGCACTGAGCATGCTAAATTTAATAGCACGGATGCAAGCACCTTATAAATTACCATTATTATTATTATGGATGAAATCTGATGTATAAGAAAAGTGCTGCTGAAAATCCGCCATCACCCAACTGAAGCCTACAAATAGTTATTGCACTGACCTTTAGATGTAGGGCCTCTGTTCAGTAAAAATTAAATATCTCTGGATTGGTTCGGCAGCAACTTTGATGCTTTCTTTGATCATCGCAATTCAGTCTAATGAGTCCACGCTACCGAATTTATAAGTCTCTAAAAAAACTGGGCGAGACGAAGGCTCTATAGTCCATGGCGTAATGTTGGTAGGGGTGAACCAGGGGGGGGGGAGGCACATCATGGTTCTGTCTGGGCTCCAGCCACCCCACGGCTCGCCGAAGGCGTGGCGTGCCGTGTAACAGGGTACGGTTTCCGCAGTCCAGCTTATGAGTCAACTGAGGATTCCCCATAGGATCATCATCCTGGTGGCTCGCCCGTATTCCATCAATGTCACCCGGTAACACAAATCCTATACTATAGATACAGGCATCCAGGCACTCGGGTAGTTCGTGAGACGGGATTGCTGCGTCCATTGCTTCCTCCCTACAGAGGCTTGGGACTTCTCGGCAGTACAATGGGCATCGGACCCGCAGATGTCAGACAGACTTTTTAGATGTCAATCTCCACTTTATCGTCTATTTAATTCGTATCATTTATTAATTTTATACATTCGCGTAGTGAAGGTTGTTCTCAAATGCGACGCGAATTGATCAAATATCTCATAATATAAAAATATTAATTTAATGATTTTCTCAAAATCTATCACTTACTATTACTTCTATTACTTAAAAGGATTAAGTAAACATCTAATAAGCATACTTTATGCCGACGATTCGAAAGACATAACGTCATATGCTAGTAATCTACAAACTCTCCAAGCCAAATTACGGGTGTGTAGGCCTACCATAAAAAAAATATTCTCCAAGGCACTTTAGAAGGTGGACGTCGGAGAGCCCGTCAGCTGGTTCGACAATATAAAATATTGGACAGGGCTGCAGTTGACTCAACTATTGACAACCGCTCAAGATAGGCAAAAGTGGTGAAAGCTGACTGCTGAGGTATCCATTCGCTTCCCCCCCCCCCCCCCCCCAACGACTACAACGGTTAAGGGATTGATGATGATGATGACCATAAAAAAAAAGCATTTGGTTACAACGAGCAAAATGCACAGTGAATTGTGAAACCTCGGTAGATCTGGCATTCAACATATTAAATAACGGGAAAATGGCCTTTTATTGCACACGGTTTTATGTAGGCTATTTGCATAGTTGGGCGTAAGGATTTAGAAAATATGCACCACATCGGGTTATGATCAAAGAAACAAATCAAAAACGGATTTTTTTGTGTTAGACTTTGGGGATTTGGCTGAAAATCTGATAGAATGTGTTGTCAAATGAAACACGTCTATGTGCCAAGTTTCAGCTTGAAAGAAAGTGGGTATATGAGCCTGTCGCATGCAAAGAGAGAAGCTTTTGCAAAGTTAAAATAAAGGATTTGAAAACGTTAACGAAGTAATAATACAAAACAAAAGATGTAATATGGAGAACTTTTTCTACATTACAAGTAAACTTTAACCAAAAACTATAATAAGATGGGCCGCTTGCTCTATTTTTAGAGCTTATATGTTCTTTTTTTTCATGCGCAACCAATAAGGCTGTCTTAAATTATTTCTACCCTACTACGTTTGCATTAAGTGTTACCGCTGTATACAACTTTCGATTTTAATTTTACATAGCGATTAAAAAAAAAAGTGGAAGTGTACAGGGTACAAAAGAGAATTCCGAAATGAAGTCATTCGAGTCATCAAATTGCGGAAATATTAAAGCAAGCGGTCACTCTGATTATAGTCTTTGATTTAACTAAGCCGCCTATTGCCCTCCCACCCTCACCCTAACACTCGTTTATTTCTGCAATGTTTTCGTTTTATATTTTTAATACAGTCCAAGGGTTGGTGTGGCCAGTGGACAGTCAGGCGACCTGTGTGACCAACACGTACAAAAGGGACAGCGTAGACTGCTCCGTCTTTTACCAATGTGACAACAACGCTTGGGTAAGGCAGGTCTGCCCGACTGGCTTGGTGTTTGATGAGTCCATCAGCACCTGTGATTACCCACAAGGACCCTGTGGTGGGTAGACTGTTGTTATACCTTTATAGGTAGACTAGCTAGGAACTATCTATATAATCTATCTAAACTATCTATCTATTTATCTAGTATCTATCTATCTATATATTTAGTTTCTATCTATCTAAATTATCTATCTATTTATCTAGTATCTATCAATCTATTTATTTTGTATCTATCTATCTAAATTATCTATCTATTTATCTAGTATTTATCTAAATTATCTATCCATTTATCTAGTATCTATCCAACTAAATTATTTATCTATTCATCTAGTATCTATCTAAATTATCTATTTATCTATCTATCTAATCTATCTAAATTATATATCTATTTATCTAGCATCTATCTATCTAAATTATCTAACCATTTATCTAGTATCTATCCAACTAATCTATCTAAATTATCTAAGCTTATATATTTATCTAGTTTCTATCATCTATCTAATCTATTTATATTTACCTTGTCTGTAGGCCTATAATATATATATATATATATATATATATATATATATATATATATATAATATATATAAAAATGTATACATAAATATTGATCTTTCATCTATCTGTCTATTTGTCTGTTTGTATACCTAACTATTTATAATAACTCGGCCTATATATATTTCGATAAATGAAACACAGGTCTGTGATGTGTTATGTAGGGCCTATGTATGTGCGTAAATCTGACATGCCAACTTTAACCTAACCGTTAATGAATTATTGCGCAGCATTAAAAAAAAACGTAACAGGTTTCGCTTTGTAGCTTTAGATTTTAGATGATTTATGGCCTATAGAACAACAATTACAGCCGTCAATATTGTTTAACGCTTAGTTATGGTCCTAAAATCAACACACGAAAAAAATTGAGCTTGAATATATGTTTTTAAACCGTCGTCATTATTTTGTTATGGTCTGAAAAAAAATTGTAAAACAAACTTGAATAGATAGCATTTGTATTGGTCAATAAGATAAGATAAGATAAGATAAGATTGCTTTATTGATCCAAATGAATGGAAAATTGACTTGATTACATAAATTCCGTTTTTCAGCATACCTAAAACAATATTAAAGAACCATTTGTACTCAAACACAAGAGACATTCACGCACACTATCATACCATTTATCATACAAGAAAAAAGTAGGCCTATTATTTAGGAGTCAGCTATTGAGCCATCGTATTTCCAGGCTGAAAGGTGATTCTTTTGAAAGAGTCTTACTGACAGTGGAACAAAAGAGTTCTTAAATCTCTCTGTTCTTGCCCTTATAGAAAGAAGCCGACCACTTCGACTAGATATTATGTAGCTATCATGAAGCGGGTGTGCATGATCTTGGAGGATTTTATCAATCATAGACAGGCACCTTGAACTGAAAATATCCGCAAGAGATGGTAATTCTGTCTGTGTAGTACGAGAGGCTTTGTTTATTAGGCGGTCTATCCGATGTTTGTTCAATGTGGTGGTATTACCATACCAGCAGGTGATTGCAAAGGTTATGATGCTACCAACAGTCGCCGAGTAAAATAGAATCATAATGGTTTTCTCTATGTGAAATATTTTTAGTTTATTAAGACAGAGATTTATGTCCCCTGTGTTTTGACGTCACTTGTGTATACATTTCCACAATGACCTAACCGGTGGGGAAAAAAAAAGATTTTGTTGTTTGATAACGTCTCGGTCGAATGAAAAAAAGCCACAAAAAATACTATTTTTAAAGTATTACGTTTAAGTTAAAAATCAATACATTAAAAAATAATAATTTACTATTGTCATTTTGATTTGATCTGACCAAAGAAATTTATTTGTAGATTTGACAACACAGCTGACTACTTTAACAACCGCCACTACCACGCCAACCAGCCAACATATCACCACACAGGCAAGCACAGCTTCAAGGACTGCACCGAGCACTACACCGCCCGTTATTACCACTACCTCCTCTGGCACCACGATCATCACTACTGTAACCACACCTGCGACCACAGCTTCCACCACTGCACCACCGGTGAGCACTCCTATCTCCACTGCCGAAACAACTACCCCACCTGCAACAACAGATGCAACCACTCCTGCAACAACGCCTGCAACCACAACTTCCACCATTGCACAGACCACCGCGACACCGGTTACTACTACTATCTCATCTGGTCCAACGACCACCCCTCCTGCAACCACGTCTACAACCACACTTGCAACCACAGCATCAACCACTGCAACACCGGTTAACACTACTATCTCCACTGGTCAAACGGCTACTACGACGTTGGCATCCCCTCCACAGACCACTGCGTCCGCTACGCTAGTGACTAGCGACCCAGAAGCAACCACAACGGCAACCGCAACCACCTCTTCAAGCACCACAGCAGAGTCAGCGCCAATCAACTCTACAACCGCATCAACAAGACCAACACCGACCAACCTTCCGACGGTTCGGTTCGACGCGCCATACCGATATTTAGTTCCAAGGATTCTAATATACTCTTCTACTTGCCAGTCTGCCGTGGACGTTTCGATTACCACGATGTCATCGGGTATCGTTTATGTCCGCCTGAACGTCGTAGAATCCGACGTGATCGTGGTAGATCGAAACTTTACACTTACAACGGAATCGCCCACAGTGCTAAACATATCCGATTACGCCAGATCCCAAACTAACGAAACGGGAGTCTACGATACCTTGGTTTTCTTGCTGTCCAGTGATCCAGTACATGTTTTACTTTTTTACAAAAACGAGGTCACGTCTGCGGCTTCAATGGCGTCAATCTCCCCTATGTCGTCTGCCAGCCCTCGGTATGTTGTCTCCACGTGCCCGCCAATGAATCAAAATCTCACCGGATACGTGTCGTACATTGCTGTGGTGGCAGTTGAAAACTCTACTCACGTCTCATTGGGGTTTCCGGTGGGGAGGCAACCAGCAATAACCTTGCGGATAAATAAAGTAAAAGTGACAGGGCCGAGACTAGGCGCGACTGTACTGGACAGCATGCAGACGTTACTTGTGGTCAGTCAGGCCGATTTAACCGGTACCTTGATAAATTGTAGCAAACCAGTCTTGGTATTCACGGGAAGTGTGTTGGTAAGCTATATAACTCTTTAAAACCACAAAGTACTTTATTTCGCTCTCTCTCTCTCTCTCTCTCTCTCTCTCAATCGAAATGACCGCTGCCAAGGGTTATGACCGTACGTGTCAAACTAGATCTATAATAAAACATAAAAGACTTATTTAATTTTTCAAAAAATTAAAGATGACCGCACCTTCAATATTTCATTTAGGTGCATACACAGCTTGTAAAATAGTGTCGCAACTCTTAATATACAATAATTTGAAAACTGTCCGCGTTTTAAATTTAAAGGTAAAACTAGAAATAGTAAGCCCATTCAATCCAAATTGTACAGGCCTATTCTTGTAAAGACTTAGAAAAAAACAAAAAACCCAATGATAATAATAAAGTTAGGCCTATGTTTTATTCGAAGACATAAACTATTCTCTCTTTTCCATCAATTTTTTTTTTTCTCATGTGGTCACAGGAGCAGTCTAGCGTTAATGAAATCTGGACATTAGAGCAACAGGAATCGGTCACGGTTGCCAGTTTGACCTACATTATATTACCCTCCCTCAACGCGTCGGACGATGTTTACAGGATTGTGGCTGTACATGGGGATACCACACTTCAGGTGAGCGTGTCCTGCGTAAGTAATTAGCAGGTAGAGTAAATACCGTTTGAGACCATTTCAATAATAATAATAATAATAATGACACTTGTATAGCGCTGCCAACAAGCATAATGCAAGCTCAGAGCGCATTTAACATACAACTCAGAACACGGATACAATCTATAGGCTAAGAGATTAAAAACTAAATAATGATTCAAAACTTTACAAACATGGAACAAATCAAACAACCAAAACAGAATAACCGACCTAACATAAAAGTAAGACAGTAGGGCTCAAAGCATGTTAATTAAGGTAAATATTGAAATAATGAGTTTTTAAGTTCTTTTTGAAGGAATCAATGGAGCTTGTTTGCCTGAGTTGAATGGGAAGTAGATTCCACACCTTCGGACCGGATACTGAGAAGGCTCTAAGGCCAACGGTCGTCAGAGAGAAACGGTGCTCTTCCAGAAGCGATGAGTTGGCAGAACGAAGTGTTCTTTGAGGGACATATGGTGTGATGAGTTCTTTGAGATAGGACGGAAACTCGTTATTAAAAATGCACTGATGGCAAAGTAGCGCCACTTTATACTCAATTCTGGCTTTCACGGGGAGCCAATGGAGCGAGCGAAGAAGGGCGGTTCCCGAGTCTCGCCTTGATTTGCGCATGACCAAGCGCGCAGTACTGGTCTGTATTCTCTGTAGCCTGGCGATTTTGTCTTCGGGCAGGCCGACTAGCAGGGAGTTACAATAGTCGATACGGGAAAGTATCAGAGCGACTGCCAGTGTCTTTGCAGAGTCAGTGGACAAATAGGGACGTATTTGGCCCAGTCTACGCAACTGTAGATATAGACATCTGCACATATGAGATATATGTTGGTCGAAAGACAGCGTGGGATCCAGTAAAACACCAAGATTCTTCACTTTGTTAACAAAAGGCACCTGGCAGTTTATCACGGTGATGGACTCTGAACCGGTGAATTCGACCAAATTTCTCTTGGTTCCAATTCGGATTATCTCTGTTTTTTCCTCATTCATTTTAAGCCCATTTCTCCCCGACCACGAATAGACGTTGGCGATTGCACTACTGACCTTTTCAGCGAGTCTAGGGGCATCAAGAGGGACCGCATGATCGTACAGTTGCGTGTCATCGGCGTAGAAGTGATACGAAATTTCGAACGGTTTGATGACCTGGCCGAGTGGATACACGTACATTGCAAACATCACTGGTCCTAGAACAGATCCTTGGGGCACTCCATATTTCAGCGTTGAAGGTGCCGAGAGGAACTCATCTATAGCAACACTTTGAGTGCGCTCAGACAGGTATGACCTAAACCAACGAAGAACACAGCCTGAGCAGCCAAATGTGGTTGCAAGCCTGTCAATCAGGATCTCATGGTCAAGAGTGTCAAAAGCGGCAGACAGGTCAAGTATTGCCAGAATAGACACGAAAAGCCATCCTTCAATACCCAATGGAAAGCCATCCTTCAATACCTGACGGAAAGCCATCCACTGGTCAGCACTGATAGAATAACTGCAAACTTCTCACACATATCTATAAAACATTTTTTTAATTATCATGCGTCTCGCTAGTAGTTATGGACTAATCAATGGGTAGGATACAGAAGAAAAGGACAGGTTCAGTGCAAGGTACATTTTTAGCTCATTTACTGCAACTTCACAACAATGTTACGATACTGAACAAAATGGCAGGTTCAATGCAAGGTACACTTTTAGCTCACTTACTGCAACTTCACAACAAGCTTATGATACAGAACAAAAGAACAGGTTCAGTGCAAGGTACATTTTTAGCTCACTTAATAATAATACTAATATTTGTATAGCGCTGCCAACAAACATAATGTAAGCTCAGAGCGCGTTTAACATACAACTAAGAATACGGATATTACCCTAGGCCAGGTGACAGAGCTAAATTGATGATTAAAAAAGACAATACAAATAAATGTAGCATTAACCGACCCAACCCATAAATAAGACAGTAAGTTTCTAAAGCATGTTAAATGTTATCTAAGGTAAATATTGAAATAATGAGTTTTTAAGTTCTGTTTGAAAGTAACAGTAGAGCTTGTTCGCCTCAGTTGAATGGGAAGTTGATTCCACACCTTCGGACCGGATACTGAGAAGGCTCTAACTTAAGGCCAACGGTCGTCAGAGAGAAACGGGGCTCTTCCAGAAGCGATGAGTTTGCAGAACGCAGTGTTCTTTGCGGGACATAAGGTGTGATTAGTGGCTTGAGATAGGACGGAAACTCGTTGTTAAAAATGCACTGATGGTACTTACTGCAACTTCACAACAATGTTACGATACTGAACAAAATGGCAGGTTCAGTGCAAGGTACACGTTTAGATCACTTACTTCAACTTCATAACAACAACATGCGATAACAAAAGAACTTTGCTAAAAGCAAACACGCACAATAACCAGACAAACTACAACATCTATAAATGATGGACACGCCCAGACAATGAACGAGAGATAGGGAAACATCTGTGAAATATCTGTCATTCTATGGCAGCAAATCGAAGATCTAGTTACGGTAAGATGACACTAAAGAGAACACAGAGAGAGAGGTTTGGGCGGAACAGTACATGTTTTGTTACGGTGCGCGACGAGAATAGAAAGACACATCACATTTTTTAATACACTTTTCTTGTCAACTGTGTTATAAATTCAATTGTATCGCTAACTCAACTTAAACAATAATTGTGGCTGGTGAGGTTTGAAAAAGGAAAAAGGCGACGTCATTTACGGACAGCCTCTTTTTTTTTCTGAAGCTGGTGAAGTGTGTAAACAAATTATTGATACGCTGTCATTAAGAGTAGACCGGTGGGTTAACGCAAGGGGGACAGCCCCCGTTGCGCGTCCGACAACCGTTGCGAGAGACCCCGAGAGTGGGGAGGAAGCAATGTGCCCAACGGCCCGTCTCAATCACGCCCCTTGTTCATGCATGCGCAGGCCTATAGTCTGGAATTTGTTTTTATGGGCGACAGTGTAGATTGTAGATATACGAGCGAACTACCACGTTAATGATCCGTGGGGAAATCCGCGGGTGGGTAGAAGTAGAGTAGTGCATGTGAGTGCGGAAACCGTACCCTTTTGTAGGGCGTGCCGAGGGGCGGCTAGTCTGGGGCAGGATCTTGGTATGCCCCCCCTTCTTTTCTCCACCCCTGAACATTGTTACCGCCCTAGACGTAAGAGCGGGAAGACTCGTCCTTTGTTTTTTTAAGAGGCATTTGCATCTTGTGAATGCATCAGGCTCCAAATCTATTCAAAGTCAGTGTTTCTTTAAAAAATAACAACATCTGTTGTTGTTTGTTCTCTATCTTCTGCTGTAGAGCGGAAGTTGAGAATCCACACGGAACCCAATTAAGCCTACAATGATAACCAATCAGGACGAGGCTGTTAAGTTCTAAACTCTGTCAATAGTGGGTTATTAGCTGCAGACAGCTAAAAAAAATATTGTTAGACTTGAAATATGTAAAAGACTTTTGTAATTTTTTGTTATCGTTTCAATATAACATATCATTAAGAAAATAACCAACACGTTGTATGTGATTACAAGAGAAGTTTTGTATTATCATTGAAAAGGTAAGAATTATTTTTTAAGCTTTAAAGAACATATATACAAAACTAAAGAGGCTTTTCCTCTTCCATTTTTTTTTCCTTTGCCAAACTAAAAAAAAAATGGATGAAAAAAGGTCTGAGTGGAAAGAGGTGGTGGGGCAGGCCAGATCCCTCCGCGGGATATAGCGCCACACATGTTGATGTTATTTATTCATGTTCTGTTTCTAATGTATTTGTTGGAGAATTGCGGAATTAGCAGTGACCACTGGTCTACGACCATGAATTGTAGAAAGAGAGATAAAAAAAATAATTACAAGCAGAGAATGGACATAAAGAAAATTTCAAAACAATAGTAGAAAGTAAAAAAACTACAACTTCTTATCAAGAGATTGATCTGTTTTTTAACCATAAGGCCTTTGTAGTTAAAGTGGAATTGGTGGATTTGAAAAAAACAAACTGAATTTGATAATGGCCTTTATTGAACATGTTATTAAAGAAGTCTTTGTCAAGTTTGGAGAGGCAATGTCAAATCAATGAAGGCTATTTGAAACAATGGGATTTTTGAATGCAACCTTCAAGCGTGAGTGTGTGTGTGTGTGTGTTATCGCTATATTAAAGAGCGTGAGAAACTATTTCAGTCAGTAGGGAATCTATAATAAACTTTGCGTGCGGTCATCAAGAGTTGGGCACTGTGAAGTATATATAATATTGGTATAATATATATATAGAGAGAGAGAGGGAGAGAGAGAGGGAGAGGGGGTAGTAGAAGAAAGGATGTGGGGGGGGGGGGAATGGGAGACGACTTGCATCTATAAAACATTGTCGAAGAATCGATAGCAGTATAAACTGATGTCAATAAATTATTACCACACAAAGTCTGTAAATGTCAATGCAAGGTGCATTACGCCCCCTCCCCTTAGGCTGCAGAACATATTTATTACCATGTGCTGTAGCACTCAATAAGACAATACTTTTAGACGTTACTAGCCTCAATGTGATCTTTGTTGGATTTCAAATAATTTTACGTTTAGAGCCACACGTAATCATACGACAGATAACTCTAAACATTTTGACGTTATTTATAACTATCCTAGATTTCGAAAACGGTGGATTAGCGGCCGCGCGTTCTTCTGAAAACTTTGTGTTGAAACCCAAGTTTACGTTTTTTTTTAAACGCCATGGTTTTTTACTATACAGTCTAGTCCAAGTGTCGTTAAGAAAAAAAAGATATTTACATCTCTAGTTTAACTGTACTTCTTTGCTAGGAATTCTTACACCTATAATTAGATTGTGTAAATAATGAATTGTTTCTGCTCTAAATCTTACACATAATACGAGCCGATCGGCCATCTTTTTGTCTTCTTTTCAAGTGTAAGTGTTGAAACCATAAGTTGATTGGTTAATTTTCCATTGCTTTAAACCAGAGTCGACGATCCAGTATATGCCCAGACGTAAACTGAACAAAAGCCATTGTATGCAAGTTTATTTCCAGCGGGTGGTTTTAAAAATTACCTTTTGAGATTAAAAGACCACTTTGAAAAATCCATTTGCGTTTTAAAATGTTCACGTCCGCGTTGAAAGTATTGATGTTTTCTTGCATCCAGCCGATATTATCGCCTCAACTGCAGATTCCCACCAAGTGTCAAGTGTATAGGCCCCATGGCGCATTCACACTAAATGCTGATAGCTCACTGAAGGCCAGTAGCGTAGCGAGGGGGGCCTACGACCATTTTCTAAAAAAAAAGGGCCTTTTCGGGAAAATAATAGTATTTAATTAATAATTTTAACAAGCCACGAAGCACAATTTATGTTATGCTGTTTCTATTTTTTTTCTTTAAATTGCATTTCAATTTAATTCATTACAATCATTTTGAATCATTCAGCGTGCCAACAGCATGAAAATCAAACTGATCAACTATACTATTTTTATTTAGTGCCTTATCTTATCTTATACCAGTGCCGTTGCAAGGGATTTGTGGGCTCGGGGGGCTTGGCCTCTTTAGGAGCCCCTGCATTTTGCCATTTGACATTATGATACGAGAAAAAACAATTCGGACACTCCTTTGGGGGCCCCTCTCAAGTAGGGGCCCGGGGGGGATTTTCGAATTTGGACCCCCCTACCCCTCCCCTAGCTACGCTACTGCCTTATACATTACAGACGCTCCTTATATAAAGAAGATTATTGCGTTCTACACTCGTCCGAGTCTAGTCTTGCATTTTTATTAATGCGTAGCAAGACTAAGATCAAAAGAAAAGGAGCGTAATAGAGAAAATCATTAAAACGTTTTATATTTAATAAAAAAATAATCTGTTTGTTATTATCAGCTTTTTAAAAAAACTAATCCCATAAAAACACAGTTTTTATTATACTCCCTTTCTTTGTAAACTAAGTTTATATTTAATTTATATTTTGATAGATTAAAATAAATATAAGTGATATCATAGCATACCTTATGAATTTCCACACTAAAATTTTGCGCATCCTTTTTTTTCTTTCTAGCATTGGCCCACAAAAACCATAAAAAGATAACTCGCTTTGTTTCGGCTATATTGCGTAGTTTTCATTATATTTATTTCGTAAAAACGAACATATCCGAAAAGTTTATTTACTTTTGTCTCTTCCGGTAGAGGCAGCCATGTTTCCATTTTCTTCGATTCGCAAATTGGTCGAAGATATTAGTAACTATTCCAAAGGCTATGATGCTGAAAATTTGATAGAATGTAGTGTTAGTCTGGACAAGTCTGCGATTCAAATTTCAGCTCGATTGGACGACGGGAAGTGGTCGATAAATTGATGCAAAGTTTTGCTAACAACCAAGCAAGCAGACATACAGAAAATACAAGTTAACAGAAAGGGAGTAAAAAAATCCATTCGTAGCTAATACACAACTTCATTACTAAACTTACACATTAATAGTTATCTACATTTGAATTTAGTTGTCAAGAAATTATTCTAGTAATAATGTAAAGTCTTTAATGATTGATCTTGGAATAACTGAGATTTACTCTTTTTTTTTTTTTTCAAATATGTTTATTCAAGATTTTACATGTACAATCTCATATATTTTACAATGAAGAGAAGAGGATAGAAGAACAGTACATACATAGTTAAGGGGATAGAAGACAAAATAATTTACGATACAAAAAGTTTTCTAACTTTAAATTTAAATTCATTCATTCTTCTTTTTTTTACATACATGCTTAACATCCATACATATTCAAATAAATTTAAACATGTATTAACCGTAAACATCCATTATTAACTGTAAGATATTTGAAACAACGTAATATGGAGAAAAATAAAACAAAGTGTGTAGAAATTATGTACATTTCATTTCAATTGTTCTATCCCTTGGGATATATATCTTAATTTAAACCACCAAGCGCGATCTTAAATGTATATATAAAGAACAAAGAAAGGTTCACTTATGACAAAGGAAAGTGAAACACCTATTGAAGACGGGTGACGAAAGGTGTCATTCACAGGAAATCCCACAATCGGGACTTCCACAAGTGAGAAAAAAAAAAACAAAAAAAAAACAACATATTATTTTACTACAAAGGAGCATCCACTGAGATAATTGTAATGTATAGGAAGAGATACGTGATAATCATACAAACTGAGTAGTTATTTTAATGTTTAAAAATGTACATGTACATTCTTTAATCATAAAGTATTTATATAATTTTCAACTATCTTATGTAATTTGATCATTTTAGAGTTATAATTTGTAAGCCATTAAATTTGTAAAAAGGAAACAAAAAAGAAACATATTAGAAATATTAATGTAAAGAAAACGGGTTAATTATCCCCCTTCAAGTAAATTCACCAAATGGGATGCTAGTGATACCAAACGAGTTAATTGTTTTAATATAACTAGTGTAGTTCTGAAAATGCTCATCCATCTTAATTTGCCTTAAATTAGGGAAATGTTTTGAAATTGATTTCACGGAAAGATATGCCCAGTTTCAATGCAAATCCATTCCAGTTGCTCAACACTTCAAGTGCTTTTGGACCCAGTCTTGTAAATGGAAGTTTAGTTCACTAAAATGTGTCGCCAAGTCATACAGAAACATTGGCTTCAACAGTCAGTTCTCCTCATTCAATAACGTTTTTTTCCCATTAAGATACATCTTAATTGCCGCCAGACAAGAACATAATATATCCAAGACTTTACCTATACTCCGTATGACTTTCTTCTAGAAGAGACTTGAGAAACTATACAATTGACTATCTTAACAATAGGTGCAATCACAGATCCCAAGTCCAATGATGGGAGCTTTGCATACAAACATTCCTGAACTAAAACAGTTGACGTCCAGAGTGATTCCTATGTAGTTCGCCATGCAGCACCCACTAATTATGCTGACATACGTTCTTTTCACTTGCATCAAACAATATTCTTGGAGGTCTTTCGCGTGCCACTGAACATCATTCTGCGTGCCACTGAACATCATTCTGCATGCCACTGAACATCATTCTGCGTGCCAAGTCTGGCATGCGTCTCTTAGGTTGCCGACCCCTGCTATAGAGCATGCGCATTAATTATATAAATACTTTTCGATACTAGATGTTCATCCCGAAAATGAGCAGTAAATGCATTCTATTTTGCAGAAATTCCCATCACTATTTTCTAGCTGTTAGAAAAAGAATCGTGAATGGTTAAATAAAAACTGCACTATTATACAATGTGTGTATCCTGAGGCACAGGGTTTTCTTATAACACTTGATACGTGCGAATTCTTAGTTTTTCTATTTATCTGGAAAGATTACTAAAAAGGGGGCATTTTTCCTAAAATTTCGCTCCCCCTACCGTCAAAACCTGGCTACGCCACTGCTGAAGGCCCAATGAAGAAGACTGGTCGACACACAGCCCGTAATAGGCAGGCAGGTTATCTTGGTGGGCTGATACGCTGCGTTTCTCGGGCAGTATATAGATATATTGAAATACAATGTGATAGGCAGGTAGAGAAATAGATGGTCTAGACCAGGGAACGGCGACATATAGCACGCGTGCCAGACTTGGCACACAGAGCGATTTTTTCAATGGCACGCAGACGATTCCCAATAAGACAAGTCTAGAATAAAAGAGCAGAATGGTTTTTAGGCTGTTGGCACGCTGAACGATTTCGAAATTATTCTTTGGCACGCTATTATCAAAAAGTTGCCGACCCCTGCTCTAGATTCTAGATATACAAACATTTAGATTATTATAAATGAATGGATTGATAAAAAGAGTTGAACAGAAAGCTATAAAGTCATACACATATATAGATTATTATAGATGAATGGATTGATAAAAAGAGTTGAACAGAAAGCTATAAAGTCATACACATATATAGATTATTATAGATGAATGGATTGATAAAAAGAGTTGAACAGAAAGCTATAAAGTCATACACATATATAGATTATTATAGATGAATGGATTGATAAAAAGAGTTGAACAGAAAGCTATAAAGTCATACACATATATAGATTATTATAGATGAATGGATTGATAAAAAGAGTTGAACAGAAAGCTATAAAGTCATACACATATATAGATTATTATAGATGAATGGATTGATAAAAAGAGTTGAACAGAAAGCTATAAAGTCATACACATATATAGATTATTATAGATGAATGGATTGATAAAAAGAGTTGAACAGAAAGCTATAAAGTCATACACACACATATAGATGGGTAGATAGTCCGGTTAATGTTGGACACGTTAAGTAAGTTAGTAAAAAGTAATCCACCGCGAACCAAATTGATCAATAGGGCCTGTGAAGTAGCGTTCACCAGTTTCTGGAGCAACGGCATACTAGGGGATTGTGTGGCCAGCCTTCACTTTTCTCCAACTAATGTCAGGTATCCTTCAGAGTTGGGCAATCGCAAGGACACCCTCTACACCCGAGAAAAAAATCGTAGCCTACGCCAGTATTAGAACCAATGAATGACGGTGCGCCAGCAACTCAGCCAACGTGCCGCCAAATAGTTTAGACACTTAAGTTTTGACATCATCGGTAAAATGATTTAACATACTAAAACTGTTCTGTGGGAGTGGACCGGTTCATTGTCAAGAGTGATTTTTTTTTGGTTTAAGAATGAATAAATCTTACAGTTTAGTGAGTTGTTTTTTTTATTTAACCTTGCTGAGCTAGTGGATTGATCGTAAATCAATCAATTATCCGATCGTTCAAATCATATAGGTAAAAGTAAAAACTGCACGCGAAAGAGCCATCGGGAGAAGGGAGAGCCATGCGGTGAGGAAAGAGTTCTGTTCAGTGAAGCGGAAAATCTGATGTTCGATTAAAAAAGAGGCATACACCTGAAAAGCTTCGAACATTAAAACATCACCGTCATCCCTGCGGACTTAAAAAGGGTTATGTAGGACCAAGGTGAATGAATTTTTTTTTTCACTGGTGGACAGTTTCTTTTTAACTTTACCAGCCAAGACCAAAAGGGTTAACAGGTCAGGTAGAGCGGTCCTCAAAAATATTTTTTTCAACACCTCCCCTCAGATACTGTTGAAGTCGAACCTAAGGCTGGCAGGATATAAAATCATTGAGGACCGGAACTGGCCCGCGGGACGTGGTTGGAGAACCGCGGGCAGTAAGGACATCGTTTGCACACATTGACCGTTGTCTCAATGTAACAATGTCGATGGGACACGGTAATCTATTAAGATTTTCTTTACCGAATGTCCCAGGGTCTAACCATGGTCAACGCTAAGGAACTCCCACGGGTCTGCCCAAGACCATCGTAAATACTTACGGTAGTCTTGGTCTGCCCGGCTATGATGGGTACCTGACAGTTGTCGGCGATATGTAAGACGGCAGGGTATTGTGCTGTCCACGGATCCCATTGTTTTGTTTTGGCTACAAAATCCGGTCAGCGCTTCTTCTCTTGCCCTATGGATCAACTTTTTCCGAAACGGATACTTAATTTCGAATTACTTAATAGTCTACTTACAATAAGTTTAATAACTAAATGGTGCCATAAGGGGGATCTGTGCTTGGATAGAACCATTTGTTTTTTTGTAGATTAGGACTTGTTAGCTCAGTATTTCGGTATAGTTTTTAGTGGTATAGTTGTTGTTGTTTGGGAAGTTAGTATTAGGAGTAAAAAAGTAAAGTACCAGTCGGACCAAATGATTATATTTGGTTAGGGAAGAGAGCAACATAGGTAGGGCCGATGGCGACGATTGCAGCGGTGGACGTCCTGTTGCTTTTGAGGCCTTGGAGCCTGGGGGTTGTGCTTGAGCCAGACGGCACTAAGCCCTACGCTTAGATCACCACGGTCCTAGGCTTGGGTGACAGTGACGATGGCTGCTGCTGTCTGAAGGAGGCGACACCGGGGCAAGTTTACCATCTTCTTGCCACACCAGCATCGCGAGCGGTGCTCCGATTTACGGTCACCTGCCTGGCTTCCCCCACTCAAGGGCAGAGATTGGTCTTACCGGCCGGTGCGATGTGGCCACATGACAGACGTCAGGGGTGTGCCGACCATGGCCTCCCATGAGCAGGGGCCCAAGTTGATAATTGAGGTACAAAGCAGATACGGTCTGGTCAGTGGTCACTCGGATCAAGAGATGTGCTTTCAGTGGACGACTGGACTGGTAGATGTTTGTCAGTTGTGGCTTTTCATTTACCGTATTTATATAATGTACATAACTTGATATTTACTTAAACAATTATTCTTCATTAATGCGTTGTTGTTGTTTTTTTGTGTGTATTTGCAATTTATATTCAATGTATTCATGTGTAAATAGTTTATTTGTTTAGTGATGATTTTTTAGTCAGCCGTCGCAACAATTTATAAGATTTTAAAAAACATTTCTTTTGTGCTGGCACGTCATGTAGTGTTTTTATTATGTCTGTTTACATTAATTTGTTTTACACTTGCGTGTTGACACATTTGGTGTGTGTTGACACCTTTGGTGTGCGTTGACATTGTTTGTTTACACATTTTGTTATTTCACAATTATTTTGGTGTATTTGACATTGATTTTATATGGACTCCTTGCTGAGAGGTTGTTTTGTTTGTTTGTTTCTTTCTTGAAAATGTTGCTTCATACAGGTAATGGTTTTTGTCCATGCTGACGCAAACTGGTGTATTTGTTGAGTAGCACTAGGAAGTGATTGCTGCTGTTCTTTCACATATTTTAATCTGTGCATTGTTTTGACTGGTGCGACTTGTTTTTTTTTTGTTGTTTGTAATGACGGGACTGGAAGCCTACGTGTTGTTGTTTTATATAAATAACATTATGTAAATAATAGGCCTACAATTTTTAAGCTTTTATTCGCCAGCTTTAGTTTAATAATTTATGATTTGAATTTTGTTAGGATGTTAAAGATTATTATTAGTAATATGTAATATTTAATTTATTAGTATATATATATATATATGGTTTAGTGTAGTTGTAGTGTATAGTTAATTAGATATTCCTGTGTAAAGAATATATTTTTAAAGGTAGAAGATTTAGATTATGCTGTCGTTGGTGTCCAGGTTTTCGTAGGTTAGTTTTGATTGGTCGATTAAATTTGATGTTCATTATATCATTCCATCCACCCATCCATTAACCCATTCATTATATCATTGTAATCATTATATTATGCTGTTCTTACTGTGAAAACTTTAGATTTAAAAAAGATTATACGCATGCTGCATCACCGACTAGTTTATTTTTTAAACTTAATTTTTTATAATAATTTATAATTTTGATGGATAAAACTTTTGTTCAGAATATGAGTATATGATTATATGAGTATATGAGTGCCTAAAAGATATTTAATTAATCGCGTTCAGACTATTAATAATTAGTTTAAAATTTTGTAAAAAATAGTTTAATATCAAATTGTCCATATTTCTAGAATTATTTGCCTACATAGCCCCCCCCCCCAATCCCATCTTTGTTTTATTTCCCTCCCCAAACTGCAATCTTGTCCCCCGACCCATCGTGCACCCCCCCTCCTTTTACCTTGAACTCTTGGCAACGCCGCTGTGGTACATCGGTGCAACTTTTGATTAGCATCCTTACAAAAGTTTCTTTTGTTTTGACCTGGATATCATGCGAGGTGATCAGGCAGGCCAGAACCCTACATGGGCTATAGCACCACAGATGCTGATTGATAAAATGACTTCTTTTCAACACTGAAAGAATGCGAAAAAAAAAATTCATCAATAACATCAATATATTTTCTTTTCTTTTTTTTCTAAGGTGCCACACGTCATTGGCCAAAACTCCACTTCCGGAGTAGTTCACTTCCGTTACCCCGGAGACGCGGTTGACCTTAAACTCTCATCGGCTGACCAGTTTCACGTCATACTGTCGGACAAACCAGTGCAGGTCACGAGGTTTGCCCGGCCACTGCTGATCTCGTCCGGCACGCCGGACGTGTGCAGCGCCAGCATCCTGTCGCAACAGGCCTGGGCCAACAATTATTCCTGGACGCTCCCCGCCTACCTGGCCAAGCGCGCTGACCTGTCCGTCTACCTGTTTGTCGTGATGAAGATTTCACTAGCCCCGGCCCTGCTGTTCGACGGTCAGACAGTGAACGCGGACTGGCGGAACTTGACCAGCGGATGGTACAAGAGTGATCTGTGTGGCACGGTTCTCAAAGTGGATACCCAGTACCATAACGTCAGCTTGAACCAATCAGCGGGGAACTTCTCTGTCTATTTGTTGATTTCCGGTCCAGGTCTACGCATATGCACTTCTCTAGGTCACGTGTCATCACAGGTATTGTATTTTTTTAAAAACTGTACATTTTTACAATTTTTTTTGTTTTTAACTGCGGGAAAGATATGGTAACTGAGCTAAGGCTTGGCACATTATTTAAGGTCTAGTAAATTATCTAAGGCCTACTGAATGAGCTAAGGGTTGGTGCATTTGTTATGGTCTTTTGAATGAGCAAAGGCTTGGTGAATTAGTTAAGGTTTAGTGAATGAACTACGGCCTAGTGAATGAGCTAAGGTCTGGCGCAGAGCTTAGGTCTGATGAACGAGCGCAGGCCTGTTGAATAAACTAAGGCCTTATTATAAATAAATCTCAAGGCGCGATTGAACTCTGCGACTTGGTGCTGATACAGCCTGGTATATGTGCAGACAAGAACTCATAATATGTCCTATAATACCGAGAGCTACCATTAACACACATCTTTTAGTCTGGATTGCGCGTAATTCGATTAAGTTCCCAGAAAGAGTTCAATGGGAAGCGAGTTTTCCAAATCGTTCCGCCAAATCGGTGCACATATTTTTAGATTTTATACAAATCGTTGGATCGGCGTTTTCCAAACAATGAGTTTTTTTAAAAAGAATTTTGACTCGCTTATCTTTACACTTTTGATTCGTGACCCATCAACAATTATATCACCTCTGATGCTAGCCAATAATACAATTTTCAAGACTATTGACTTCTAAACTCAAAGACATTAACTTTAAAATCCCGTTCAAGTAAAAACAACAAAATGTCCATTAGGGGGGTGAAATGTGTTGCTATAAGTAGGTTATATCGCTACTACATTGTCTTAAAGTTTTTTTTACCCGGTAGACTTATATTAGTGGCTTTTTGTCAGTAGTTATTTTTTATTAGTCGAACCCGCGCAATGGTGGTAAATTATCTCCAAATCATAACTGACTGATACCCGTCTCTTGCGGGTCATACCCGCTTGCAGGTCCTACTCAATTGTGGGTCCTCCTCTCTTGCAGGTCCTACTCGCTTGCAGGTCCATATATTTTACAGGTCATACTCACTTGCAGGTCCACCTCTCTTACCGGTCATATTCACTTAAGGGTCCTCCTTACTTGAAGGTCCTCCGCGCTTGCAGGTCCACCCCTCTTGCAGGTCCTCAGTGGATGCTGTTTATAGGCCTAAGCGTTTTAATCTTTTTGTTTACTCTTTCGACACAGGTAACTGATACTGACTTTGGAGACTGGACAGCGTGTGGGGATCAAGAGATCAAGACAGGGTTCGATCCACCGACTACAACCACCGAAGCTCAGACAACCGCGGCGACTACGGAGTCGGCCGCTCCCGATTGGTCAACCGATGCTAGTGACGTAACGACGCATGCGCCTACGACGACGACGACGACTTCCGCCGCGAGCCACTCCGTGAACTGCAGCACGTGCTGGACTACGCCGAACGCGACGACGCTGCTAAATCTAACCAGCGAGGAGCTAGACTCCATCATCGAGGCCATCAAAGCTCACCTCTACGTGAACCCCAAGGTCACGTCTGCGTACAAGCGAACGCTCGAGTGCGCCCCGGATTACAGACCCGTGTCGAACAGTATAGGGATTGCAGGAATTCTCTTCTGCACGCTTGTGACGCTGTGCATTGTGGCTTCAGATCTACCATTATTGTTGAGCAGGTTTACAAAATGCGGAACCAGTTAGCAACAATTTCCAAACTTTCTTTTATAGTGATTCTGTTGATTTAAAATTTATTTGAATTTCGCGATCCACAAACATTTTAATGGCCTAGAATATAAGGGAATATTTTAAACAAATTTCGATATATCATCTTACATGATCAATATTTCCATGTTCAGCTTTAAACTGCCAACCCCATCACTCTGATGAATGGGGCTGTTTTCAGGAGGAGACTTTGCTTTGGTCCCCATATTTTTTTTTAACAAGGTTGCATCTTGCGGCCAGAGCTGATGTCTTTATGAAGTGGCCACTTTTGTACGGATGTGCTATTCTGGACTTTGGAGTCCAGTTGCACGCATATAGTATAATTCAGTGAAATTATTGCTCCGTGTCTTTTACTTAAATATAAGATAAGATAATATTGCTTTATTGATACAAACAAATGGAAATTTGACTTGATTAAAAACAAAAATCCTTTTTTCGGCATATTTCAAATAAAAAAGGATTAAATATCATGAAATGTCCGCATGGTGTAGATATATTATTAAGGTGCATCCACATATTACCTGCGTAGGCCTACTTAGGGGGCAGGGGTGTTGTACTTTTGCGTACGAAAGCGTACAGGAAGGCGGTCTCGACTGTATGAATACTTACGCACAAACTTAAATATATATTTTTTTATTATAGTCTACATAACAATAAAATAATTATAAAAAAGAATCGCTCGTGACAGAATATAGGTTGATTCAATGTTCAAGACAATAACATTTGAATGCTGTAGACCTCTATCTGTTTAATAAATTTCAGCGTGAGCAGGATATATAAAAAAAAAAAAAACAACTATAATTAGTAAAACAAATGCATTGTGGTTATGGCTAAAAACTAATTATTTTAACCGGTGTGGGGTTGGGAATTGGGGCGGAAGAAGCTTATACCTACGTACGCATCGTGCTGGCGTTGGTTGGGGGGGGGGGGTCAACAAATGTATTGGGTGCAACAGGGGGGAAGGTATGAAAATCTGACTCCTTTTTGTTTGCGAATATGAATATGTGGAGCACGATAGCGTACCGAAGGTCCTGAGTTCGAATCCTGGTGTAGGCTAGGATATTTCCCGGGTCTCTAGAGATTGTCCCTGAGTTTACCCAGCTCTGGTGGGTGGGTACTTAGCTTTAGTTGGAGTAGAGTAAACTCGACTGAACGTTGTGTTGGCCACACAGTCCCCTAGTATACCGTGGCCACAGAAACTGGTGAACGCTGCTTCACGCGCACTATGGATCAATCTGATTCGACGGGATACCTGTCTTTTTATGGCCGCTACCTCATAGGTATCTCGTTAATTTATTCTACATTTTTTAAACCTAGTTTTCTTATTTTTGCGTCCCAGTCATTTTGTTCACGTGGTCGGGTACCGGGCCGTAGTTATTGGTAAACTCTAGTTTTAGAGTTCTACATCTGGCAAACATGCTTTTTTTGTAAATGCAATCTTGAGTTATTAAACGCAAATACAGATTTAAACCATTTGAAAACATTGCTCGTCTTTGTTTTGATGTTCTATTTCTTTTTTTTTTTTGGTGGTTGATTTAGTGGTGTTAGCGTTTGTCAACATGCGTACGTAGGTCAATATGCAGGCGTAGGCAAATATGCAGGGCCTTTTCGATAAGTCAGTTTGAAGGTATTCTGGGTGTTAATTAAACGCATCCAATCGGTGAATAGAAAAGTCACATGACATTAACGCCACGACTAATCACATTGAACTTCACGCTAAGCACATATTATTATTAGCATAGATCTAATGATGATGAAAACCAACGTAAGCAATGGGGGAACTTTCACCTGGCACACTTAACTACTAGTCTAATACTAGATCTATAAAAAAAAATTACCAGCTTCTCTTCTATCAATATCGAATTCGAACAAATTTTCCCGCCTTTCATGATGTGGGCCCAATATTTCAGTAATCATAAAGACACTTTTGTGTGTGTTCTTTGGTTTGCTTACATGGTTTATGTGTGCATGTGTCGAATGTTAACATGTGTAAGTGATGAACTGTGTCCAACATTAGCGCATGGTGAGGCTTAAAGTGTGTGAAGGACAAACCATTTACAGTAAATTGTATAATTAAATACAATAGTTATAGAAATCTATAGAATTTCATTGTAAGTCAATTATATATATATATATATATATATATATATATATATATATATATATATATATATATATATATATATATAATGTATATATTTAAGTATTTGGCACTTTTATCTAATTCATTTTATTGTTATACTTAGATTCTGTGATTCGATTCTGCTATAAATTATAATCATATTCTTTGCGTAAGAGTTAAAAAGAGAGAAAGGGAGATCACTTTTACAACTAGATATTGGAGAAAAAAACAACAACTCCCACGGATGATGGATTTAAATTGCGTCAGTTTTGACGAGTAACTTTTTTACATTCACCACTCGCTCCCCACCCTCACCCACACTCATATATACATTATAGATCCTGCACAAAAAATATACTTCATCCCTAGTGCCCCCCCCTGCCCATAATACCTACGCAATACTTATAGATTGAGTCTCACAATTTATGGTCCATTCATTTATGCTGTCGAATCTTCACTGAGGCGAAGACGTACATACTTTTTCAATGTAATCGATGGCCTTCAGAGATCAATGGGCCATGAGGTATGGAATCTTTATTTTTTAAGTATTTTTTGTTTGTTTGTTATTATTTGTTTTGGTTCCACAGTTCCATTCATACATCCACTCATCCATACACTGTATGTAGAGACTACGAGACAATATTTTGGTGTTATCACATAATAATAAGCGTGCGTTTGTTTTTATATTTATATGTTTGTTCTCTTTAGGCTTGTAAGTTCTAGGCTGTTTGACCGATCGGCGCTAACGTTAAATGTATAAATTGAAAACATCCTCCCAATTTTTTTAAATCTTATATAAGCAACATTGCTTTGTTCGTTATTTTATTTTTTAAATAATCGTTGGCCCATTAATAATGATGCTAAGGTTATAAGCAGGGCGTCATTTCAGAATGATGTCCCTTTACGGACTACCGCAAACAATAAAAAAAAAAAAACGTAGAAAACTAAATACCGAAACAAACGTTATCACTATATCTACAGTTTATTTTAATATTGTTTTTTTTTTAATTCTATTTCGAGACAATTCAAAATACAGTATAAAAAAAAACTATTGTAACATGCCATAAAAAATAGGCCTATAACAAGTTATATTCTTGATTAAAAGTCCCTAGTCAAAAGTTGATTATTGTACTTTTTTTACATACAAATTTTCAAGTAAAAAAATATAAATATTCAAATCTTCTCTTTACAGCCAAACGTTGTTGTAAACATTTGTTCAATATTAAATCGATAAGCCATCAAATGGAAATGTACGAACTGATCAATCTAAACGACATCACGGAACACAATTATTCACTGTTGGCGCCTGTGGGTTTTATTGACCCTACGGCTTTAAATTACTTTTATAGTTTATTGTTTGGAAAAAGGAATTGATTGTGTAACAAGAAGTCGGACTTGAGATGTCACCGTTGGGGTTAAGTTTGCCGATAGAATCTAATTCAATGGCTGAATAAGAAGCTTTTTTTTACAAGTTGTCCGGCCTTTAGTCACGTGGTCGTAATTACCCATAAGTCCATTTTGCTGATATTATGTCAGCTGAAGTAAGCATCCTATAGTCCTTTATGTGCAAGATAAGATAATATAAGATTATTTTATTGATCCAAATAAATGGAAATTTGACTTGATTTTTTAAATTCCGTCTTTTTCAGCATATTTAAAACAATATAAAAGAATCATTTGTACTCAAGCACAATAGACAATCACGCACACTATCATACCATTTATCATACAAGAAAAAGTATCATTTAGGAGTCAACTGTTGTATTTTCTGGCTGACTGGCGATTCTTTTGAAAGATTCTCACTGATAGTGGAACAAAAGTGATCAGGGTGTATAGAGGAGGGAGGGGCGAATTAGTTGACTGCAGGAGCGAGTCAATTGTTGTTATATTCACCATTCCCGCCATTCTACGGAGCAACAAGTTCACCTAGATCTATAACCTTTGTTACAAAATCTTTCTCTACATACCCATATATGTTGTTGTTGTTTTTTCTGTGTGAGATAAGATAGTTTATATAAGCATTTTGTTGATTTATAACTTGATAGAAAAGATGCAAAAAGAAATTAAATAGAAATAAAAACAACGCAGTATGAGTTTTCATTCTTGGACATAAGTATAGAAATCTATATAGGCTATATATTGAGTTGCAACTGTTGCAACCAATGCTCTGTTCTTACAATTAAGTTATACTATACCAAAGTGTAGATTATAGGTCCGAAATTCTTTCTAGTTTAGTTTTCCTATTTTAACTCGTATGCTTGTTTTATTTAGCTGATAGGTAAGTAGATAGAAAGAAAGATACACAGACAAACAGATAGATAGATAGATAGATAGACAGATAGATAGACAGATAGATAAATTGATAGATAGATGTATTGATAGATCGATCGATAGATTGATAGACAAGGATATTAAGAACGAAAATCTAGTAGACCAAGTGCGGTAGACCGGTAGCTTCACTACCGTGCACTAACCTGTTCTTCCTCAGTCTAGCACTAATTGCCTCTCCCACCAGCCTTAGAATCCTGGTTACGCCATTGAAAACATGAGTGTTGTATCAAGTATTATAGCGTGCACATTGTTTACATCTAGTGACGTGTCACGTGATGGGGGCGGGGGGACTTCTGGTAGTGAACGGAGTCCACAATGTATTCATTAGAATTAGAGACTTAGAATTAAAAAGTAAACCATCGAAGCCCCCCCCCCCTCCCGCCCTCCCCAACTAAACAAAAACAACAGCAAACAATAGCAACACAAATAAAACAGAAAACACTGGCTACACATATTGATGACAACTTTGCTGTCAAGTGCCCAAGGTGTCTTATAATTAGCACTAGTAAGAGAAATGTCTTAATTGCATTTAAGGCATTGATTGCTTGGCTCACATTACACTCTAACTCCGGGTATGGTTTGATTGAACACAATATAAAGGCCTAATCAGGGCTCTCAAGCCTATGTAGCGCCCCAGGGCAAACATTTCAGCGTCGCCCCCTTACATGCTATAACTGCTTTGTTTAGTGCCTGCTCTTAGTTAATTATTGTGATTAAGTTTATTTTATAATGCAATTTTTTTCTATTAAGAATATTCTTTAAAATGAATGGCAAGTTTCAGATTACACAATTACATCAACATTTCCCGAGTTTTACTCAGAGCAAAGTCTTTAATAACACCATAGACTATAATATACACCGAACACGAGTCTAACAGATAAACTCCATACTTCTTCAATAAGTAATTATTTAATTTGAACATTTACCTCCAGTATGCCTTTCAATTCATCAACAAAAACTTCCTCATCCATAGCGTCCAGATCTTAGTCATAGATTGACGCACAAAATTAAAAAAAAAATGGTGCGATTCAATAAAACGGAATTTGTATTACAATTACATCATTTAGAATCGGGAATTCCGAAATAGCCTAAGCAGTCTTTCGAGTCATCATATAGCAGAAAAACTAAAGCAAGCGGTCCATGTATATTATAGTCTATGATGACACCGTCAAAATCCATCGTTATCAAAGTGTCAGATTCGACGCTAAGAAGTGCCAAATTAGTAAGCATATCCTGACTCATTCAGCTTTTTAGGTATGTTTTGATAAGTTTTAATTTGCTGAACGATCTTTCACATGATGCTACAGATACCCCTACAGTAAGCAACACGGAGATTGGCAAAACCTTCATCATATTTTCAGGTATTTTGCTATTCACCAGGAACTTCAGATCTTATACTTCCTGGTAAAGCTCAGCCAGTGAAAATAAACGATATAAACGTATACATTTTTTTAAAATAGATAATTTATAGATAATAATAGATAATAATCTTTTATGAAACCTTAGTGAGCCTATTAAAAGTGAAACATTTGTATACAGTTTAAGTGTAAATAAATAAGAAGTTAACTTCTACCATCTTTATTCATTATTCCTTTTGTTCACAATTTGTGTTTCAAATTTTATTTTACCCTACAACTCTCCTAAAATTTCTGGTATGAACTTAGGTTATATTTGCAGCCCTATAGAAGTGTCTGCCCCCTCCCCCCCGGGCGTATGCCCCCTCAGCCGTCCCCTTAGTGGGGCCACTGGGTTCTAATCAATATTTTTTTTCTGGTTTGGCATAACTGCAATTCAATGAGCTCTTATATCGTCTTCTGTGAGTTGCTGATGAAAATGTTCACGTCAATGTAAACCGTTAATTAAAAAAAAATGCATTCAACAGTATAGAATAGCGGCAGCGCGTTGGACAGGCGTACTGAAGGTCCTGGGTTCGAATCCTTGGTCACGGCTAGGATTAGTTCCCGGGTCTGGAGGGTGTCATTGAGTCTACGCAGCTCTGGTGGGTACCCGACTATAGTTGGGGTAAAGTAAAAGCGGCTGGGCATTGTGCTGGCCACACAATCCCCGAGTACTCTTTGGCCACAGATGGTTATAAACGTTGCTTCACCGACCCTAAGGGTCAATTTGGCCCCGACGGGTTACTTTACTTTAATAAAATAACTAACAACATTAGCATTAAGTGATGTAAATTAATTGGACGTACACTGTAGGCCTATTTTAAGCAAAGAAATGTTTGTTACAGTTTGTCCATTATTATGTTATGTAATAATGACGGTCATTAGAGTAGCCTATACCCATGGGGATCATACAGACCCTACAAGAGATCACGTGCACCGCCATGACTCAATAAACAACTAAACATAATATAAAGAACAGTGGCGTAGCCAGGTTTTGACGCTAGGGGAAGCGAAAAGCTAGGAAAAAGGCCCCACTTTTAGCATTTTTCCAGATTAATAGAAAAACTAAGAATTCGTATTAAGAAAACCATGTGCCTCAAGATACACACACAGTATATAGTGCAGTTTGTATTTAACCATTCACGATTCTTTTTCTAGCAGCTAATAGTCATGGGAATTTCTGCAAAATTTATTGCATCTACTGCTCATTTTCGGGATAAACATCTAGTATCGAAAAGTATTTATAGAATCAACGCAAATGCTCTATAGCAGGGGTCGGCAACTTAAAGAACGCGTGCCAGACTTGGCACGAAGAACGATTTTCAGTGGCACGCAAAAGACCTCCAAGAATATTGTTTAATGCAAGTGAAAACAACGTATGTCAGCATAATTAGTGGGTGCTGCATGGCGAACTACATGGGAATCACACTGGACGTCAAGTGTTTTCGTTCAGGAATCTTTGTTTGCAAAGCTCCCATCATTGGACTTGCAATCTGTGATTGAATCTATTGTTAAGATAGTCTATTGTATAGTTTCTAAAGTCTCTTCTAGAAGAAAGTCATACGGAGTAGGCCTATAGGTAAAGTCTAGGATAGATTCTTAGGGCAACTGGAATGGATTTGCATTGAAACTGGGCATATCTTTCCGTGAAATCAATTTCAAAACATTTAACTCTTTCCCTAATTTAGGCAAATTAAGATAGATGAGCATTTTCAGAAGTACACTAGTTATATTAAAACAATTAACTCGTTTAGTATCACTAGCATCAAATTTGGAGAATTTACTTCAAGGGAGATAATTAACCCGATTTCTTTACATTAATATTTCTAATATGCTTCTTTTTTGTTTCCTTTAGAAAAAAAAATGGCTTACAATTTATAACTCTAAACTGATCAAATTACAAAAAGGTAGTTGAAAATTATATAAATATTTTATGACTAAAGAATGTACATGTACATTTTAAAACATTAAAATAACTACTTAGTTTGTATAATTATTTTGTAAACCTATCTCTTCCTCTAAGTTCAATTCTTCAAAAATCGCTTGTTATAGGGTTATATTAATATGTTAGAGTAAATCTCAGTTATTATGAGATCAAACATTAAAGACTTCATCCATATCTATTAATAGAATAATTTCATGACAACTAAATTGAAATGTTGATAAATAGGCCTATTAATGTGTAAGTTGAACTTAGTTGAGTAATGAAATTGTGTATAAGCTACGAATGGATTTTTTAAATAAAAAGCTGATAATAACAGACAGGGTTATTTTTTATTAAATATAAAACGCTTTAATGATTTTCTCTATTAAGCTCCTTTTCTTTTGGTCTTGGTCTTGCTACGGCACTAAATAAATTGTCTTATAAAAATAAGCTTAATAGTTGATCAGTTTGACTTTCACGCTGTTGGCACGCTGAATGATGCAAAATGATTGTAATAAATTAAATTGTTAAAATGCAATTTAAAGAAAAAATTAGAAACAGCATAAATTGTGCTTTGTGGCTTATTAAAATTATTAACTAAATAATTATTCTTCGAAATTGGTCGTAGGGGGAGCGGCCGCTCCCCATGATCCCCCCCCCCCCCCCCCCCCGGTACGCTACTGATAAAGAACGGTCTTCAGGAAAGGGGGAGGGGGCGCCACGGAAATGGTATAAGAAACACAGGTTAAACAAGCTACACCGGTGATCACCATCACTGTGATATTCAATTTTCTATCCCGCTCTTGAACTTTTTGTTCTTATTGCTTCACTTTTGTACTCTTTTAAATCTTTTTTTTTTCAACATATATTTTTTCAACTTCACTATTTTGTTCACAGTGTTGTTGTTTTTTTTTTTTGCCAGTTTTCTTGTACTTTCTTAAAGTTACATTTAATGTATAGTTTCGTATTGAATTGTTGATTAACTAATATAATGGCGTTACAAAGTGTAGCCTATGTGTCGAAGATTGGTTAATATGACATTTAAACACGCGAGAGATAAACACGCGATACTTAAACATAGACACTTAAACACGCAATCACACGAAACCTAAACATAGGGACAGTTAATGTTAATCACAGCGACAGATAAACACACTTTCTAATTATAAAATTACCTACTAGCTGCCACACCCGTCAAAATGTTGGGGAAAAGAAAGGGCACGAGGTAACGGGAGAAATATATATTTGTGTCTCTGTGTCTGAGAACAGGACTCAAAGAAGATTCCCGGCTTGCCGGAGAAGATCGCGCAAGGAATACAAGAAGTTGGAAAAAAATATGGTCCCCCTTCGCTGCATTCATCTGCATCTAGTGTGACCGTGCCTGTACTTCCAGGATTGGCCTCTTTAGCCACATGAGGACCTCCTGCAAGGGAAATAGATCGTCTCTCGAGACGTAAAATGACGACGACGACAAGACTTATAAAAATTGTTTTTAAATAGAGGGAAAAAAACACAATTATTATTTGTTTGAGGTTGTTGTTTTTTTTAGCGCCGTAACACGTGCGCCTATCACAAAGTTCATAAAAATAAAAATTAAATTGGTTACTTATATAGCGCTTCTATCCATGCTATTTCAGTATGCTCAGTGCGCTAATATAGACCTAGGCCTACATGATATAAGGATATTATTGTCATTGATTATAACGTTTTTCGTTTTTTTTTTTTTTTTACTGATATTGTGCGTTTATATTTGCATACGCGTGTTGTTAGCGAATAGTTGAGGAGAGGGGGGGGGGGGCGGGCGGTTGTTTGTGACGTAAGTACTTACGATGGTCTTGACTTCACACGTGACTGCCCAGACACGTGGCTGCCCCGACAAGACGACCATCGTTTACGATTGTCTTGGCATAGAAAAGACCTGCGATCGGACGGCGAGGGTCGGGTATTACATAATCCACTTATCACTAATCCGTTATCCGATATCCTCCAGAAAATAGAAAACGAAGGACTGGATATTCAGTTATGTCGCGGTCAAGGGTACGATAATGCAGGAAGCATGGCTGGAAACTACAGTGGTGTGCAATAAAAGATCAAAGACATTAATCCGAAGGCAATCTTTGTACCTTGTTCCAATCATTCTTTGAACCTTTGTGGCAAACATTCGTTTGCTAACAATACGTCTTGTGTAACGTTTTTTGGAAGTCCTGAGGCTCTGTACACTTTTTTTGCTCTGTCGATCCATCGCTGGGATGTAGGCTACTAATGAAATACACGGGTCTAACAGTGAAGAGACTGTCCACAACTCGCTGGTGTGCACATGCTGATGCAGTGAAGCCAGTGATACAAAAGTTTAACCAGTTTGTGGAAGCCTTTGAAGCTCTGTATGATGTCAAAGAAAGCGTCGAGACAAGAGGCGCTGCGCACAATCTGTTGCCAGCTAGGCCTATATGCGACTTTTCTTTCATTTCGTTCTTGTTTTTCTGGGGTGAAGTTTTACAAGAAGTCAACTTAGCACAGAAGTACATGCAAACACCAGGTATTACTGTGGACATGGTTGCAACCAAACTAAGGGCTATCAAGGTCTTTTTGGAAGAGCAGCGTACGAAGGTTGTTGACAATGCCGTCCAGCATGCACTTGCGAAATGTGAAGAACGTGATATCCCTGCAGAGAAGAGAATCATAAGAAAGAGAAGATTTTAGAAGAGGGGGCAAGAGATGCTGGATTGTCATTGCAGCAGGAGACCAAGAGAGCAAAGTTAGAGTGTCTGGACCGTTTTCATATGGAGTTAGATACGAGAGGAAAGGCAGTGAATGACATTTTGCTGACTTTTTCTGCCGTTCAGCCAGACCATATTATTTGTGCCAAGGACGAAGAAATACAGTTGTCTGCTACCAATCTCACAGCCGTGTATGATGAGCTATCTGAAGAAGACCTTTGTCTAGAAATACCACGTTTAAGGCGACACCTACAAGCAGCCGAAATAAAGTTGGAGGTAGCCAAGCACTAAACTGTAGGCCTACTGCAATTCCTACGGCTTATCATCAAGTGGGACTTTGTTGAATCATTGCCATATCCTACGCTGACTCTAATATTCTTTCTGACAATATGTGTTCCTGTGGCATCGTGTGAAAGAAGTTTCTCCAAAATGAAAGTTATAAAAAATTACCTCCGGTCAACGCAGCGCTTACTACCCCTAACAGTTTTCTTAATTATAGCCTGTAATAGTAAATGTAATAGACTAGGGGTCTCCAAACTTTTCAGCCCGATGGCCGCATTAACTATCAAATAGCAGTTCGGGGGCCTACTACACACTCGAGATCCAAAAAAAAAAAAAAAGAATCAAAACAAGGACGATGTTTTGAATTTGTTATTTAATATTATTTTGACAGTTATTATTTAATAGCACGTTGATACACTACATATGAACACCTGTATTTGTGGGAATGGTGAAATTATTTATTGTATGCCAAAGCAACAGATATTTCTGGCTTTAGATTTGATGCACCTAACATCAACAGTGACTTGACGATTATCATCGGACAAGTTTGTTCTCAAATTGTTCTAGCCTACACGTATTTCATTCTTGAACATTTTTTCTCACACAGGTATGTTGTTCCAAAGGTATACCTTAATGCAAACGTTTTGACATTAGGAAATTCTTCCTTGGGCTACAACTGGTAAAAACCCACCAGTTGCTTGCAACTCAATGACCTCTAGCTGCAGTTCATCTGGGCAACTGGCCACAACCGCTTTAAATATGATTTGAAACTGTCTCACTTCTTCTGCCTTTGATTCCAAGTCAGAAAACAGCTCCTGTAACTGCAGCTGGAGGTCTTAGATAATCTCGCATGCAAATGACGTAGGGAACTGCTAAAAAGTGCTTCAAGTTGTTGGCCTGTACTTGTTCCAAAAACAAGGCCTTTAGGTGGGTGTATAGATCAGAATCTATATTTTCCTTTCATTATAGTTTTAGGTTCAGGAAATTAAATGAGTTATATCTGCAGCAAAAGCCAATATCCATACACACTTTTTATATGACAGTAATAGCTGTGGCTTGCCTTATACTTTCCAGGAAGTCAACTATTTCCTTTCATAACTTAAATACTCTTCTCAGAATTTCTCACAACTTAGCCATCATACTGCTGTGTAACATGGTAAATCTTGCTTTTTTTGTGTCTGTACCTTTCAACATGTCTCTGAACTGCCTATGGTTGAGCCCACGTTTATTAAATTCAACATAGTTACCACAGGATTCAGTACACTGTTAATGTCTACATATTTAGCATACAAAGTTTGCTGTTGAATAATACTGTGCAGGAACATTGGTTGTGGAATTTTTTCTCATTGCACATTTTCTTTTTGTCACTGTATGTTAGTGCGAACTTGTAGGGAAAGTAATGTAACGTAATGTTAAAAGCTGCTAGAAAAGTGCGAGTGATCTCTTAAACAATGTATTATCACAATTAGTTGTAAGCTTATTTCTTTTTTATTTTGTTGTCTTTTTTTTAAATTATTATTTAATGTATATTAAATTGAATTATGCCCCTTGCATTTTCAGTAATGGTATATTTATTATATCTAGCCTACTAATGTTAGAATTTTCTATGCCTTTATTGAACTTAGCCTATGTACTAAGTGGCTAATAAATATTGTTCATTGAATATATCCTCTCCGGTAACAATGTCAAGCATGTTATGTAGGGGAGCCAGGTCTTGTGTTATGTTTGTCTTTATGCACATCACTAATGAACACAAACAGTTGAGATGTGGAACAGCTGTCCTCTATTTTAATTAGGTAAAAACAATCAGCCACATAAGCGGCGGCTGATCTTGGTAGGATACAAGTAAATTCTGTAAATTTTTTTCCGTCTCCACGGGCCGGTTGAGAGGGCTTCGAGGGCCGCATCCGACCCGCGGGCCGTAGTTTTGAGACCCCTGGCCTAGTCCTATTTAAAAATTTAAAGACTAGGCCTGACTAGGCTAAACATGCATGTTTTCTTTCTATTAAAAAAAAAGCAGAATAATGTAGAGAAAAGTCGGGAATACATTTTTTTAAAATAACATTTAGACTATATTAATATTATCAATATTTTTCGTATGAACTAAACATTCTTCAAGTTTGCTTTTTAGTGATTGCGTAGACCTAGGACCTAGACTATGGAGCGCAACGAAAAACTGGAAACTATGTCAACAAAAACAATCTGTAACTATTTTCTATGCATCGCGACCAGTCACGTGAGGATTACTTCCAACATAGCTGCCAATGTCAATATTTTAATGCTTGATTAGCTCATTATTCACTAATCTAAATTCAAAAGCAATAAATATGAACTGTTTATCTTATATGTAACAGACGCTCCTTTTATACAGAAGAGAATCGCATCATACTATAATTGCTTATTGTTTAACCGACCACGAAACAGTTTTAGGCAAATCCAAATAAAATTAAGGACAATGCAGTGTAGAATATTTTGGAAATGCCATTAAAAAAATCAACAATAATTTTAAAGATTTTAGCAATCAATTCTACAAGTTTTAGATTATCATCTTTATATTTGTACACAATATATTTCTATGACGAGCAAACATTTCCCAGAAGATCATCGTTAACAATCACATAATAAAGATATATTCCTTATTTCTTTTATCCATTGAATATTAAATCAATGAGAACACGATTTCTACAGTACCATACAGTACCATTGTATCCAGGGATATAGAAAAATATTAATAGGCCTACATTTTATTTTCATAATTCTGATAAGAAACTTGCATTTGGGCAACTTTAGTAAACTAATGTTTACAGCTCATGCAATAATTAAAAAAAATTCTTTTATTACACAATGATCACTTGGACTTTGTCCTTTAAAAAAAATGTATGCTTAATATATTTTTTATTAAACTGTAGGCCTCTACAAAACAAAACAAAATATTACAAAAGCTGGACATTTTAAAGGTTTGACTGCCGGACGGAGGACACGCATAAGGCTAAAAAGGATGCGTCCTCCTTTTGCCGGACGTCTGACAAATCTAACTTAACATACGTTTTCATCGCTAAACTGTTATCAATATCAATCTAATTAATGGCATATAGTCTATTACGGTTTTATGTAACAGTCTACGTTCATACTTTGAATAAACTTGCCAGAATTGGGCCCCCCTAATATATATAAAAAAAAATGGCTTTACAATAAAAGACTAGAGGCAACGACCAATATAGACCATTTGGTTAGAGGGCAGATCAAGATGCTGCAAGAAAAAAAAAAAAAAAGAAGCAGACCTAAACAGTAACTCGAGATAAAGAATTTTAAATTAGCATAAATTAAATAAAGAAAATATATAGATCTAGCAGTAATTCTAGCAGGCCTAGACCTAGACTGTCCTAGACCTATAGATTTAAAGTTCATTACATATAGGGGGATTTTAAAATCCTTTATGTCAATTCACTTTTCTTTCTTTGTGGAAGGTAGGCTAATAATTAAATGGCAAAGCATCTGGAAAGCTGACAAAAAATACATAGGCATATATATATTATAGTATTTATAGCTTCTATAGGCCTAAAGGATTTTTACGAAAACCTAGTTTTTAAAAGGTTTGCTTAATTTTTAAACGAATTAATCTTTAGCGCCTATGCCCATATAGTCTACAGAATATGCAGACCAAGCACTAAAATATTAAAATCCATATTTATTTACAACGAAACAACAACAAAAAGAAAAATAATATGCATAGCAGGCTAGCAGCATAGCCTATAAAAAGTGTTTCTTCACATAGAGTTTGGTATAATTTGTGTTAATTAAAAGTTGGCACTGATGTTTCACAGTCAGGTTATGGCTATGGCGATTGGAAACGAAACCGACCCTTCGAAAATGGAAGTCGGAAAAGAAATTGATTTCGCCGCCATGCGAGATGCCGTAGAATTTAGACACGGTATCATGTTTATAATTGGAACTATATCTTTCTTCAATTTAGTAAATTGGGTGGTTAAAGCGTATGGTCCTCCTAAATCACTAAAAGACGAAGAATGGAAATGGAGGAATCTCTATGTTTCCTGGGTTCATGCATTTATTACTTCAATATGGACATTGACGAGGTAAGATAGCATAATTACATTTTTATTCGCCTGTAAGCATTAGACTATAACTTAAAAATTAAAGATTTTCATCTTTGGACAGCAATAAGTAATAGCTATACACTATAATAAATGATAAGTTATCTTTTAAAAAACCCTCATATTGATGAAGTAATAAAAAATCAAACAAAACTTTAGGAAGTTTAGGATTCATAAAAAGGAACTTTTACAAATGTAATAAGAACATAAAACTTAAATGCTATCTCACATTAGTTAGGCCTATACTAGAATATGCAGCATCTGTATGGGACCCATCAACTAAAGAAAACATAAAAAAATTAGAACAAATTCAAAAAAGAGCTGCAAGGTTCATAACTAGCGAATATTCCCAATTAACAAGAGTAACACCATTAGTCAAATCATTAAACCTAGAAACACTAGAAGACAGAAGGGCAAAGAGTAAAGTAGTAATAATACATAAGTCATTAAACTCTAATTTAGAAATACAACACAATAACAACCTGTTGCAAAGCTCAGATAAACATAAAGATAAAAACACTTTTCTTGTCCCTTATGCGAGAACAAATGCATATAAGTACTCTTTCTTCCCGAGTGGCATTCGGGCATGGAATGGGTTGCCTGAACAAACCAGGAAAACCAGTAACTTAACAGCATTTAAAACATTAATAAAAATGCTACACTAGACTCAAACCAAGGATGAGCGTAGGACGCAATAATCTTCTTTATAGAAGGAGCGTCTGTAATGTATAAGATAAGATAGTGACTATACTAGGTATATGGCTGTGGTCCCATTTAGTTTAGTCTTTTTTAAGTCTTAGGCCCTAAGTCTTAACTTAATGATAATGAAGTTAATGAGACCTAATGAGCTGTCTAAACCTAAACCAGGTGTCTCCAAACTGCGGGCCGCTTGCGGAGACCTTTTCAGCTACAACAAAAATATTACGGAAATGTATCTAGCTGGCGCCTACTTGGATGTTATGTTTTTACCGAATTAAAATAGAGGCGCGCAGTAGTGCGTTATGTTTTCCAACGAATAACTACATTGTAAAAACCTTATTCGCTGCTTACTTTTTCAACTTCTGTCTACATTCAATGAGATGATATAACACCATCTAGTGGCAGAGTATGGCACTGTTACTGGACATGATATAAGCTTATTCAATAACTTTTGATGATTATAACTTGGACTGGACTAACCTCAGATGCCTGACTGATTCTTGTGGTGAAGATGGTGAAGATGGTGATCTTAATTAGGTCACACGGACTCAACCATAGACAGTTCAGAGACATGTTAAAAGATACAGACACAGAATCGCAAGCTTCACCATATTACACAGCACTTATAAGATGGCTAAGTTCAGAGCAGTATTTAAATGGGTGATTTCCTGGAAAGTAATGGCAAGCCACAGCCATTACTGTCTGATGAAGAATGGGTATGAAAATTAGTCCTTACTAGTAATTTACATTTTCTGAGCCTGAAACTACACATCTACCTAAGGACCTTTAGATCCCAACTTGTATTGTTTTCGGAACATGTACAGGCCAACAATTTGACGCACTTTCAGCAGTGCAAGGTATTCATGGCTAAAGCACAGCTGAGTTCCCCACGTCATTTCTGCATGCGAGATCAGGAGCGGTTTTCTGAATATGATTCAAAGGCAGAAGAAGTGAGACTGTTTCAAAACCCATTTGAAACAGATGTGTCCAGTTGCCCAGATAAACTGCAGTTGGAGGTTTTTGAGTTGCAAGCAAATGATCTCCTTAGGGACAAGTTCAAAGAAGGACTGGTGGGTTTTTACCAGTTTTTGCCCAATGTCAAAACTTTTGCATCAATATACCTTTTAATTTTTGGAACAACATACATACATGAGGAACAATTTGAGAGCAAACTTGTCCGATGATAATCTCAGGTCACTGTTGATGTCTGCTTTTTTGGCATACAGGAAACAATTTATCTACATTTCCACTAATACAGGTGTTCATGTGTAGTGTAACATTTTATTATTAAATATTAACTGAATAAAATAAATAATTAAAAACAACATCCATGTTTTGATTATTTTTTATTCGGACCTCGAGTATGTAGACGGTCCCCGAACTGCTGTTTGATAGTTAATTCAAATGAATAAATTAGTAGCCTCAATGAAGTAGTAAATGGCCTAAATTAAGTAGCCTTAATAGTACATTTTTCATTTTAAATAGAAGGCCTAGCCCTAGATAGTAGATTGCCCTAGATCTAGTATAAATAGGCCTTTTTAACAGAAACTAAACTTTACTTTTAAAACGTCTAGGGGCGGCTAGGGCCTTAGGCCTAGGATTGCCAGATAAAAAAAAATATATGTTAGGCCTACATGATTACATGGGTATCAAAAGGAGGACACAGTGAGACTTAAAAGAGAACATTTTTATAATTGTTTAGCCTAAATATATAATAATGATGAGTGTTTTGTTTAAATTTTAAATCATTTTTTTTCCAATTCTATGTGGATTTAACCAGCAATCAGTACAATTTGACTACAGTAGTTGCCAATAACTATTTATTGGTAAACTGACAAAGAAAAAGTCCTGTAAACAATAGGCCTAGGCTATATTATAGGCCTATATTAAATTGACAATTTGTTTTTGTAAAGCATCAAGATACAATTAATTATGGTAATACTTTGGTGTAGATGGCCCACAAAAAGTAGGGTTTAAAAAAATTGAAAAAAATCAAAACTTGTTGTGTGGAGCTATTTATTAGTGCACGTCAGACCATTTTCAATGAAGACAAACGAGTCATTTTTCTAGTGTTTACATTCGGGCTATGACATCACTGCCTACCCCCCCCCCCCCACGACATCACTCCGCTTACTCGATACAATTTAATGTTAGCGCCACATAGCAAAATTTTCAGTCAGAATTCCTTTGAACCCATATAAAATAAAAGGGGAAAAAACATGAAATATATTGTAATAATTTTTTTTTACTACATTTCATAAGAAATAGCACAAAAAGCACCAAATCCTATTCATGCCTAGTTGAGAACCCCTCTGTCAGCATGTGGAAGTCTATCTTATCTTCTTATCTTATACATTACAGACGCTCCTTCTATAAAGAAGATTATTGTGTCCTACGCTCGTCCGTGGTCCGAGTCTAGTCTTGCATTTTTATTAATGTTTTAAATGATGTTAAGTTACTGGTTTTTCTGGTTTGTTCAGGCAACCCATTCCATGCCCGAATGCCACTCGGGAAGAAAGAGTACTTATATGTATTTGTTCTCGCATAAGGGACAAGGAAAGTGTTTTTGTCTTTATGTTTATCTGAGCTTTGCAACAGGTTGTTATTGGGTTGTATTTCTAAATTAGAGTTTGATGCCTTATGTATTATTACTACTTTACTCTTTGCCCTTCTGTTCTCTAGTTTCTAGGTTTAATGATTTGACTAATGGTGTTACTCTTGTTAATTGGGACAATTCACTGGTTATGAACCTTGCAGCTCTTTTTTGGATTTGTTCTAATTTTTTCATGTTTTCTTTAGTTGATGGGTCCCATACAGGTGCTGCATATTCTAGTATAGGTCCAACTAATGTGAGATAGCTTTTTAGTTTTATATTCTTATTACATTTGTAAAAGTTCCTTTTTATGAAAACTAATGTTTTGTTTGATTTTTTAATTACTTCATCAATATGAGTGTTCCAAGATAACTTGTCATTTATTATTACTCCTAGATAGCATTGTTAGTTTGAGTTAGTTCTTTACCATGAATGAAGTAGTTTGCTATTATTTGTTTCTTTTTCTTCTATACCCTTTTTATTAGTTGGCATTTTTCTGGGTGAAAAGACATACTCCAGTTTGATTCCCATTTTTGTAGTTCATCTAGGTCTTTTTGTAGAAGTTCACTATCTTTTCTTGTCTTTATTATTCTATAAATTATGCAATCATCGGCAAATAATCTTACTTTTGTTCCTGTGTTGATGCAATTTGGCAGATCATTAATATAAATTAGAAATAGTAGGGGTTCTAGAACAGTTCCTTGTGGAACTCCTGAGTCTACGTCAGGTCACTTCCTGTCCCATGTCATGTGATATGTCAGAAAGAGACAATGCCAAGTTGGCTATCTATGGTCAACTAAAGGATGGGCTCTTAAAAAAACTACAAAGCTATCCTAGCCTAAAAACTAACCAATACTAACCATTAACAAATACTACAAGGCCATCTCTACCTATAAACGAACCCAAACTAATTAAAAACAACAAGAAAAACTACCATGTCTAGGGGAAAAAATGTGGTCCAGAAAGCGTGTGGTGCATGGTGGGTGTGTATGCGTTTGATATTATGGGATAAAAGGAAAAAAATTAACGAAATAAACCAAAGCGACGCAACGCAGTTTTATTTACAACACAAAGTGCTCAAGGGAAGTAACAATATTTCATAAAACATGCAAAATGTATAAAAATCACAGAAATTCAATCTCAAAACGAAACCAAATGTTCCGTAATCAGCGTAAAAATATCTTTAAAGTAATCATATATTACTTAGAACAATCCAATGGGCCAGTTACACTAAAGTATTGCAGCATTAAAAAAAAATATTAAATAGTCAATTCTACAATTAATACATTATCATCTTTATTAATTACGCAACATATTTCTCTGATGAGCCAACATTTAGCAGAAGACCCTTGTTAGCAAGCATAAATGCATAAAACTGTTCACATATGAAAATTTTCAAGTTCTGCTTCGTAAGAATAATGCCCTTTTCAGAGTTTACTGTTTGTTTAGACTCGTAATTGTGAGTCAACAGTTGAGATGCTATCTCTAGCTATCTTTTGTAACAATAAAGCTGCAACATAGACATAGGTAAATTTGGGTGTATAGGTGTGTAAGGGGTGGTGAAGTTGGGGAAACAGAAGATGTGTTGATAATAAACCTAACATCACATTAAAAGATTACACAATCTAATTCTTTACATTTCCTGCTTAATACTCCTTTGTTTCTTATATCCACTAAGGTTTTTTAAAAGCCTTGGCATACAAAACTTAAAATGTTACAAAAGCCGGACATTTTAAGACTTTTTAGCTTTGACTGCCAGATAGAGGGCTAAATGTCTTCCTTTTGCAGGATGTCTGTCAGTCCTAGTCTAATAAAGTAATGACTTTATTTAAAGATAAATTATTTTTTTTTTTGCTATAAACCAATATAAATGTCTTGAAGAGGTGATTCCATTAGTATATCATTCATTAAAATTGGATAACAAAAAAAAAAGTTATGTAGTGATGAAATCTGAGTAACAAAGACAAAGTTGACAAAGAAAGAAAACTGAAGCTGACTTGTAAGGGTTAAAATTATTTGAGTAACCTCCCTTGCCTTGTTATTTTCTGGCTGACCTAATTTTATGTACTTTACAGAGTGTAACATTTTGAACGAAATTAACATTACTGCATCTGTTCTGCTAGTTGTATTGTGTGCTCTGTGTAGAAATGTTGATGGAGTATTCTTGTTTTGTAACAATAATAGTTGAAGGTTTGTTGAGTGGACAATGTCCTGTAACTCTTTTCCTCAGTAGTTGTAGCTTGAGTAGCCTAGGGTTGGTGTATCGGCATTGAAGTCTCCCGCAATGATTGTTCTTGAGAGGTAGGGGAGCTGTACGTCAAACCCAGGAAAACAAAATAAGAATTTACGTGAGCTCAGACATGACCTCCTTAAAGGTCTGCACATGGCAGCTCCTTCCAGGGCTGACTTTGAAAAGTCGGCTACCAGAAACACATACCTCAACATACTACAACTCAACATATCAGGATTACAAAACTTAAAAACTGAACTAGAACACATACTTCACAAACATGACATAACACATTGAATTGCTACGAGAGACTCTACTTCCAAACAAAAAAAGTCAACTTTACAGGATACACTCAATACAAATGCAACTGCACTAAATGTCAAGGAATCATGACACTCATCCGAAATGATACCCAAGCAGAAAAAACGATCAACTACGATAAAACAGACATAGACACACAAGACATATTCTTAAGAGAGGAGGAATGAAATACATCTTAAGAAACATGTATTGCCCCTTCAACCGCAAAAAAAAAAAGAGGCTTAACATCTTTTAAGATTTCATTCATAGCAGTATTATTTACTATTAACAGCTTTTAAAACAGTGTTAAAGCAAATGTTTCATCCCTGATATTGAAAGATTTGATGGTTCACCAATATTTTTTTGTTTTTTTCAGCATGTGTGTTTACCCAGAGATGTTTTCTAGTCTACTACAGCACATAAACTATTGGACTTACTTCTGTGTATGTTTTGGAACTGGTGAGTAATATTTACTATCTGGTGTAGCCTACACATAAACTATTGGACTTACTTCTGTGTATGTTTTGGAACTGGTGAGTAATATTTACTGTCTGATGTAGCCTACACATACACAAGCAAAGACTAATTAAATTGCAATACTAAGTCTAAATCGCAATAATCTTCTTTATGAAGGAGTGCCTGTAAAATGTAAGATAAAATCAGTTACCTGATGACATTTTATTTATAAAGTAAAGTCGTTGGAATAGATTTGTTCTTATTATAATTACTTTAATCAAATTAGTAAGATCAGGCAATTACATTTATAATAAAGTTAACATAACCAATACAAACATAACATTATTTGTATCATCAATTATTGTTAGAGTATGGTCTTCATTGAAACCGATGTACAAGCATCATCATTCATTCATTCATCAATTGTGCAATTTTAATTTGTGACTCAAGATAATTTAAAATGTGAATTACTCATTATAAAATGTGATATATTTTTGTATTTTGTGCAGGATATTTCTTTTATGATCTTTTGGATTTGATATTCAACAACAAATTCTTCATCATGTGGGAAGTTGTAGTACATCATATAGCTGTAAGTTGTTTCATATCTCAAATCATAGATTAGGTCTGCTATAGTACATCATATAGCAGTAAGTTGTTATATTTTCTGCACTAAGACATAGTGCATTTAAAGTTAGGTTACAGAGAAGTTTAAAAAACGAAAATCCATTTTTTCGTAAGTATTTGCATCTGCAAATAATATGATAACACATTTTATCTAATAAATGTTATATTTCATTGAATGCTTAAAATTGTATTACTTAACTGATTAACTACCATGAGCCGCTCACAGCGGCTCATGCGATTCATTTACTTTGTACCGCAAGCCGCTGACAGCGCCAAGATTATTTCGCCGAGTTTAAAGCTTAATATTTGCATTATTTCGTTAAATCTTGTTCCGAAATTTGTAGTTACCGACAGGAAGTATATTTACGAACCTATTTTCGATTTCAAAGCATAAACATTCTTAGTTTCTGTGCTAAATTTCGGTAAAAATAAGCGGAAAAAAATAACTTTCTTCTCGTTTTCGGAAAATGTTTCCATTGTAAAATCTTATCCTGTTTGTGTAAATATCACTCAATTAACTTCATCTTGGATTTATTATGTTCGATTTTGAATATACTTTATAATAATTATAAGTGAAAGCTATAAATTCTGTTAGGAAAAAACGAATTATTAGGTAAAAGGAATTTTTTTATTTTTCCGTCTAATTTTTCGTAACTAATCACATGTCAACATAAATTATTGTCTAAACTAACACATTAACTAAATTTTGTTTATATTTATCTTATACACAATTTATTTCCCTACAAAATGGTATAATTCGTTTTAAAATCTATCAATGGACAAAAGAACAACACACACATATGTACACACACCCACTTGTAAGAAAACGGGACAGAAATTTAATTCGGCCACAGCTTGATTTTTTTCTGCTGTTAATACGGTAGTTAATCAGTTAATGGACTTGATAAGTTTTGACTAAGTCCTAATTTTCTCTTTTGGTGTAATTAATTAAGCACGTAGTAGTATATGTAGAGTTAGGGGAGTTTATCAAAAGAATATGTTCCTCAAATGATATTGAATTTCCCCAATTATGCATAATATATTACATCCAAGTACTCAAGTACTGGAATTGGGTGGAGATGTGTATTCGGTTAGGCCCTGGTTATAACTATGTAGTAGATATTTTAAAAGTTTTTTTTTTTCTCAACTAGGTGGCCAGCATGTTCTATTACAATGTGCACATCCGCGCTCATATAGGCTTCAACATTATAGCCTTGAGTGTTGAGGTGAACTCTTTCTTTCTCCACTGGCGGAAGCTGCTCCAGATGGTCAAGACGCCGTACGAGAGCCGCAAGTACATCATCATCAAGTACCTGAACCTCAGCTCCTTCCTGGTGTTCCGCGGGGTCCCGCTTTCCATGATCACCTACTGCTGCTTCATCTGGCGACACAAGGTGTCCACCATGTACTACATCGGCATCTGTCTCAGCATCTTCGTCATGGACGTCCTCAACGTCATTCTCTTCTCCCGGCTGCTCAGGAGCGACGTCCTGCGGGGCTCCGGGAAGAAGGCCCAGTTGAGAGCCAACGGCTTGCTGGCGCCGTGCCAGGACTTTCCTTTCGCTAACGGGAAAAGCAGCAACGGTCACGGGCCTGTCGTAAACCATGAAGGCTCAATTAGTTGTGGCGACTCGTTAGAAAAAAAATTCAAGTGAGCCAAACATTAAAGTTACTGTAAAACCTTAAATTAAGCACTACTCAATATACACATAGATCTATTATATATTTTTACTATTAGAAGCTATTTTTTTCTACTAAATTAACTTTTTTGGGGTCGAAATATCTCAGCATTATACACTGCAAATATTTAGAGTCATGCAGTTAAACACAATAGGGGCTGAGGGGGGGGGGGGGGTTAAAGAACAAGAGTTCTAGAATGATATTTGTTCTAGAAATGATTTTTGGTGTAATATATGATTTATATATGCTACATATATACATATTATAAAAATGTCTACTTTTAGACGCATTTAAATTATTATACATTATTTTTCTTATTATACGTTGATCTTGAGAAAATGTGTGTAAAAATATTATAATCCCATCAATCTCTTTGTCACCATAGCAATATAGACTTCATTAAAAAAAAATGATATGAAGTTTTATTTCACTGATACATTTTTACCTTCCAGCTTTTGTTTTAGAAGAATTTTAACATGTTTTTATCTGACTGGAATAATTATTGAAGCAATAAATACAGTATTTCTTATTTTGAAGAGTGATAACATATAATGAAATTAGAAAATGGACTTAAGTTTCATCTAATCATTTTTATTTGAATCCTTGAAATCAGAATTTTTCATATTTATATCTATAAACAGAAACAATGTATAGTCCATTATAAATGATTCTGGGCTATTAATTCACAAGATTGAGAGAACATTATAAGAGTGGAAAAATAGTTTTTGTGTTTTTAAAATGTTTTTATTTAGATTATATGTCAGGGGTATTTTTTATTTATTTATGTAAATAATTTTAATCTATGATTCTTGTTTGTCTATTTAACAACAGTGATTGTATACAATTTTGTTGTTGTTGTTCATGGCTGCAGGGTGGTTAACCTCACTGTTGGTTTTGAGCTGTCTCTGGTAACTTGTTAACCCATCAATTTAATGTTGAGAGATAGAACATTTACGTACATGAGTGTGGAGCTGTCTCTGGTAACTTGTTAACCCATCAATTTAATGTTGAGAGATAGAACATTTACGTACATGAGTGTGGAGTGTGGAGCTGTCTCTGGTAACTTGTTAACCCATTAATTTAATGTTGAGAGAAAGAACATTTACGTACATGAGTGTGGAGTTTTTGTTAGTTCGGCTTGGCTAATTGAGACTTTTGTGTATAGTTTAAATAATCCCTTTTCAGGCCATGTTGACCCACTGGGCCGGTGAAGTGAAATTAAAAGTTTTACTTGGCCCTGACATACTAGTGGCTTGTGTGGCCAGCACATTACCCAGCCATCATGATTTTTTTCTCAAACTCAAGTCTCTAACTCATTAAAAGATTGAGATGTGGGTAACCCTGGGACGGCGTCGGTCCCATGCTGGGATTGACCACTGTCTTCATTGTGCAGTGTATCATCTCATTCTCACGGTACACATTGACCTATAGGACACAGTGGCCAATCGGCAGTGCACTCGGCTAGTATACTGAAATCCCGGCTATGAATCCTGGTGAAGACTATTTTTTGTTCCCGGGTCTAGGGTGTGTCTCTGAGTCTACCCAGCTCTAGTGGGCACCTGACAGTTGTTCGGGGAATAAGTAAAGGCTTCTGTGCTTTGTGCAGGCTGCGCAGTACCTATTTGTGTTGTTGCCACAAAACCTTGTGAATGCTGTTTCAAAGGCCCTATATTCAAATTGGTCAGGCGGGGGTATACTTTGACTTTACACAAAGTCCTGGTCTTACAATTAAAAAGTTGTACAAGAACATTTCTGGACAAGCAGTGAGGTACACACTCTGTATAACAAAATTATGTTAATGTTTATGGAAATGTCTTTTCTTGTGAATGAAACAATGTTTCTGATAAACTAAAAAGAAAAGCTGCTATATTTTCTGTTCTGGTATCAAACTGGGTAAATTAACCGCATTTCATTAATGTATCAAGATCTTTATATTAGTTATCACCACTGTTATTAATTTATTACTGCAACCATGAGACTTGTACTTGTATGTTTCCATTTATTTTTGTTATCAATGTTACATTTTCTGCGTGCATGTTTGTAAAATTTGAGCTGACAGTCAATTCAAGAGAAAACAAAAAAAATCAATGAATCGTCTTGTCAGGCTCAAGGAGGCATCCTGTTGCGTAGCAGAGCACATCGCATGCTACCCGAAGGCCTTGAGTTAAATTTTAAATGCAGGACAAATAAATGAAAAAGTGTGTTTTTTGTCATGACTTGTCTGGCATTTCTTGTCCTCTCTTCCTAGAATTGCTGGCATCAGTATTTCTTTTGATACAATTTATAGCAAGAACTTTTAGTTTCTGTTTGAAAATTGATTTCAAAGTCAAGGAATAGCCGTGGCTGACTGGCTGTTTCTTCATTGCAAGTGCTGCATTGGAAATTGACTTTTTTTAAACATCAAAAAAAAAATGTTATGAACAAGGTTTGTTATGAGTTCATCTGACCTTTTTAAAACCCAAATGTTGATTCTGTTAGGAACCAATTTATTTACTGAGTGTTCAAACAAAGGATGCTTTTAATAAATGTATGTATTTATATGTTCTCTAAAGGTTATAAATACATGTTATACCTAGTCTTCAAAATCCAAAATAATTTAAATATATAAAATTAAAACTATTAAAATATTAAGTGTAACATATATATATATATATATCTAGGTATTTTCATACATTAAGCTTTACCAACAGATTGTTATTGAGTATTATTTAATGTCCTTAATGCTGTAATAATGGTTTCTTTGATTTTATGACTATACAAGAATAACAACAAGCCTCATATTATCATTAAAATTTTAGCACTTAATTTGATTAAAACCTGGTTTTCATAAATTGGATCTCAATTCAGGCCATTCTCTGTCGTCTTGTTCGCCTCATAAATAAAGTTATTATCACCTTTTACTGTTGGATATTTAACCATAATGGTGTTTCTGCTGAGCTCATTGTCCAGTTAAAGTCATTTATCCATTTCCACATTACAGGCTTAAGGTGATCATACTTTTTTATGTCGTTTAAAAAATTTTTGGTTGCTGGCTATTTTTAGGTTTGTTTTAAATTCTCTCTGCTTTTTGCCATGTTGCCATAAAGATGTCCGGGAGCTTAATTAATTCCACCATTTATAGGGTGTCACATAAACAGTCATGGTTATTATTGAATTTAATTTCCCCTGGAGTTGACATAGTTATTTATGAGCCGTCTGCACTAGTCCTTATTTCTTACCCCTGCACTTGGGCCAGGTTGTTTGTTTTTATCTCAGTGTGTCCACGTGGCGTGTTTGTTACAGCAGTGTTTCCCCACACTTGGTGCTGAATGACTTGCTATGGGGCAAGTTCCAACATGCTACGGGGCAAGTTCCATTAGTACTTCAAAAAATCTAATTCATCTTTGTTAGTGAAATTGTAAACGAAACTCCGGCTTGTCTGGTACTTGCTAAAACGTGACATGAGCTTCGGAGCTTGCTTTCTTTCATCATTGTTTTAATACGTCAAGTGAGACAAATGTTGTTTTTAATTGGCCTGCCAAGGGTTAAGTTAAATATAGTTGACTGTATCTTAGGTCATTTTTGTCTATATATGAATAGATTTTAATTTTTGTAATAAATGAATCTCACTTCCATGTTGAAAGGTTTTTTTAATAATTTTCTATTGGTAGTCTGTTATATTTAAAATTACAATTGGCTCTTCTTGTCAATTCTCCAATAACGTTTAAAAAAATGGACACGATTGATTCTGAGCAATGTGATGGATGTTTGACCATTGCCTAGTCTCTACTTCAGCTGTTATTGATTTTTTAGTTTGCCGAGACACTGTACGTGAAGTTTGTCCTGTATGATTGAGTTAGATTCTTTTTTCCCTTCAAATTGTGTTGAATAAAACACCATCTTATTTGAAATGACAGTATCACCAGAGATATTATTGCTATTTTGTTTTACATTTGTACACATCTATTTATCTGCACACAATATTGTATTACCAAAGTCTCATGAGGAGAACTTTGAAAAAAAAATTAATTTGTCTTTAGAGAGTCACCAATATTAATACTTGTTTTATTTATAAATTACTTATTTACTGAAAATTCTTCTGTTGCGTTTAAAAAAAAACTGCTAAATTCCTTTGTTTTATCTCATAGCCAGAATATTTTTTTACTATAAGTAAAGCACCCGTCGGACCAAACTGATCATAGGGCTAAGCGTTCACCAGTTTCTGTGGCCACGGCATACAAGGGGATGTGTGACCAGCACAATGCCTAGCCACCGTTACTTTACCCCAACTAGTGTCTGGGTAGACTCAGGGGCACCCTCAATTCCCGGGTAAAAATCCTAGCCTGGACCCAGGATTTAAACCCAGAACCTTCGAATCGCCAGTTGAACGCACTGCTGCTCGGCCACACTGCCTCATTTTTTCACTAGACTATTTCCTTTTTTTTATTTTTTTGCTAAAGATCATATTTTAATATTAAGCTTTCAGGCTTTGAACAAAATTTTTGAAGCTTAACACACAACACCTTCTGGTGATGGCGCCGCCTGGCATTTCTCCCCATGTTGCAATGTTAATCAAGTCTGTACCAAAAGTCTATCTGGATTTTTTCTTTTAAGAGTATTGACTCGTGTATATTTTATATATTGATGCATTATTATACGGAGAGAAACTTGCTTTTGAATAGCAATATGTTATTTAATATTTAACCAAGTCACTTTGTACAGTTTTTTTAATGATGCAGTGGTACTTTGTAAAATGTTTGACCACCTCGCCTATGACAAATCATGTGTCATCGTATCTTTGATGATCCTACATGGCATTTTATCATCACCCAATGAACTTAAATATGTTCATTAAAAAAAAGAAAGGGGGGGGGGTTGGGACTTTGAACCATATGAACATATTTTGAAAATGTTACATATTAGCCCTGTCACTATGTACGTACGAATGGGCATTTTTTAAACAAAAAATATCACTAGTATTGCAATACTTGGCATGTAGCTGTGATAACATATTTTTTTTGTAAATTTTTTTTTAAAGTCACATTTTATATTTTTCAAATACTTTTAAAGTATTTTTTTTTAATCTGAAATTTTGTAAAATAAAACTCAGAAAAACTCATGTCATAGATGTTTCTAAATCAAGAGATGTATTTTTATTAGTTTATACACTTCAATGATACAAAAAGATATAGCTGAAGAGCAAATTTGTCAATATAATGAAAAACTGCTTTTAAAAACTGTTATTTTCCATTTCTTTATTATTATTATACACACATAGTTTTCAGTTCATGAATTAACTTCATTGTTGTAAGTACGGCACGCCAGCTGAACACGGCACGCCAGCTGAACAGAACATGGCACGCCAGCTGAACACGGCACGCCACTCTGCCACTGTGTGCCCCACTTTACTTTTTTATGAACAGGGAGGATTTTTTTTGGGGTGGGGGGGGGGGGGGCTATTGTTTTGAATCAAAATTAAACTAAAGTGAGACTCACCTGGCCAGTCAGTTGTGCATCTTATAGTGTACTTAGTTGGAAAACTGGCTACGTAACAACACTAATAGGTTGGTGGGGTGTGTGTAAGAAATGTTGGTGCTTCAGTAATATGTGCAGAGATCTTTTGGTTATTGTTTTATTTTATTATTCTAGTTTTCTCATACTGTCCCAATCACCCACTTGGTTTGCATGCAACTGTTTAGGCATTTAGACATTTGTTTCTCAGACACTGTTATTTTGTTAAACTGGAATAACACCTAGTCTAATCAAATCTGTATTCAAATTCATCCATATATAATATATATATATATTTTACAAAAGCTGTACCATCTGTTGATATATGAATATTTATATATTGTTAGCCTCATTATTATACTGGTAATTGCATATGTACAAACTGTGTTGTTTTTTTCTGTTCATGGAAATCATGTGTTAATTAGCTAGCTAATAAATAACCTTTACCGTCACTACACAAGAAACAAATAATAGGAACATATATTTATATATACATATACTGTATATTTATTATATAAGCCATTGCTTTGTCAGTCCATTTGATTATGTCAGTAAAAAAAAAGAACATTGTTATTGAACTACCAATACTAGCCAGTTATTTATTAGGATAACTTTATCTTTTGAAGTGAGTATGAGATGATAACTGTTTATATAAGAATGAACACAACTTTGTCTGGTCTCAGCTTAACAAAAAACGTTTGATAAGTTTTGTTCTTTCTTCAACATTTACTTTATACTAAGGCAATAGAAATTCTGTGTGTTACACATCTGTGGTCTTGCGGCAGCATGTTCAGATTGCCATTCTGAAAGTCTCTGGTTTGAATCCAGATTTCAAAGAATGTCTTTTTTTTGGTTCCTTCTGGGACTGGAGGATGTCTCTGTGAGTCTATCCAGCTCTGACAGGTACCAGACATTATTGGGGGAAAAGTAAATGTGGTTTGGCATTGGGATGGCCAAGCAAATCCTTTTGTATTGCTGCGGCTGCCACAAAAACTCTTGAAGGCTGCTTTGTTAGCCCTGTGGGCCGGGTTTCTGTAAAGTATACTCTGTTGTTATAGTGGATAGTGGTCTTGTTGAAAAAACAACAAACAAACAAACAGCAACCTATTGCACTTTTCATTGAAAAAGTGTTGAGTTTATTGATTTACCCAGCCAATACTATAGTCCATTGGGCAACAGCTGTACCTACAGAGACTGCTACACGTCAGCAGTAGTTTATTATTTTATTGGCCCCAGTTGAAATCAGCACATTATCTTTAGCCCACACACAGATATACCTTTGACTTGTCAGCTGCTTACTGGGCCAAATGGTTAATGAGCTTTTTATACCTTTTTTAACCCCTTCTGTTAGTGCAAAAGATCATTTTTAATTATTTTTTTTTTAACTTTTTTTTTTTAGCATTGCTTTAACTTTTATGACACTATTGTCAGCTAATAATTTTAATCATAATTCCTATTTTATACAAATAAAAATGATGGTTTTATATAAAAACTGATTCTGGAGTTTTTTGTTGTTTGTTTGTATGTTGACTAATTTCTAAATCCTAAAGACTAATTTTTTTGAGTTATGAACCAGTCATAAGATTTACATTTGGGCTTTTTATTCAGTATATGTCTTTCTTAACTCCATCCATATTGAAGATTATTGCATCTTATGCTCATCTGTGGTTTGAGTCTAGTCTTGCATTTTGATTAGTGTTTTAAATGATGTGTACGTTGTTGGTTTTCCTGGTTAGTTCAGGCAACCCATCTCCAAGCCCTGATCCCACTTGTGAAGATGCGAACTTGAATACATTTATTCTTGTGAGTAATGAACAAATCTCAAGTACAACATTAAACACTGGCATATATATTTAATAATGTGGGGCCAAGTGGTCTATCAGTTTTGGAGAGCCTATCCAATGCTCTCGGATCGGCTGGGATATTTTTTTACAAGGTCTGGAGGGTTTCTTTTAGTCTATCTAGTGAAAGAACTAATGAAAGAAAAATGGCTTTAAACCTTTTTAAATACAGGAGTGTGAATTTCATATTATAATCATAATCTATGGCAGAGATTTACTGATAGTTTTATTTGTAAACATGGACCTTTCCAGATTTTTTTAAAGGTAGATGGCACATTTTGTACATATTTTGTGCTTACTTTCATAGTGTAATTAATTAAGTACAATGTTCTATTGGTGACTTATCAATATTGTCATAGTAACATATCAATGTTGGGAATACTTTGACTGTTATAAATCTGGCTCACTCTGTGACCATTGAAGGGGAAAAAAGGAGACTGCACAGGGCCTTAGATTAATAATACAAAATGTCTGAAATCCCATTAACCTAGACCCCAGGTTAGTAAAATAAAGTGCCCCTATTTAGATCATTTTTGTGGGGTTGTGAGGCCAACACAATGCTTAGCCACGTTCACTTTCACCCAACTAATGTCAGGCACCCATTAGAACTGGGTACAATCTCGAGACCACGGATGAATTCATGGATTACATAAACCAAGTTTTGACAAAATCGTGACAGCACAATGTGGCAAAGAACATTTGAATATAAGCAGCAATATTTATGTTTGTAAAGAAACATTTCAAAATGCATTCATTTTTTTTACATGTCAAATAAAACAAAATCATAAAATAGATTCATGTGTTTAATTCAGAAAGAACCATTGTATACAACTGATTGTATGGAAATCAAAATAACTGATATATACATAAACAAGTTGTCAATGAAAATGTAACAACATAGCTCCGAAGAAACCTTAATAATAATAATAATAATATATAGGCCAGAAACAATATACTTCATTGATATTTTAATTATATACAAAATGTGTTTAAATGCAAGAGTAAATATTATATGAACACAACAGATTGCATTGTCAAACTGTACAACGTCAAGCACTGAATTCTAAGTTTATGTCAACTTCACATCTCCGGCTCTGCTGATTTCACAAAGTTTAAGTGCTCGTAACACCTGAAAATAAAGTAAGAAAAAAAAATAGTTGAGACAAATTTTTTTCATTTTTCATAAGAAGTCAACAACTTTGGCAATATTTTCATGCAATTTATTTGCTGCTTAAAACCTGGATCAGAAAAAAAAAATCAAGTTACAAATAAAATTTACAGAAGGAATGGTTTTAAACAGAGAATCCTCAATGCCTTACCTTCAGCTTTGCTTCTCCAGTGGCACCTGAAACTCTCATCCCCAGATTGTTCATGTCCTTTGGAGTCAGGGCAGCTCTTTTGGAAAGTAAAGATGAAGAAACTATAACAATTAACATTCATCTTCTTCTAAGCAGGCTGCAGAGCTGTTGGCGCCTCTTGCAGTCAAGCTAATTTATATGTATTTTTTTTTATAGTTGTTTTGCATAGTTATAGAATGTGTCCTGGTATCCGGAGCTGATAGACATTGGGGAGGTTGAAATGTCATGAAGGGGCATAAATCCAGAATGTGATGATTCCAAGTAGTAAAAAAGAAAAAGCACTAACACTTGAGTGCTGCAACCATTTGTAGAGTTCTTTGTAAGGCAGAGAATAGACCCTTGGCCAGCCCCCACCTCATTTCACAGAAATCCTGGCTCAATACAAGTTTGATTCTAGCATTCCTCCAGGTGCTGAGCCCAAAATAAAAAACTCTCAAACTTAAACCACAAAGTTTACAAAAAAGCCACAAGAATCACATTGAAAAATAAAATGATGCCAGTAAAATAACACTTGACATTAATGCAGAGATCGGCAACCTACGGCACACCTGGCAAGCAGAGCGATTTACAATGCCACACGGATGACCCTTCAAAGGGCAATTTAAGTCTTTTAAAAGAAAAGAGCAGGTTGTTTTTTACGCTGTTGGCACGCTGAATGAATTAGAAATCCTACTTTAGCACAATAATATCAAATAATTGCCAACCACTGCATTAATGTAACAAGATAACTATATTGTTAACATTTTAGAAATGTATTTGAATCTGCCTAATAAAAAGTAAAAAGACTAAACAAAAACCTACTTGTTTCCCTGTTCCTTAAAATGTTCCCAAAGTAATCTGTAGCTCTGTGGAGTTCAAAACAACAAAACACAATTTTACTTCATGTATTACACATTTTCTGAATTCCTAAACTTTTCCCAAACTTTACTGAACATTATATAATTATATAATCAACTGGTAATGGTAAAATGTCTTAGTGTAGCTGGTAGTAGAACTCAAAGAATTCAGAGAAACAGCTCTTGAAAAATTTCTGATTGGAGAAAAAAAAACAACTGATAGTTTTACTGACAGGATCTGAAGACTCCTTAGGCACATTATTATAATTATTGATTTTTTGGAAACTAAAAAAAAAAATTTGCAATGATTTGTTAATTTTAGTGAAATTCAAGAAATTTGGTCAGTTTTCCCAAACCTAATAAAGAAAAAAAAGTTTACGCAAACTTTATCAACCATTCTCAAACAAACTTTCACAACCAGCGTGGACCCTGATATCATTTTGGTTTCAACAGCTATTCACTATTCCATGAAAATTATACTAGTATTACTAGTCAACTTAAAATTAGCCAATCACAACTCCCAAAAGAAACTTAAAGTTAGCCAATCACAACTCCCAAAAAAAACTTAAAATTAGCCAATCACAACTCCCAAAAAAAACTTAAAATTAGCCAATCACAACTCCCAAAAAAAAACTAGGAAAAATAAACTCGAAATCAACCAATCACATATGAATGAAAATTATATTTTAGTGAATGGAGTTGATATTTTGTATCATCAGATAAATGTGTGGTCATTACGTCATTCTAAAATCTCTGACAAACCCTGTTGAGATCCTCCAGCTTCAACCTGCCACGGAGAAGATCAGAAACTGACATGAATTCTTCCATACTGATGTCTAGAAATTCACTGTTGCTCTGTCTCTTATCAAACGCAGAAACTGGGAAGGCTGTTATATTTAGAAAGGGGAAATAAATAAACGTTAAAAGCTTATGAAGCAAGGAATACTTTCATGTGCTCTTCAATCCATTTAGAAAATTATTTGATGTAGATCTCTCATATCCCTGGTGATCATAAGATCTCTTTGAGGTTGATGAAAAAAAAAACTATCTTTGATATAATGAAATCTAAGGGTTATAGTAGAAATTTTCAGAAAAGGATAATTATATGTACAGCACTTATTGATCAGATATTGAGAGACTCGCATTAAAAATATATAAAATATTTAGAGAATTATGTATAATAATATTTACATATACAAGCTAAATTCCCCGGCGTTGCCCAAGGGAAAATTAAATAGGCCTGTATAGGCTACAGATAGAAATTTCATAAACTAAAATGAACAGAAAGCTATATTTCTAATAATATAATGATTTTTTACTGAAAACAATTAAGAAAGTAATTTAAAAGGAATATTGTAATCTAGTAAAAAATAGGCAAGTTTTTTTATTTAACAAAAAGATAAGTTGCCAGGCTTTGCACCTGGAAAGAAATACATAGGTCAGTCAAAGGCCCATATGATGATAATGATGATTCCCTTTAAGCCAGGTATAGAGAAAATTTTATTACCAATTGACCAGATTAAAATTAAATTGCTATTACCTTCAATCTTCTGCTTGTTTGTTTCATCTGATGGTTTTCCTTCACGTAACGTGGGTTTCTCCTCGGTAGTGGAACTAGAGGTGGCTTCCTCATTGCCACATTCCTGGACACCTTGGCCAGCCTGGTGATAAGAGTGTGGGAGAAGACTGTCTTTGGGAACTGTCATCAGTTGAGATAGCTCCTCGAATTGAGCCAGAGTTGTCTCTGTCAGCTCTGGGTTTTCCTTTAGATCAACAACATTGAGCAATCAATGCAGTGGTTACTTATTCCGTTTGAGGCTAACATGCTTCCAAGCAGTTTTCTAGCTGCTGGTAGATCTATTTTAAAGTTTTCAGTAACCTTTTTTTCTCCAAAAATTTATTATTCTGAATATGTCAGGTTTAGCAATACAAATAAATATACAAATTACAATTTAATTGATTGATTGTGAAATCAAATTAAACTTTCAATACAAATAATTTTAGGTGCATGGTATACCAAGGGTCCTGGGTTTGAATCCTGGTGAAGGCTAGGATTTGGAGGGTGTCCCTAGGTCTTCCCAGCTCTGATGGGTACCTGACTTTAGTTAGGGTAAAGTAAAGGCAGCCTGGCATTGTGCTAGCCCCACAATCCCCTAGTATGCAGTGGCCACAGAAACTGGTGAACGCTTCACTGGCCCTATTAATCAACTGGGTCAGACGGGATACTTTACTTTAATAATAACATTAAAATATACAAGCAAAAACTTTAAATAAAAATGCAAAAATTAAATTTTCTATAAATTTAAAAAGTAGACTCAACAAATCGCACAACTAAAAATTCTAGACTAAAATGGTATCATGGTGCTAAAGGAACTTACTCCCGCATGGCTACCTAGCTTTTCTAGCATCTGTGTCAGTGTCAAAAGTTGAGTGCGGAAATAGTCGGTGGCTTCCTGCAAATAAATTATTACAAGTCAGCAATGTCCGTTTATGTTTGTAAAAGTTTTTTTTTTCTTTCCTACTGCCTCTGTTGAACATGTCTATGAACAGTCATTATAAGACAAGACTGTTTAAACCTTTTTATGCCTTAAATAACTCCACAATTGCATACAAACAAAACTAAATTCACAATAGTAATTTTAACTACATGCATTCGTTTGTAATGTATTGGAAACATATTAACTAGCAATAGGATTGATTTATATTTAGAAAAGCAAATACTGGTTGGGTGCATTTTCACTACACACTAATTCCTTTATGGATTTAAGTTAACAGTCTCTAAGTTATTAAGTTTTATGGTTGCCCCTAACATGTAGACTGTAGCATTATCCTTCTTTATGTATACATTTTTTTTAAACAAAGTAAAATCTCGGGTCAAATAATATACAAGAAGATAGTTAGTTGTTCATGAGACGAAAACTTCAAACATTTATCTACTAAAACATATACTTTGAAACATCTGAGTCAAACAATGTCAGCCTTGCAATCATTTTGATAAATAATTCATTTTGTTTCATCAAATATAGTTATTGCTCAGTACTCAATACCCAAAAATATTGACTCTCTGATGAAAAAAAGATATAATATCAATATAATATACCAGAAACTGGTGTACGATGCTTCAATCAATAGGTTCGCTGGGATTATTTTACTATAATAATAAGAAAAAAATTGATTAAAAAAATATACCTCCTGAGTTTTTTTAATTTCCGCCATATCCTGGACTATAGAAGAAAATTCTGTTTTAACTTCCTCAATTTTCTTGAGAAGTCTGATAGGATTGTTCTGAAAAAAAATAACAACAAAAATGTAACTTTAAAACTTTTTTTAAAAATGGCCTAATCTAATTAGATGATAAATATATAATATGAAATTTCAACAGTAAAAGTGATTTAAATTAAATCCCACCCAGAGAAACTAACCTCATCTTTTAAAGAGTCATCACTCTGTAGTTGAAAATCTAATTTTCTGGATAAATACTCAATGTCAGCCTCTGCCTTTTGGAACTAGAAAAAGAAATATTTTTTACTAGAAAAAAACAAACAAACTATAATTTAAATATATCAATTTTGGTTTACATAACAGATAGCCTATACTTTTTTTTTCAATGCTCTCCTTTCACTGTCAATTTAACCTGTTATTGGCCTGCTTTGTTTTTACTAAGTTCCTTAGGCTAAGGCTAAGGCTTAGCTTAGCAAATTGTTTTTGAACTCAGGCCAATCTGCAAGAAGTTCAGGTCTGGTTTCACCATTACCATGCATGAAAAGCTTTGGAGGCCCGTTTTAAGGCCTTTTCAAGTCTCCTGAAAATGGTCACCTTTATCAAAATCAGAGGGATGGGATTAGTGGTCCAAGTAGAAGAAGGGAAATTCAAAACTGAAGAAGTTATGAGTCATTGATAGCTATTAATTGTGTTAGTGGCCTAATTGAATTGAAAAGTTTAACCCCTTTTTATCTTATGATAAATAAGTTTACAGATGTTCCTTCTAGAAAGAAGATTTATTACGTCCACTAGGCCCAAAACTCCTGCAGGGCGACAGGGATCCGTCGGTGGCAGGGATAGAACCCGCGACCTGTCAGTTGGTTTTATGTTGACAGTCTGGTGAACTAACCATCTTTTGTTTTTTTTATAAATCAATTAAACTTAAATAAATCCTCATTAAAAATAAACACTGTTAAACAGTGATGATTGGCTTCACATGCCTTAGTGGCCTTAGATCCAAATAATTAGTAGCAAGTTTGGGGGTAAGCCCATTTTTGTAAGAGTTAGGACCAGTTGTTGAGTTAGTTAGGTGCTTTCCTTTCACATGCCTGGTGATATCTTAAAAATGTAAAACAAGAACAAAAATAAAATGCTCTCACAATTATAATTGAGAATTGAGTCCTAATCATATTGTCACTTTATTCAACTTTATTGTGACATTGGTCTTAAGTCTTAATCGTAAAGTTAAATCAGTCAGTTCATTCATTCTTCTATAGATAGATCTAGATCTAGATCTAGTAACGATAGTTAACAACGAGTTAGTCGAGTGGCACAGTTACAGTAGCAACTATTTTGATTTTGTTTTCTAGGCTTAGTGAGTTCAATATTACATTTTCAACTAGAACATTTCTCATTTGCTTTTTAATCATCTAATTAAATAATGAGCCTGTATAATTATACCATGATTTCTAAACTTTCTACCGCCTTTTCCATTTTATTCAAAGTATTTTGTCTCTTTTTTTTCTTCTAAAAACGAAAGTTGATGTTTAAATTCTCTTCCGCAACATAAAAACAACTGAAAATGTTGAGAATAGCTTCCCTTAGAAAATCGACCAATAAAAAAAGGTTGTCTATATGTCGTGGCCGTTAGCTATTGATTTCCGTCGCATATAAAATTACATGTGATTGGTCCAAGTCATCAAACAGCACAACTGCCTAACAATGTCTTCTGCTGCTACCGTGGTCGGTATTTTGCTATTTGTAATTACTGCAACTTTTCACCACATTTGTGGTGAAATCGTCGTCGGATCAGTTGCATTAAATTCAGGAGTATTTGACAAGGTACAGTAAAAAGTTTCCCATTTTGGTGCATAACTGGTTAACATCAATTTAGTTTAGTAATGTGTAGGTCAGTAGGCTATATTTACTATACTACTATAACTATACTTTACTATACTATTAATATATTAATACTATTTTAAGTATTTATCACGAACACGGTCCACTGCACTGCCTGTCTTGAAAGTTGAGAGAGCCTGACAAGTCTTGACTTATCACTTAAACATTAATCAGTAAAACTAAGGCCCTGAATCTAAGGAGGATGCTTGGTAATGCTCAGTAATGCTGTTAGTTAGGTCTAGTTATTAAACTTGAGCGGGCCACACTGACTTTATAATTAAATAGTTTTAAAATGGGCTATTTTATTAAATTTTAGATAGGGTGACTAGCGACTAAGAATAAAGACTAACTCACTAAGTCTAAGTACTAAGTGAGTCTAAGTGTCACTAAGAAACCAATGTTTGAGTCATTTCTAATCCTATTAAATTTAGGCCTAAATAAAATTAAAATAATTATTTAGGATAATCCTAATTAATTGACTGTACTCCACAGATAATTAGGCCTTCCTCATTTTGCTAAGCGTTACTTAGGCTACAACACCTTAAAATCAAACATTTATTCCCAAAAACTCAATTTATTTTAGCTTTGCACTGAGCCTCTTAAGACTTAAGGCCAGACTACAGAAGCCTTCTTATTTATTTGACAATCTGGTTAAAATGTAGGCATATCTGTAGTACTGTAGTTCTAACTTTGAAATGAGATAAGTGCTCATTAATCAGCCTGAGAAGTTTTTGTTGATTTCATAAAGCAAAATATCTGTTTACACATATATACATATATATAAATATATATGTAGAGCCAAACATTGTCATTATTATTATGGCATAATCCTTGTTGCAGACTTTCAGAAGTATTTCCACCTCAAGATACTTTAATTTGAGTGTAGAAGCAGACTGCATTTCTAATTGTTCTATTCTATCTGCAAGCTTTTCTCTTGCCGGCATCAAAGGTGGATTGAGCAGAGTATTAGCTCAAATTCACCCAGCTAACAGCTACTAGAATATTAAAAAGAAAAAACTACAAATTTGTTCTCTGAGGTCAACATATGTTATTAAACAAAAGACTTCTAATAAAAATATATAATACATTTTCATCTTTCAAAAATTTAGATTATACAGAAACACAAAGCTGTATTGGTGAAATTTGATGAAACCTATCCTTATGGGAAAAAGCAAGATGTTTTCAAGGAGGTTGCCAAGTCAAGTGCACAGCAGCCTGATTTGCTAATAGCTGAAGTTCAAGTTGCAGGTAAACTTTGAGTTCGTTTATTTTATAGCTTTTGTTTCTCTGTTGATGTATATGTTTCTGGCAACCATAACTTGTGGAATACTAATTAATCCACTTTCCTTCAGCCTATTAAGTTGAAACTTGGCATATATTCAATTAGACCACGACAACACATATTCTTTCAAATTTTCAGCCACCTCCCCCCTCCCCAAAAGTCATTTAAAAAAAATCAAATTTAATGGTGCACTTGTTGAATCATTATTGAGTGCACCTGAAATATTTCCCCCTATTTTTTTAAATAATTTATAGATCTGTTAACATAGCTTTGTGTTTCTTTGTGGGTTTTGTTTTAAAGGGCAAAATTTCCAAAAGGCTAATCGGCTAATGCATAAAAAAGATTTATAAAAAAAACAATATTGTTTTGGGGTTGCTCAATTAAAGAAATAACAAAAGGAGCAACTGCTTATAATTTAGCTTGCTTTACTTAAAAGTAAATACATTTGTGTAACATGTTTTAAAAAGCCCTCTACCTATCGCAAGATTTACCAAACACCTTTTTAATAGGTATTTATCAATAAATATTCTACTTTGTGTTATAAAAAAGTATATCAGAACAGACCATTGACACTGTTTATAGCACTAAAAGGTTAAATAAGGCCAACATTTTTATAGTGAATGTTATATTTTTTTCCTCTATATTTTGTTATGGCATCATTTTTTAAATACTATTTTTTTTTGTTTGCTAACATGTGCTTTGAATGTTTACAGACTATGGAGATAAAGATAACGGTGATCTTGCAGAAAAGTATGGAATTAAAAAAGACAACTTCCCAGCTTACAGGTTGTTTTTAAATGGCAATTTAGAAGATCCCATCAAATTTACTTCAAGCGTAGAAAATGCAGATGATGTTAAAAACTTTATTATCAGAGAAACAGGTTGGTATAAAAACTTGTATTATTAAATAGTACTTAGCATTTAACCAAAATTCCTTAAGGATTTTAATAAAAAAAATAATTTTCAAATAAAATATTTTCTTCAGGTCTATGGCTAGGCCGTCCAGGTTGTTTAGAGGAGTTTGACAAGCTAGTCAAAGAGTTTTTTGAAGTGCCCCAAGATAAAAGACAAGACATTATAGCAAGAGCTGAAAAGGTTGCTGAAAAACTGACAGATGCTGCAGAGAAAGCATCCGCAGACACTTACATTAAAACATTAAAGAAGGTCTTAGAAAAAGGGTCAGAATTTGTTAAAACTGAGGTAACCCGAATTGAAAAATTGCGCTCAGGGAAAGTTAGTGATAAGAAAAAAGAACAGCTAAACGATAGGCTAAATATTTTGACCACATTCCAGTTAAATGTCAAGGATGAACTATAATTCTTTTTTGAAAACGTTGATGCATTAGTTGTTAAATTTTTTTTTTTTAAATCGGATTAGACCATATTTTTCAGTTTTTACAAAATGTATAGTATTATTCACTGACTCATCAAATCCTTAACCCAAATGCTTCACAAATTTCATTATTACTGTAGGAAGATTTTATGCATTTTATCCTCTAATCAAAACCATGTGAATTTAATGCTCAAGCTATTGCCAAATACTAGCAATTCATTAGTTTTATCAGATTTGTTTCAAAATTGTCTGCCAAATTTAAGAGAACATGATTTTTATTTTGTTTACTGCTTGTCATAATGAAAGCCACTGATGTGCACATTTTTATAAGAGAGCCCTATTTGTTGTCTACATTATCATTATGTAGTAATTATTAATTTTTATTGTTTATTTCTTTTATGGGCTACACAGAAAGTTGTTGGTGGTTGGTTTTAACTTTTATATCTTTTTTTTTTTTAAAAACATTTCTGAACACTAGCTGAGTAAAGATGGATGTCTGAATGCAATTTAAAAAAAAAGTTTTAACAGTTATTTATTTTGTTGCAATTTGTTTGAATAATGGATACTACTTTGTTCTAGCTTCCATTGTCATTGCTTTTATTTTTTTATTATATATTTTATTATTAAAATTACTTGTTATAAAAATAGCAAAGTTTGTTGCTTATCACAGTGTTAATTGTTATTTGTATGTCAAGCACATTTTAAGAAATTTATATTGATAACATTTTTTGCACCTATATCAGGGACAGGAAAGTTAGATAAATCTGACTAAATAGACTAAAGTTTGAGAATTTGGTATAAAGCAGAGACAGAACTTACTGTCAGTAAAGAAATGTCTTTAGTGAGTATAGCAAGATTATACAAATAATAAAACGGCAGTATTATTTTGTAAGAAAAGAGCTGGAGGAGGCACTGATTTACACAAAACTTCAAAAATCATTTCAACGATAGAGCTTATAAATGTGTATGTTTTGGGGTTTCTGGGCTGTTGTTTTATTGAAGATATTATTTTCCATAAGAAAATCAAAATGCTAGACTAAACTCATACCATGGATGTGCATAGGACACAATCTTTTGCATAGCAGTGTCTAACAATGCGTAAGAAATGGATTTTCTAAGTAAAAATTATTTTTTTCTCCATCAAACTTTAATTTTGCAGATATTTCAGTTATAGGATGATATGGAAGGCATCTTAGTAAATCTTACAGAGAAAACAATTTCTGAGTATTGAAAAATCAATTTAAATGTAGGCAATATACTACCAGTAAACATTAAGACTTTTAAAACTTATATAAAAATAAAATAGTTTTATATTTATGAAATAATTTTAGAGTACGAATACTTAAGAGCAAAAAGAGTAAGAATCTTAATTACAAAGTCAATAATGACTTTTACAACACACCTTAAAACAAAAAATTGCTGCACTGTAATAAATCATTACAATTATGGTAATTTTTTAATTCAGAAAAATAGTTACACAAATATGTTCAAATACGGACACCATATTAAACATTTCATTATTGGTTGGGACAATTCACATACTCATAATAGTTCATCCATGAAGCTGAATTAAGCGGCTCTTATTTCACAAATTGATAATAGTTGATCCATGAAGCTCAAAATTAAGCAGCTCTTATTACACATTCTGATAAAAGATTATTGGTCATCCATGAAGCAGCAACTCCTATGTTATTACATTGAATGCACATCAACTGAGAAATATTTTTGTTTATAAAAGTCACATTGTCAGGCAATTCCCTTCAATTTCAATACACTTTGGTATTTAGTTTTGAAAAAATGACAGCTCCATGTCTTCAAATACAGCAGCTCTGCACTGACATCAATGAACTGGGCACGTTAATTTTTTTGAAGTAGCAAGAATTACTTTACGTCTGTATCAGAAAAAATCTGCAGCAGATTTTCTTTTTCGTTTAGGTAATTTGAGTAAATGGTCTGTTAGAGATGGAGTTTCAGAATGTGCATCAGGTGTGTTCCTTTCACTGCCGGGTGTTTTAACTGCTGGACTTCCGGGCAGAGAACCATGGGATCGTCTAGAACCAGGTGTAAGACTGACCGGGGTTTTATCTCCGGGTAGCCTGCTGTGTGTGGGTGAAGGTGTCGGCGAGTAGCTGGCCAGGAGAGCCTTGTCACTGGACGTTTTAATCCCTAGACGTTTGCTGGCCAGTTTTTGTGCTGCCGGGGACATGGAATTTAATCGTTCTGCTGAACTTAGACCTATTTTGGCAGAAGGGGATGGGCTGAAAGAGAAAACCATTTTGTCATTATGAATCCTTTCAAATTCAAAACTAAAGATACCGGTATTCACCTATGTTAAATTTATACTACCTTAAGTTTATTAGCCCATCAACAACCAATGTAGAAAAAAAGAACTAGTTGGACCAAATTATTAATCCATAGGGGCGGTGAGGCAGCGTTCATTAGTTTCTGTGGCCACAACATACTAGGGGATTGTGTGGCCAGCACAATACCCAGCAGCCTATACTTTATCCTAACTAATGTCAGGTACCCATCAGAGCTGGGTAGACTTAGGGGCACCCTACAGTACCGGGAACAAATCCTGGCCTTCACCAGGATTTGAACCCAGAACATTTGGAACGCCAGTCAAAAGTGCTCTAGCTCGGCTACCATGCCCATTTAGTACATCCTCATTAAATTTAGTACATTATTTTCCAACAATCAATGTATTACTGATATATTACGCAGACTTATGGAAAACCTTTTAGGAAGGTTAATATAGCTTGTATAAAGACTGATTGACTTACCTTGCAAATCTTCGGGTCACCTGTCTAATAGCTTCTTCTTTCTTAGCACGATGTGCTTTGCTTGCCTTTTCAGACAATTCCAAAGCAAGTCTATCTCTTTTAGGTACAGCAGGGATCTGTAAAAAAAATAATATATATTGAATGTAAGAAAATAAAGCACCTTTATTGCCAACTCTGTCGCCTCTAATTAGCAAAATTATTTTACTGCAATCAGATAGACACGACACTGTGTTTGTTGGGTACAATGTGCACCCAGCATTTCACTCCACTTACTTCCTTTGCTTTAAAAATATAGATTAGCTTCTTTAACTATTAAGATTATAATTCTAAGCAAGTTGAATACAAAAATGTTGCTCATTGACAAAACTAAATTTTTATAAATTTGATAATGGTATTTTATTTATGAAAATTTTAAACATTTTTTTTTAGCCAAAACGGTTTACACATATTTTTTTTTCAATAAAAAAAAAGCCTGCAAGATTTGTTAAAATAATTCAACTGTCAAATTTCTGCACAATTAAAGAATCTTTACATAGTAAAAGTAATTGCCTAAGAAAGATTTTTTTAGATTTTTTAGTGCCACAAATGCCATGTAGTGCAAAGACTGTTAGGCTGGCAAGAACTTTGTCGGGGTGATGTCCACTGTTCAAAAACATAATTAACTAAGTTGTTAAATTACTATAGGATTCATTTGAAGTTAAAATCAGTTTATCGAACCATTGTTATCTGAATCTCTGTCACCGATATTTAGAAACATTGATCAAACTTAATCTGCAGTAAACTGGTGTGGAAAAAATTCATTAAAAATATCCAACATTTTATTTGCTGCCACTCAGTCTTGTTGAAGAATAAAAATACTTTCACATTGTCAGTTTTAGCTTTTTAATAGAAATAAAAACTAATACCAGGGTATTTCAAAATAAAATGGATATGACATAGAAAATATGATCAATACTGTGAGAACCATTAGGGCAAAATAGGCTGACAGGCAAAACCCTGGGACTGTCCCCGCTGCCTTAAACAGAGTTAAACTAATTGCAAGCCTTTTCTTAAATAGTTTCTTTTAAATAGGGTTTAAATGAAAAGACCTACCCTGAAGACTGGCCCTGTAGTCAGTGAAGGAAGAATCTCATTACTGTCTAGTCTCGCTGGTGTACTGTCTATCTCACCCCAAGTCATGAGTGGAGATTGATCAACTCCCGGGGCCGGAGAAGGCGTGGCCACAAAGCCAAACCCGTTAACTTGTGGTGACTGATTTGGCTGAATCTCTTTTCCATCGTGACCTATTTTGCCTGTAACATTAAAGATATTCATTTACAAGAATTGGTTTAAATAACAAGGAGATCAAAAAAGTGTTATTTGTTGATACATGTGTTTTTGCCTAAGATAGATTTAACTTAAAAAAAACAACACACATTTGAAATGTAAAAACAGCTCTCACAAAGTGACTTTTTATATCCTTACCCTGATTAATCAAAGCTTTGAAAGTAGCAGCTCTATGCATAGCTTCTTTGCTTCCTGCATTATTGAAAGGGTTAGATTGAAATCTTGTATTTTCATGAATTATCTGCCTCGGTTTATGTTTCTGTTCTTCTATCATTTCTTTGGCACTGAGCTCCTGGCCTGAAACAGTCAATGTTTGATGCATTAAAAAAACTAACTTTTCAATGGATGCATATTGAAAAATAAAATGTCAAAGTTCATGTTTGGCACAAATATTGTTGAATCTGTGAAGTTCAAAACTTTTGAACAACTCACCATCTGGCACATACATCACAGCATTTTCATTAGTATATTTCCAAGTGTTGATATGAGCTGGTCTGTCAGTAATGGCCGCTTGCTCTTCTATGGAAGGCAATGCAGTCATATTTACATGCTCCTGTAACATAGAAAACACATAGTACGGCATAAGACATTGCATATTATTTAAAGACAAAATAAAACAAACAGCACACGTTTTTTTTGTCACGTGATTTGCAAATGCTCTATACCGTAAAGATAGTTAACAGAAGAAAAAAAGTAGATCTATGAATTGATCATTAGAATACATTAGAAAAGCAGCAGCCAATCGTTGAATCTATTTTTTCGCAATAAATAAATGGCTATAGAAACCACTCACGGCCAACTGCTCCTTTTCTTTTTCAAATATCCAAGCATGTTTGAGTCTATGCTTGCGCTCAGACTCTTTCAGGATTTCAGCAAATGACGCGCTGTCTTCACTTGTGTTTTGAGCTAAGAAAGTATCTAGACTCAATTTGCTAGTTGATGTTTCTATATCAAAATAGATTAAAAAAATATACATATATATAAGTAAAAATGAAGCAGGCAATTTTAATGTTCAAATATATTCATAGCTCCATATTGAAAAGTGTCTACTGAATTGGGGAATATTGTATGTTTAGGCTTCACAGTGATAATAAAGGTCTCTATCCAAATTAACACTTACATATTTTCCCAAGGGAAATTGTTGCAATAATAATAATAAAAATATTTAAATTGTACAGATATCCTTAATACACTAGGGAATGAGGTACAATAAAGGAACTATAAAATATTCAGCTGCAGTTTAAAAGAGTTAACTAATTTGTTACTAACCTAGTTTCTTCCCGTAATACCACTTAGAGTCATAACCAAAGGGAAGGAACTCCTCATTAAATTTAGTACATTATTTTTAAATATTCTTTTTATGACTAAATATTACCCAATGTTAATAAAAAGTACATCATAAAATAGATAAATGTCTGAGCTTTCTTTAAATGTATACTTTTATATTTAGAAAAAATGTAGAATTATCTTTACAATCATTCGCAGAGTGTTGAGGCCCTGGGGTTTGGCTCAATATTTTCACTATCCTTAGCAACAGAGTCCGATAAAGTATTATATAAAGCCTGCAAATAAAGTTGTAATGGAAATTCATTTAAGTCTATATCTGAATTATCTTTATTATCAGAACTATTTTTAAGTTTTATATTTGGAGGTATAGAGTTATTGATTAATGAGTTAAAAAATTAAAAGGCAATGGTTATACAAAAAAAATTACAAGATGAAAGGCCAGTGAAAACTACCTATACTTTGACAGTGCATAGGAAAAAAACGGATAGTAAAAAAAATCACCTTTTTTTTAAAGGAAACTGACTATATTCCTACTTTTTAAAAGCTGTGCTGGTAATAAAAACACCCCAAAGAACGTTTGGTGAGAAATTAATAAATGACTAGAGGTTAGTCACATGACGTTGCGGGCGCTTTTGTGCTCATTAATATGGAGGGGAGTATGGCACAAATCTTTGTAAAAACCTTTTTGCTCCAAAACTATTAGACTAAGCCTTGAAAATGTTCCAGTTATTAAATTCTATTGAGGATTCAAGCTGTGATAAACACAAAAAAAACTGCAGGAATTAACAAGCTACAAATTATTTTTTGCTTTTTTTTTTGCTGCAAACTGCACACGGTCACATCCAATATAACTGACAAAACAAAGGTTTTATAACTGACAAGACAAATGCATGATAAAATAACCTCCGAGTGAATTGATTCTTGGTAATAAAGTCTTTACCCTTTTCACTTAAAGTTTCAACAGTTTCATCAATCTCTGTGGGCTCAGTGCCTTTATAGGTATCCGTATGGATCAAGTCTGATTGCTTTCTCTTGGCTGGAGTTGTCTTTCTACGGCCTAATGGTGTTTCAAATGTTGATGGAGTGCCCACTATAAATTCGGGAGAAATAAAATAACTTTTAGCGTAGGTCTTTGCATTTTGTTACATCATTAAGATCTAGATTTTGATACATAAATTATTAATATTTGTTAAGCCTTTCAAAGAAAAGACTAGACCTATATTTTCCATTGAATGGTTACAAAAACTACTTACAAATATCTGATGAGCCTGTGTCTGGTCTTTTAAATCTCATTTGTATTTCTCTGAGTTTGACAAGATCATTCTTTTCTAGTGCTTCGTAATATTCAGTCTGGGCTTCAAGGTTTGGTAAATCTGGGAAAAAGTCCCGCTCTATAATGCTACCAATAGTCTGAAATAATACATCATACAACTTTGAAATATAATCTTCTAAAAGGCAGAAGCACCTGTAAATTATTGGAAAAGATAAAAAAAAAAAGCATTGCTAATAATTATAATCCTTTAGAAACCCTAGTCTTACTTAAAGTTTAGTCTGAAAGTTGTGTAGGCATAGTAAATGACTCAATGCTAGTATTTCTGACAAGAAATTCCCAAAGCTAAAGCATGCTTTGCTTAGGCTTAAGTCAGTGTCAGTGGACAATACTAATCATCGAGTATCTAGCCAATCTTATCTAATGTAATCTAGGCTAATGGTCTTTAAATGGTATGACTACCGTATGACTCTAGTCACTCTAGTCCTAGTATGAGTCATGTGTAGCCTGGAATTGGGCTAATATTTAATAGGCCTAAAAAAATTAAAATCTTAAATATAGGCCTAGGCATAGTTATAATAATTTATAGGCCTAATGAATAATTTTTCAATAATGAATAGGCCTAATAATTTATGGTCGTAGGCGGTAGGCCCCTATGTATTAACTATTAGTAATAGTATTACTATTACTTAACTATTACACTATTTTTAGGGTAACCATACATCCGGGTCCTCATTTTAGAGCCCTGTCCGGGCGGCTTTCCAGAAATATGGCTTTTGTCCGGGTTTTGCCTGTCCGTTCCCGATCTATCGATACATTCTTATTTACTTTTCTCTGTTAGTTATATACTATAATGCCTTAGTAACCTTACCATTGAGCTAAATATTGCTGGTACCCTGTTGTGAGCTATTTTGAGTGTTTATGAGAGGGGGAGAAAGAGAGACAAGAGTAAAAGGTAGTGTATGAGTGATTTTAACTGAGTTGTGCGTGAATGGGATGGAGAGAACGGGGGATTTTAAGATGTGTAATATGTAGAGAAAGGGGATCTTAGGAGAGTAACACACGCATGTTTAATTCATTATTCACTGAACTGTTGACGGAACCAAGATTACAAAATAGTATTAGATAAGGCCTATAATATTATTATTCTGGTCTGTGAACTTAATGCGCACTCTAGCAATATTTAGCTCAATGGTAAGGTTACCAGTGCCCTCACATGGGGGGGGGGGGATATGCCCGGGGGCAACACTTCCAAAGGGGCGGGCGGCAAATGTAGTCTAAAAATAGCACTAAACAAGCAGTTACAGTATGCAAAGGGGCGCGCTGAAACGTGTGCCCTGAGGCGCTATATAAGCTTGTAAAGGCTCTGAAGGTTACTAAGGTAACCATCGGGGTGTCCGGACCGGGAGCCATTTTTGTATCTGTCACAGGACTAAGACTCACAGTTACTTCATAAAATGATATCAACGAAGGCTCCTCAATATTATACTCAATTCTTTAATCAATTAGTCCCTGTAACACTGGTATACACTAGATCATCACAACAATACTTTCTGTACTTGACTAATAGACTTGTACGAAGACCCATCTCATATACGTCTTGTTTGCGTACAGTCCAAATCTCAACTGCCTTGTATCTAGGATCCAGCGTTGCTATATCACACAAATAACATGCGTACTTCCCTTTCATATAATGGTGCAATCTCGTACATAATAATAACATGCACACCATTCTTATTCCTCATCTAATAACATGCGTACGTTCTATAATATCTATAACAGTGACAGTATAAAAACACATAACGGTGATTTTATGTGTCCTCTTTTTCATCTGAGCACTTATGGTAACCCTAACTATTATTAGATATTAATATTAGATTATTCTGATTATTGTAATATTGATAGACATCATAGAGTCTAGCGGCCGGGGGGCGGCTCTAGCCTAATGATTAGCCTAATGACTAATGACACTAATAGTAATAGTTAATAGATTGTCTAATCGAATAATAGTTAAAACAAATTAAAAAAAGACAGTTTAGACAAACTCACAAACTATTCAGGTATCAAGTAGTAGATTTAACAGTGAGTTTAGATTTGATTCGTTAACTTAGACTTAGAAACTTAGCCACTCACTACCTCAACCTCGCCTCACCTGTGAAAAATCATCTTCTGTTAGAACTTTTTTGGCCTTCTTTAATCGTTTCGAAGGTATTTTAAAGGTAAATGGTACCACACTATTCTGTGGTGTCCTTTTAAGCTCCATAGCTGTATTATTACCTAATTAATTAACACACAACTTTAAAAGAAGTTAACTTTAATGGTCTAATAATTTGTCATAATTTCTGGATTAGGTCTATGTCGTCGCAAAATCATTGTTTGGACCGGAAACTCAAATAGTAGAAATTGCAAAATGCAAACTTCTGTTTACATCAATCTTGAAAAGAAAAAAATTGTAAAGATATTTTAAATTAGATAATAAAATAGATTTATTTGTATGCATTTTATTTTGGCGTCGATCATTTGGTTATATTATACAAATGTGATTTTTATGTTATTGTTTTTATCTCAATCAACATCTTATTCTTATTTGATGTTAAATGTAAAAAAAAATAATTATTCTAACAATTTAAAGAGAGGTAACTATGAATACATTTCAAAATATTCGTCTGCTAAATAAATTTACTGGTGTCTAGCACTGTGGTTTCAAGAGAAAGAATACTTCCAAATCATAAAATATGAATGTAAGTAAACCTAAAAAGTGAACTTTTAATTTTCATTTTAAACGTAACATGTTCTTAAAATCCTAATAATTCTTAAAATAATTTTTTTATTTATTTAGAAACCTGCCGCTATCCCATTGTTTATGTATCGAAAACGCCAAAGAGAAGCAGTGCTGTCTGACCCGATTCAGATCACAACACACATTTCAAGTTCTGTTTCTCCAACAGGAATGTAATCTTTCATTATAGTATAGGGTCTAGGCCTATATAAATAAAAATTATGTTTGTTGTTCATTTTATTTTTATTGAAATACTTTTTTTTATAGTAATTTTAAGCCTTCATTTAAATAAGTAATTAGTTAGTATAATTATAAAATGTATAAATGATAAATTTATGATTTAGGTTAGGGCCCGGTTAGGCCGCTATCATTTTTATGCAACTGTCAACTAAATAATAACACATTTTATGTTTGATATAAAATTCACAGATATATAGGAATATAGGCCTATTTCAAAATAATTAATTTGTTTATGTTAAAATATTTAACTTAAAACAAATAATTAAAAGAATATTTTTCAGAATTAAATGAATTTGTTATAGGCTATTAATAGCCTATAACAAATTCATTTAATTCTGAAAAATATTAGTATTAGAAACCCATTGATTTCATTGATTCATTGATCTTAAAGTAAATAAGGGATATAAATTATAAAATTGATTTTAATTTTATTTTTTGAATATTTCAGATGGTAACTTAAAGTCAGAGAATAATGCTGACAAAAAGCAGACTTTTCAAGTTTATAATACTTCAAACGATATCCAACAAAATCCAACAAAAATGGGTCTTAATGTACAAGGAACAAGTACTTCAAGAAATACTACACCTACTATTACCAACATGGCTAAAAATATTGCTGCTCCAAATGTAAACAAGTATAATAATCTTAAACAGCCTAACCAGACTGTAAACAGAGCAACTAACAACAGTTTTAGCAGAACTTCTAGCTCTCAAACAACTCTGCCAAGCAACACCACTTCTGGTGGTTTTCAAAATATTGAAACCTTTAATAATTCATTGAAAAGAAGCAACTTTTCAGATAATAGCAGAAGTAATTTTAAATGTAGCAATACAATGCAAGCTGCAGCTTCAACAAGTGGGACATCAAGACTGACTGCTACTAACACAACCATGAGACAAAACAAATTTAACAGTTTCAAAAATGAAAATGTGTAATTAATTTGTTAAATATTTTATTTATAACTACACTTTTGATTTTAATGTTTAATTATAAGAGAAAATTGATTCAGCATGCTGGAATAGAAAAACTGGGCAAATATTTATTAACTTGTAATTAATTAAATGTATTTTATAAGCTATCATTTGCACTTGGAAATTTAAATGTAATATATAGCTATAGTGAAATTTATATAAGAGATGACAGGTGCTGATAATACATTTTAAAATTCCACTGTAAGATATAGGCTACATTTTCAGTGTTCTGAAAATGATGATATATATTTAGCCTAGGTCTTTTTTTGTTTTGTTTTATATTATTGCCAGAAAGTCATTTGAAAAAATTATTTCAGATGCAAGCCCCAAAACTGTTCTGCAATAGAAAAAGGAGATACAGAATGGAATATTTCTAAGAGAAATGAAATTACACCCACAAATCTGCAAACTTTGAAAGTGAATAAGGTGAAATGTTAACTCTAATATAATAAATTAGTATAGAATAGGCCTACAGGGATTTTTCTTAAATGATTTAAAAGTAAATGGAAAAGCTTTTTTTAAACATAATACTTAGCAATAACTTGAGTCTGAGTTTCTAAAGCTTTAAACCAGTGGTAAATGAAAAAGAGGAAATCACTAATTATTTATACTTAAGCCTATTCATTCAATGATTAGTCCCGTTAACTTTTTTTATGAACATCTCTTTTTCTGATGAAGAAGTCATTAGAAAGGGACACACAGAATTATCTCCCATATCCAAAATTATGGTCATTTACATAGTTTAAAACACAATATATAGACAATTTCCCTTAATCTGAAAAAGCTAATTCTGCTGCCAATTGTTCATGGCCTTTTCTTTTAGTATGATTCAATGTCTACACATTATCTGACAAGCATTTACCAAATATATATCTGTAAATGACATATATATATTCTATATATAATATATATATGCTAGTGATCTGATTATGTTCACAGAATATGACTAATAAAAAAGAAAAGGACTCATCAATGCATATTTTTACCTGTTCAATATCATCAATGAAATCTTGGGGCGCGTGTAACATAAGTGACGTCTCTGTAATGTTTGAGATTTATGGTAAGCATTGATGTGTTACTACAATATATATCCAAATAAAATATTGGCTGGTTAGTTAATATTTTATATTTGTTAGCTTTTTTAAAAATTAATTTCTGGCTAGTTATAAGAGTACTGAAATATAACATTAGCTAGTTTTCTGCAGTTATATGTTCAGTTGCTAAAATATAAGATTTTTCTCATATTATGACTCAATAGGGTAACATATCCAATATGAAATTCATATCACCAGGTGTAGTTGACTCGGCTACTTTAAAAGATGGCAGTGGCACAGGCAAAGAGTTTATGTTACGAGATGACACATCAAGCATCAAATGTGTTTTTTATGAAATTGTAAGCAAACACATATTATATACAAATTTTAGCGTATGTATATATAATACCTTTTTATATTATCTGTTGTTATTTTAATTTTGTAAAATATTTTTTAAAATAGAAAATAACTGACCTGGAAATTAAGTATTGCTAATGCAGATTTAAACCTAAATTTCACATCAATTTGTTGATTTTTACATGTTTTGAATTTTTTCTAGTAATTCTACTAATGTTTTCCTGTAATATGGAGAATATATTTTGGTAAATGCTGAAAAATAAATTACTTCCATTTTTATAGGATAGAGAACTACCAAGGTTAATTAGGGGTCAAGTGCACAGGTAAAAAAAAAAAAAATATTTCTACTTTGTAGGGAAGTTGTATGAAATAGAAAATATATTAATGAATTGAAATGAGTACTTGTGTTTTAGTAATGGTACTACATGAAAAATCAATGTTGTTCAATTTTTTTTTAATGTATGACTTACTTGAATTAATACCTGGGGTCCCCCATTGATGAAAAGGGCTGTTATATATCTTCTTCTTTACGTGCCAGGTCTGGAACAGACATCGGCGGTCATGACTCTCCATTCTTTCCTGTTGTTAGCTTTTTGCAGAAAGTTATTATTACTTATGTTGTTGTTCGTGGCCCATTCGTTCAGGCTTTCTACATATGTTAGCCTTTGTCTTCCTCTGTCTCTCTTACCAGATATTTTCCCACACAAAGCCAGTCTTTCTATACCATTTTTCCTATAGATGTGTCCTAGAAATTTCATTTGTCTGTTTCTAATGGTGTTAATGAGTTCTCTTGAGGTACATGCTGTTTTCAACACCTCTGCATTAAATTTCTTTTCAGTCCATGATATATATAGATAATTTAAAAAAAAAAGTAAAGTACCCAGTACTTAAAGTAAAGTAAAGCAGTGTTCACCAGTTTCTGTGGCCATGGTATACTAGGGGATTGTTTGGTCAGCACAATGCCCAGCCGCCTTTTACTTTACCCTAACTAAAGTCAGGTACTCATCAGAGCTGGGTAGACTCAGGGACACCCTCCAGATCCAAGAACAAATCCTAGCCTTCACCAGGATTCGAACCCAGAAGTTTTGGTATGCCAGCAGAACGCGCTGTTGCTTGGCCACAGCTACCCCTTTTATATATATTTAGCCATCCATATATTTTGGAAAAAAAAATTTGTGGGAGATGAGAGGTTGAACAATCTGTCAGAGAAGTTCTAGGTAATTGAGCTTTAACTATGTAATGTTATTTTCATATGTGTATAATAATAAAAAGACCATATTAATAAATTAGGAAAAAGTCAAACATTTTACAAATTAAAAATACATGCTTATACATTAGAATATGTAATAAAATATAGCCTAAATATATTTTTTGCTATTATGGGGAGAGCAGTCGGTGAACCAATTTATAAATTATTTTTAGAAGGTCCGTAAATGTTTGACACTCTTATTAAAATATTTACATAGTTAATGGGCAAAACCTATTTTTATTCTTATAGTTATTAAAAAATATTTCTTGTTTTTTGGTCTGTTAAAGAACTGAAACACCTTGTTCAAGTATTAATATTTTAATTTTTCCTTTCTTCTCCAAGAGTTATAGGCCTTTTGAAGAAAGACCTGTTTCAGGTGATCCAGGTGAGAGCAGCAGACAAGGAAGAGAGACAGGTGTGTATACTGGCAAGTCAGGTGTCACAGAGAGAGATGGAGGAAGTCATGAAACGTCACAATGAACAGTAATGATACTGCAAAGTAACATTTTTGTTTTAAGTTGTTGTTTTAATTTAACATTTCAATGAATCGTTCATTTGTATTAACCTGCAAACAGTTTCTTCTCACATTAAATTAAATTCAAGAACATTGTATTGATTTGTCTTTTCCTATATTTTATTAGGACTGCAACATTTCATCTGTCTTTTCTTATATTAGGACTGCAACATTTCATCTGTCTTTTCTTATATTAGGACTGCAACATTTCATCTGTCTTTTCTTATATTAGGACTGCAACATTTCATCTGTCTTTTCTTATATTAGGGCTGCAACATTTCATCTGTCTTTTCTTATATTAGGACTGCAACATTTCATCTGTCTTTTCTTATATTAGGGCTGCAACATTTCATCTGTCTTTTCTTTTATTAGGGCTGCAACATTTCATCTGTCTTTTCTTATATTAGGACTGCAACATTTCATCTGTCTTTTCCTATATTAGGACTGCAACATTTCATCTGTCTTTTCCTATATTAAGACTGCAACATTTCATCTGTCTTTTCTTATATTAGGACTGCAACATTTCATCTGTCTTTTCCTATATTAAGACTGCAACATTTCATCTGTCTTTTCCTATATTAAGACTGCAACATTTCATCTGTCTTTTCCTATATTAAGACTGCAACATTTCACCTAAGACAAATACTACAAAAGGAATAATGATATAAGGATGTTATTATAATAATAATAGTTAGACCTATACTAAAATATGCATCTTCTGTATAGAACACATCAACTAAAGAAAACATAAAAAAATTTGAACAAATTCAGAAAAGAGCTGCAAGGTTCATTACTAGTGAATATTCACAACTGAGAAGAGTAACACCAATAGTTAAATACTAAACCTAGAAACACTAGAGCACATAAATGCAACACAAAGACAACTTTACACAATGCTCAGATAAACATAAGGACAAAAACACTTTCCTTATCCCTTATGTGAGAACAAATCTACTCTTTCTTCCTGCGTGGCATATATATAGAATACAAGTTGCCTTAATAAACCAGGAAAACCAGTAACTTAACATCATTTAAAACACTAATAAAAACACAGGACTAGACTAAAAGTATATTATTTATAAAATGCTATTTTAAATAAATTGATTAACAAAAATACAACAATAATAATTAAATGGTTTATTAACATCAGTGGGGGGGGGGGGGGGCTTTCTTTCTTCACAGGACCCAGTGCATCCCACTCTTGTCAAGGAAAGTAAAGTGGGCATTGTAGTTATCAGACATTCCCTAAATATATTATGCCATGGCCCCATGAAACTAAGTTAAATTTGTTTTAATTTGAATAAGCTTAGAGACAATGTAAATGGTTGGGATTGCGTAATCATATTATGGCCAGCTGAAAATGTCACCATGAACTGATTTGTTATTGTATAAATGCTTAAACCCTTGACACCCGCCCCCCCCCCCCCCCTCCTAGTTATTATAATACCAGAAGACAAAGTAAGATGCGCCATGCACACAGACACACGCTTAAATAAACACAGAGTGAAAATATATATAAAATAATGTAAAGTAGGCTACCCTTCGAACCAAATCAACATAGGGTCGGTGAAGCGGCGTCCAGTATGCAATTTCTATGGCCACGGCATATGAGGGGATCAGAGCTGGGTAGACTCTGAGTCCCCCCCCCCCCCCCCCCCCAGTGAGAATATGGTTAGATAATATTATGTATAAAGCAAATGGAATAAACCATATCAAATGCGCACTTACGTCCATTGTGACTACAAAACTATGACCCAAAATATGAACGCCTAAGTAGGCTACTGCCATTGCCATACGCCTACGACAATCTGATCTGACAAAAACCATTGAAATTAACTATTTACAATAGTGATAATTGCACGTTTTATTCAAATTTCGAATGATTAAATGCACTCTTTTAAAAAAATAAACATTGCGGTTAAGTTCCGAATCAAAAGGGGCGTCTGTTACACAGTGGCGTAGGTTTTGACGCTAGAGGGAGCGAAATTTTAGGAAAAAGGCCCCACTTTTAATTTTAGCAATTTTTCCAGATTAATAGAAAACTAAGAATCGAACGTATCAAGGCACGCGTTTCACACTTGGCACGCAGAACGATTTTCAGTGGCACGCAAGAGATCTCCAAGAATATTGTTTAATGCAAGTGAAAACAACGTATGTCAGCTTAATTAGTGGGTGCTGCATGGCGAACTACATGAGAATCACACTGGACGTCGATTGTTTTAGTTCAAGAATGTATATGTACATTTTTAAACATTAAAATAACTACCCAGTTTGTATGATTATTATTTATCTCTTCCACTTAACTGCACTTTGCTTTCGTTCGATACACGTCGAATTAAAATAATATTTTAACGTAAATCTCAGTTATTCTGAGATCAAACAATAAAGACTTTACATCTATTACTATAATAATTTCTTGACAACTAAATTCATATGTTGATAACAATTAATGTGTCGGCCTACGTTGAGTATGGAAATTGTGTATTCGCTATGAATGGATTTTTAAAAAAATGCTGATGGCATGGAATTATGCTGCTATCAGTACCTAGCAAAATACTGACCCGCATTATTCTCGACCGACTAAAGGACGCAGTGGAAGAAAAACTTAGACCCGAACAAGCCGGCTTCAGGAAAGATAAATCGTGCACAGATCAGATAGCAACTCTCCGAATCATTATCGAGCAATCCCTAGAGTCACAGGCAACCCAATATTTAAATTTCATTGACTTTCGCCAAGCCTTTGACAGTGTGGATAGAGATACTATCTGGCAGCTTCTCCACCACTATGGATTCCCTCATACACTGAGCACTCTAATACAAGAGCTTTACGAAGGGGCGACCTGTCAAGTTATCCATAACGGCAAATTGACAGAGGAATTTGAGGTGAAAACAAGAGTCAGGCAAGGATGCATGCTTTCCTCAATGATCTTTCTTTTAGTGGTTGACTGGGTGATGCGCCAAACAACAAAAAACGGTAAAAACTGGGATCCAGTGGACACTGAACCAGTTCCTTGAAGACCTGGACCTCAAGGATGACATGTGCCTAATGTACCAGAAGAACCAGCACATGCAACAAAAAACAGATAACCTGGCCCAAGAGGCATCCAAGACCGGACTGCAGATCAACTTGGAGAAGACAGAAACGATGACCCTCTTTAAGAAACAAGAGAAACCAATCAAGGTTGGAGACATTGAGTTGAAAGAAGTCACCTCTTTCACATACATGGGCAGTATAATCTCAGTAACAGGCGGCTCGGACGAAGTCATCAAAGCCAGAATAGGGAAAGCGAGACATGCCTTCATCACCCTGAGACCAGTCTGGAGGTCAACAGCCCTGTCTATCCAAAACAAAGTGCGAATTTTCAACACCAACGTAAAGGCAGTGCTTCTCTACGGATCAGAGACCTGGAGAGTCACCAGCAATAAGCTTCAGACCTTTGCTAATGGCTGCCTCCGCAACATATTAAAGATTCGGTAGATTAGGCACACCTTACGGAAGCCCCCACAGGACATGACGCGACAGGCTCTGCAGTGGAACCCCCAGGGAAAAAGACGGGTTGGTCGTCCGAAGACCACCTGGAGACGCTCCTGCGAGGAGGAAATGACAAGCTGCAACCTTTCATGAAGTGAACTAAAAAAGGCTGCATAGAATCGAGTGCGGTGGAGAGGCTGCTGTTGCGGAGGCCCTATGTTCCACAAGGAACCAAAGGAATTAAGTTAATGATTTTCTCTATTACGCTGCTTTTCATTTGGTCTTGGCCTTGCTACGGCACTAAATAAATTGTCTTATAAAAATAAAATAGTTGATCAGTTTGACTTTCACGCTGTTGGCACGGTGAATGATTAAAAAATCCTAGTTTGGCACACTATAAGCAAAAGGTTGCCGAACCCTGCTCTATAGGACTGCATTCTTTTTCTTTTCATTTTGAAAGACGAGATAAATCGCCTGTATATATATGTATAGACATTGTTAATGAGCCGACGCACCAAAATGCACCCCTTGATGTTGGTAAGATTAACAATGTTTGAAAGCTTCCGTTGTCAACTTTTTGGGGGTGTAAAATTTAGATTTCACTATTCAATAAGGCAATGTTCTGGGTATGAAATGAAATAAAACTAAAATTACCTATATCTAACAATGGTTTATTAATCACACTGTAATACATTAAATTGTTGTAATGCAATTTAAAGAGAAAAAAAATAGAAACAGCATAAATTGTGCTTCGTCACACTTCGTGGCTTGTTAAATTTATAAATGAATTATTTTTTTTCCCGAAAAGGCCCTTTTTTCTCAAAAACGGTCCACCGCTCCCCCTGCTCCCCCCCCCCCCCCCGCTGGCTGCGCTACTGCTTTTACATAGGTCTTTAGCCTCAATCATATACGTTTATAAGATAAGAGGATTGTGGGCTTTAAGGGCTATTGCGGTACATTTAATGTAGGCCTATGCGCTTGAAAACTATTGACGGCCAACAAAAAAATTCACCGCACTATAGATCAGGATGCCAAAGAAATATCGTGAAGAGATGTGTTCTGTTAGGGTATCCAAGACTCTGGGAATCTGGGAAGGGAAGCCTTCTCCATTTCTTCCTGTGTAGTTGTCCACTGTCCTACTCAAAGTCTTATTAACCCTTACAGTCCCGGGCGCGTATATAGCGGAACTGAAGGCAGCATAGATAGAAGTAGGTCGGTACGGGAAGGGTTAAGACCTCGTTTTCTGGCGCTTTCGCACTACGCCTTAAATGTCTCTGTTACACGATCGAGTCTTGTAACGAAGAAGCATACAATTAACATGTATTTGTGTTGTAAAATATTGTGTGGCCAGCACAATTAATGCCCAGCCGCCTTCATTTGCTACTACCGCGACTGAATGCGACATACCCCCCTCCGTACTAATGCGCCCAAACGCGGCCGCCACGTGTGTGACTAACCTTGTCGTTTCTAGATTTTTGTTCGCCATGCGTTCTGGGGTTTTATTTTACTGCAAAAACGGCTTTTAAAAAGTAGGAATATAGTCTGTTTCGTTAATAAAAACCGGATGTTTTTATCTAATTTCGTTTTTTTGCTATGCGCGTCAAAAAATCGGTATTTTTCACTTGCCTTTCGTCTTGTAAAACTTTTTTTATAGCCTTCGTCTTTCATTTTTTACTTTATTAATCGATAGCTCTATACATCCGAATATAACATTTAACATTAATAGTGGAGAACACGGACCCCACGAGATATTTTCGTGTGTCATATATCAAATTAAAGGTCTACTTGCCCTGATTACAAAACAGTTGGTTTCATTTAACGATTGCATTTCTGTATTTTTTTATTTAATTTAGAAATTTTGTTAATTTTGTGTGTTTTGTGAAATTTTTTGTTGTAAATAAAACTTTGTTACGTCCCCTTGTGTTTTTGTTAATATCCCATGATGCTATACTTATCCCATGATGCTATGCTGTGCACGAGGTCCTAAAAAAAGTGAACCGCCATTTTGTGGCCAAAAAAATATTTTACGCTTTTTTTTTAAAATTCTTTTTTTGGCCATACCTTAGGTTTAGTAGGTTCAGTAGGAATTAGTAGGGGGTCAGTAGGGGTCAGTAGGGGTCAGTAGGGGTTAGGGATCGGGGTTAGGGGTCAGGGTTAGGGTTAGGGGTCAGTAGGGGTCAGTAGTGGTTAGGGATCAGGGTTAGGGTTAGGGGTCTCTAGATATAGGATTTAGGGATCAGTAGGGTCAGGGTTAGTTTCTAGGTTAAAGATGGATATGTAGTATTTTGAATTTAAAAAAAAAAATTATTTTGGCTTTTTTTTGGCCAACATGGCATATTGCACGTCACATCGCAAATGCGATATTGTATCCCATAATGCATCATCGAAGGCGACAAGAAATTGCGACATGTCTGTAATGATGTAGACGATTTTTTGTTTTATTTCCTATTAAAAGGGTATGAAAGTAATCTTTTAATGCTTTTTTAGGTTTTTAAATACATTTTTATATCGGTTCTAAAGAAATTTTACTGAAAATTTAAACTGCTGGAGCTATTTTAGGTTCGATTAAAAGTGATAGTATTAAAACTCATTTTGACGTCACATTACTAAAAAAAAAAAATGGCGGGTGTCGTTTTAATATTTCATATAAAATCTTCGTATTTTTTTCGTAAATTTTTTTTTTTCAAAAACTTTATTGTGAAAAGTATCTTCCGTTGTTCATTAGACACTAAGCAATAGCTCCAGGCAAAAATTTTCAGTAAAATTTCTTTAGAACACTTAGTTCTGCGTGGGGCCGCTGTTCTCCACTATTACCGGATTTATTATACTTTATCGGACTTTGACACTAGGCCTAGAGAAAATATTTAGGCAAATCATAGGGTCTCAACACTCAGCGAATAATTCTACCGATAATTCGGCATTTTTTATGTATAAAAGTATACATTTCCAGAAAGCTAAGATATTTATCTATTTTATGATGTAATTTTTATTCACTTTGGGGAATATTTAATTATTAAAAAAAAAATATTTAAAAAAAAATTACTAAAATTAATACGGAGTTCCTTCCCTTTGGCTAGTACTTTCCCGGGTGTCTTTGGAAAGTAGGTTAGTAGCAAATGAGTTATCCCAACTAAAGTCAGGTACCCATCAGAGCTGGGTAGACTCAGGGACACCCTCCGGACCCGGGAACAAATCCTAGCCTTCACCAGGATTCGAACCCAGGTCCTTCGGTAGGCCAGTCGAAGGCGCTGCCGCTCGACCACCGTGCCTCCATGCTTGTATATTATTATGCATGTAAAGATATTATTGGACAAGGTTGTCCAGCGGCAGCGCGTTCTGATCACCATTCTAAATGTCTTATGTTCGTATCCATAGTTTTAATCGCCAACTGGGTATGTACGGTATCCTAATGGTACCACTCAGCACTGACCGTTACCTGGGCATTGTGCTGGCCTCACAGACTCTTTTTAAGCCGCTGGCACTAAAAAATTGGCACACGCAGCTTCACTAGCTCATGTTGTATGTAGCAGGCCATGGACCAACACACTCAGCGAGGGATACTCGTCAGCTAAATTTTGGGACAATAGCCAATTTTTTTCCGATCACATCCTCCACTTTCGGCGCCACTTCACCCAACCGCATAAATATTTATTTAAAAAAATTAAATATGGATGTTGACTTGTTGATATTATGGGCGTCTTCTTAACAAAAAAACAACATTAATTAAGGCATTAGCAAAGGATGCCCGAGTGGCATTCGGGTATGGAATAGGTTGCCTGAACAAACCAGGAAAACAAGTAACTTAACATCATTTAAAACATTAATAAAAATGCAAGACTAGACTCGGACCACAGATGAGCGTAGGACGCAATAATCTTCTTTATAGAAGGAGCGTCTGTAATGTATAAGATAAGATAAAGGATTATTTTTTAAAATCACGTTGAAGTGTTGTGCACTTAAGACAATGTACGATATTTTTTGTTTTCATTTTTAACATTATGCCTTTTATTTAATGGTTTGACTCTATATTTAATTTGGTTCTGTGGCATATTTTCTTATGAACCCCCCACCTCCCGTCATGCACCTGACATAAGTTTACTCTCTTCAGTTGTCTTCGACAGGGATCGGCAATCTTTTGATAATAGCGTGCCAAAGTTGGATTCATAAATCATTCAGCGTGCCAACAGCCTAAAATTTAAACTCCCATTTTCTTTTACAAGATACTTGAATTGCATATATCGGGGGGTGAAGGGGGGGGGGTCTGCCGCGTGCCATTGAAAATTGCTCTGCGTGCCAAGTTTGGCACACGTGCCGGATGTTGCCGATCCCTGGTCTACATATTCGCCTGCCATTAGAAATAAATTACTCTCCCCTCAAGCCGTATAAAAAAAAAAGTATTTAAAAAAAAAAGGAGAAAGATTTTGTGTTTTATTATCGGACCCAAGGACAAGTCTCTTCGTTGTGTCCGGTTGTGCAGGTGGACGTAGGCGGTCAGTGGGTCACCATCTCCTCCACGTCGAGCTGTTGAGGTCAACACAGGTGACCATGTGCTAACGACTGTGCCTGCCCTCATGCAGAGGAAGGTCAAGGAAATCTTTGCGTGCCTCTTCTCTCCCCTACCCCCCATTGATATAAAGAATGATAACAGAGAGCAGCTGCGGAAGGGAGTGAGGCGAGATTTTCAAGGTTAACAATAATTCATTCACTCACACGAAAGTACGCACGCATTGTTTCTCGGTGACCATTTAGAAAGAGATCAACTCCGAGCACGATTTCGAGACAAAGTCACAAAGTTTTCTCTTCTAGGAAAGTCTGGTGTTCGTGACGGGGAAATTTATTAAACAATTTGATATGAAAAAAATTGATATAAGCTTAAAGAGGCCGTCTTTATTCACTTATGGTATGCGGAAGACCTCTTAGAAAGGCACTTCGTGTCTCTTCTACAAGACATTGAATGCTAGAGCCGGATGTCTTGTATGCTGTTGGTACGCGGAATGAATTAGAAATCCTACTCTGGCAAACTTTTAACAAAATCTAAAGCTCGCCGAACCCTGACAATAAGTTTGCCACCTTGGATATGTTAATCTCTCTCTTTCTCTCTCTCTCACTCTTTCTCTCTCTCTCTTTCTCTCTCATTCTCTCTCTCTCTTTCACTATCTTAGATTAGGGGTCTGCAAACTTTTGTGTGCCAAATAATTATTTTTAATTTATTCAGCGTGCCATCATTCTAAAAGTCAACATGCGCCACCAATCAATTTCTTGTATAAAAAAAAACAACTTGAGTTGCATTTTCGGGGGTCTTCCGATCGCCAATTGTGGCACGCGTCTCATAGGTTTTTTATCCCTTAGATCATAGGTTCTCAATCTTTTTCGGCTCACCGCCCCCTTTTACAATTTTTTTTCCGCTCACCGCCCCCCAACTTACTTTTAGCGCCCACTCCCTCCCTCCCCCCCACACCTCTGTACTATAGTTTCCGCAATTTTTTTTAGGCGGACTAGACTTTTTGTGTGATTTATTATCTTTAACAAAAAAACTGAAAGGGAAACATATTGTAGGAATTAATACATAAACAAACTACCTAAACAAGAGGCTTCAATAAATCAATATTAATGTGAATCGTTTGACTGGTGTGTTGCTAGTATTAATATTTGCTTCAATTTCGGTTGCAAAATACTTAGGTCTCCACGCCTCACTATTTGCATCTTGTTTTTCTTTTTTGACAACCAAATGGTATTAGCATAAAATCCACTTTCCACAAAAGAGGGTGATAAGAATGCAATACAAAATTGTTGCCAAAACTCACAGACCAAGAGAAACTGATTGATTTTCTCCCAAAGAATCGCATTTGCTTTTCAAAAAATCGAGCACCGAATCCAAGTCTCATACATTATGTTTAAACAGTCATCTTTTGTTTACCAACGCACCTCTGAGTGAAGTAGCCATCACTTGTAGTCCTCGTCAATGAACAATATTTATTTTGCCACAAAGTACATAAGAACAATAAAGGCATAGTCAAAGACATAACAAGAAAATTATAAAAGTGGCAAACAATAATAAATTATATCGTCATCTGCTATTCTAAACTGCTCGCCATTCGCTCATTTACTTTCAGCTTTTGGTTCAACTTACACCTGTGAACAGATTTTATCGCGCATCAAAGCTGTTTTAAGCATACAAAGAGGTTATCTACACTTGATCATTCATTAATTGATACAGATTAATTACATTTAAACGAGTTTTTTTATGCTCATCTTCTTTAATTAAACATAAATATAATTCATTATAAAACAAATTTATTTAGAAATATAAGAGACTTTTTAATAGCACTATATTATGTAATTCTGTAATTATTAATGTTTAAAATATAAACTCCTTAAATGGACATAACAATTAATGCAGGAAATATTTATTTACAACTGTTTAACGTAAATTATTTTAATCCTCTAAAAATTAAATGTTGTTATGAATACCATAATGTTGAATGTATAAGCTTATAAAGAAATAATAATAATCAGTAATATTTGTTACATTACAAACAGAACGTGTTCGGCATCACTATTGAATCAAATGTAGAAACATTTGTTAATTAAAGGGAGATAATTAACCCGTTTCCTTTGAGCTAATATTTTTAATTTTTTTTTTCTTGTATAAAAAAATAAATAGGTTACACTTATAACTTTGAAATGTAAAAGTATTTGAAAATTTTATAAATATTATATGACTAAAGAATTTATATGTATATTTTCAAGCATTACATTAACAACCCAGTTTGTTTGATAGCTACGTATCTATACCGCATAACGATAGTCGTGAGTCTTGAAGTCGATGTGTATAGATTCAAAAGATTCAAACGTATGAAAGGACATCTCGGTAAAACTGAGATCAAAATAATAATATTAGTAGATGTCAAGGCGAACCAACCATAGGACCAAACAGCCGCACACCATAATTGTCAAATACTGACCCCTACTTCATCAAATACTGACCCCTACTTCATCAAATACTGACCCATACTTCATCAAATACTGACCCCTACTTCATCAAATACTGACCCCTACTTCATCAAATACTGACCCCTACTTCATCAAATACTGACCCCTACTTCATCAAATAATGACCCCTACTTCATCAAATACTGACCCCTACTTCATCAAATACTGACCCCTACTTCATCAAATACTGACCCCTACTTCATCAAATACTGACTCCTACTTCATCGAAAAGTCATTGCGATTCCTATTACTAATTAGTTTAATAATATGAATGTCTACTGTTGGGGGATATCAGATATTTAGCATCACTTGCGTTTACATATTTCATCCCAAAACCAATAGATTCAAATAGCTGAGGTGTTAAAATTAAATCAGATACGTTTGTACCGCCCACCTTCCCTCACCGCCCTCCTGGGGGGGGGGCGCTAACGCCCCTTATGCCTTAGATTATCAAATTCATAATTAAATACATAGTTATTCATAGCTAAACCACTACAGAACATCTAAATAGAGCCGTCAATGTTTTCAACAAACCCCAACACCTACTGGACGTTGAACCGAACAATCCCATCTAACTTTTGGGCATTGCGTGCGATTCCTCTAAACAACGGTTCTCATACAAATCCAGTATAAGGACACAAGTAGAATATCCAAAAGCTTTATTATTTACGATAATCAATTCAAGCTATTTAAAAAAAAATACAGCGTCTATAAATTTAAAGTTGTTTTTTTTTTTTTTAAATTTCACATGTGAACTTATGTTACTGAATGTGGTCTTTTTAATGGGATTTTATTTTTCATGGTTCTCTTTTAGCTAGCTTGAGAAACCATCCAAAAGGTAAAACGTATCAAATTGGCGGAAACCTGTGGTCTAGGTGACAGGTCAGTTAACACCAATAATGCGAGATGGGGTGAGGCTATAATGACGTGTATAGGCTTACATTAAATGACCTTGACACGGAAATCTTGTGTTTGTTAATGTCTCGGACAAGGTGACGGCGTGGGGTTTAAATAAAAAAGAAGGAAAGTTTTGTATATGTCCGCATGTACGTGTGTTTGTGACAATACTATATGTGTTAGTGTTTGAATATGTTTATGTATTAGTGTTTGAATATGTTTATGTGTTAGTGTTTGAATATGTTTATGTGTTAGTGTTTGAATATGTTTATGTGTGTTTGTGGCAATACTATATGTGTTAGTGTTTGAATATGTTTATGTGTGCTTGTGGCAATGCTATATGTGTTAGTGTTTAAATATGTTTATGTGTGTTAGTGGCAATACTATATGTGTTAGTGTTTGAATATGTTTATGTGTGTTTGTGGCAATACTAAATGTATATGTGTTAGTGTTTGAATATGTTTATGTGTGCTTGTGGCAATACTATATGTGTTAGTGTTTGAATATGTTTATGTGTGTTAGTGGCAATACTATATGTGTTAGTGTTTGAATATGTTTATGTGTTAGTGTTTGAATATGTTTATATGTGTTTGTGGCTATACTATATGTGTTAGTGTTTTAATATGTTAATATGTGCTTGTGGCAATGCTATATGTGTTAGTGTTTAAATATGTTTATGTGTTTGTGGCAATACTATATGTGTCAGTGTTTGAATATGTTTATGTGTGCTTGTGGCAATGCTATATGTGTTAGTGTTTAAATATGTTTATGTGTGTTAGTGGCAATACTATATGTGTTAGTGTTTGAATATGTTTATGTGTGTTTGTGGCAATACTAAATGTGTTAGTGTTTGAATATGTTTATGTGTGTTAGTGGCAATACTATATGTGTTAGTGTTTGAATATGTTTATGTGTGCTTGTGGCAATACTATATGTGTTAGTGTTTGAATATGTTTATGTGTGTTAGTGGCAATACTATATGTGTTAGTGTTTGAATATGTTTATGTGTTAGTGTTTGAATATGTTTATATGTGTTTGTGGCAATACTAGATGTGTTAGTGTTTTAATATGTTAATATGTGCTTGTGGCAATGCTATATGTGTTAGTGTTTAAATATGTTTATGTGTGTTTGTGGCTTTACTATGTGTGTTAGTGTTTGAATATGTTTATGTGTGCTTGTGGCAATGCCATATGTGTTATTGTTTAAATATGTTTATGTGTTTGTGGCAATACTATATGTGTTAGTGTTTGAATATGTTTATGTGTGTTTGTGGCAATACTATATGTGTTAGTGTTTGAATATGTTTATGTGTGCTTGTGGCAATGCTATATGTGTTAGTGTTTGAATATGTTTATGTGTGTTTGTGGCAATACTATATGTGTTAGTGTTTGAATATGTTTATGTGTGCTTGTGGCAATGCTATATGTGTTAGTGTTTAAATATGTTTATGTGTTTGTGGCAATACTATATGTGTTAGTGTTTGAATATGTTTATGTGTGCTTGTGGCAATGCTATATGTGTTAGTGTTTAAATATGTTTATGTGTGTTAGTGGCAATACTATATGTGTTAGTGTTTGAATATGTTTATGTGTGTTTGTGGCAATACTAAATGTATATGTGTTAGTGTTTGAATATGTTTATGTGTGCTTGTGGCAATACTATATGTATTAGTGTTTGAATATGTTTATGTGTGTTAGTGGCAATACTATATGTGTTAGTGTTTGAATATGTTTATGTGTTAGTGTTTGAATATGTTTTTATGTGTTTGTGGCAATACTATATGTGTTAGTGTTTTAATATGTTAATGTGTGCTTGTGGCAATGCTATATGTGTTAGTGTTTAAATATGTTTATGTGTGTTTGTGGCTTTACTATATGTGTTAGTGTTTGAATATGTTTATGTGTGCTTGTGGCAATGCTATATGTGTTATTGTTTAAATATGTTTATGTGTTTGTGGCAATACTATATGTGTTAGTGTTTGAATATGTTTATGTGTGTTTGTGGCAATACTATATGTGTTAGTGTTTGAATATGTTTATGTGTGCTTGTGGCAATGCTATATGTGTTAGTGTTTGAATATGTTTATGTGTGTTTGTGGCAATACTATATGTGTTAGTGTTTGAATATGTTTATGTGTGCTTGTGGCAATGCTATATGTGTTAGTGTTTAAATATGTTTATGTGTTTGTGGCAATACTATATGTGTTAGTGTTTGAATATGTTTATGTGTGCTTGTGGCAATGCTATATGTGTTAGTGTTTAAATATGTTTATGTGTTTGTGGCAATACTAAATGTATATGTGTTAGTGTTTGAATATGTTTATGTGTGCTTGTGGCAATACTATATGTGTTAGTGTTTGAATATGTTTATGTGTGTTAGTGGCAATACTATATGTGTTAGTGTTTGAATATGTTTATGTGTTAGTGTTTGAATATGTTTATATGTGTTTGTGGCAATACTATATGTGTTAGTGTTTTAATATGTTAATATGTGCGTGTGGCAATACTATATGTGTTAGTGTTTGAATATGTTTTTATGTGTTTGTGGCAATACTATATGTGTTAGTGTTTGAATATGTTTATGTGTGCTTGTGACAATGCTATATGTGTTAGTGTTTAAATATGTTTATGTGTTTGTGGCAATACTATATGTGTTAGTGTTTGAATATGTTTGTGTGCTTGTGGCAATACTATATGTGTTAGTGTTTGAATATGTTTATGTGTGTTAGTGGCAATACTATATGTGTTAGTGTTTGAATATGTTTATGTGTTAGTGTTTGAATATGTTTATATGTGTTTGTGGCAATACTATATGTGTTAGTGTTTTAATATGTTAATATGTGCTTGTGGCAATACTATATGTGTTAGTGTTTGAATATGTTTTTATGTGTTTGTGGCAATACTATATGTGTTAGTGTTTTAATATGTTTATGTGTTTGTGGCAATACTTTATGTGTTAGTGTTTGAATATGTCTATGTGTGTTTTTGTTTGAGTGCGAAACGGATATTTTTTTTTTTTAAAGGTAGAGATCTGATCTCTAGGCTTTATAAAGTTTAGATCAGACGATCTTATGACAGTTCTGGACTATAATGGCTGCCCTTGCTGCAGTTGATGACCACGTTTGCTAGTTGTATGTAACTTACAGCTGTTACCCCCCCCCCCCCCACACACACACATACACAAAATATGGTTGCGACAGCTTTCAGAGTGATGAGGATACAAATTCCAATTTCTACCCGATTCTTTTAAAAGTGTAAAAGTAAAAGAAATCAACAATCTTAGCTGTATTATCTTTGTGAAATTCAAACTAAAATTTAGCCTACATCTGGAAACCAAGAATGTGTTTAAATTAATACGGTAGCACAAATAAGGGCTAACTTTTGAAATGTGTAGACTGCACAATAGAAAGCATTTCATCAAACAAGAAAACCGTAAAAACGAAGTTTTTATTATACTCCCTTTATTTGCAAACCACGTGTTTAATGTATAGAACAAATAAGTAATATCATACCTTATGAATTTCAACACTAAAATTTCCAATTGGTAATGTACGGCTTGCAGTAAACACAACACTACAAAACTAAAATTTCGAATCGGTAATGTCGGCAAATACATATCTAATTATAACGATTGCGCATTTTTTTTTAAAATGTGTCAAGCATATTTTTTTTTCTACCTTTGGGCCGAAAAACTATACAAAGTTGCACAGGCATATCTCTTATACTTTCCTTTTAAGAAATGAATATTGTCATAAGTGTAGTATTATTAAGTTCTTTTAACTGAAAATTCGATAGGATGTATTGTTAGTCGGGGCAAGTCTGCTGTCCAAATTTCAGCTCGATCGGACCACGGGAAGTGTTCGAAAAATCGAAGCCAATTTTTGCATCATTGCAGACAGACAGACAGAAAATGCAACTTAAAATAAAGGGAGTAAAAACGAATATAGTCAAGTCAATTAATTTGTATTAATTTAGCTTGTAGTAAGCCGTAGTCTTTCTTTGCAGAGACTTTTTTTTGTTGTAAGTAGGACAGACACAGCAATATGATAGGCAGGAAACTTTACTTGTGAGTCGGCGAGTTTATTAATAGTAGCAAGTTATCCTTTTTTTCCCATTATAGATTATAAAATTTACAGTTAATAGAGCTAGTTGTCTAATTCAGTGGTCGGCAACCTTTTTATAACAGTGTGCCAAAGCATGATTTCTAATTCATTCAGCGCGCCAACAGTCTAAAGGTCATCCTGCTGTAGCACTAAATTTCTGGTAGAAAAGACTTGAAATAGACTGTTTGGGCCTCTTCTGTGTGCCATTGAAAATCCCTCGGCGTGCCAAGTCTGGCACGCGTTGCGTAGGTTTCCGAGCCCTGGCCTAACTCGCCTACGCTAAAGAGGGGCGGTTAGAAGCTTTGGGGGGGGGGGGGGCGCTGACGTTCCCGGGGGCGATTTGGGGGCGGTGAAGGCAAGTGGGCGGTACAAGCGTACCTGATATAATTTGAACACCTCAGCTATTTACTCCCTTTATTTTAAGTTGCATTTTCTGTCTGTCTGATTGCAATGGTGCAAGAATTGGCTTCGATTTTTCGACCACTTCCCGTGGTCCAATCGAGCTGAAATTTGGACAACAGACTTGCCCCGACTAACAATACATTCTATCAAATTATTTTCAGTTAAAACAACTTAATTATACTACACAGATGACAATATTCATTTCTTAAAAGGAAAGTATAAGTAAAATTTTGGTTTCACTTTAAAAATGCCTGTGCAACTTTTATAGTTTTTCGGCGCAAAGCTAGAAAAAAAAATTATGCGCTAAGATTTTTTTTGGAACAATTCATACTGAGTAAGGAGATATTTTTGAGATTTGCGACACAGATATTTTTCTGTACGTTTCATTTGCAGTAGTCAATTAATTATTTAATTACATGATGGTAAACTTAGTTTGCAAATAAAGGTTTTCTTGTTTAATTGATTAGTTTTTGGATGAAATGTGATGTAAACGCAAGTGATGCTTAATATCTGATATCCCCCAACAGTAGGCCTACATATTACTAATTACTAGTAAGTAGTAATAAGAGAGATGAATCGCATGGACTATTTTAACAAGTAGGGGTCAGTATTAGACAAGCATGGTGTGCGGCCGGCTCGTCTTATGGTTAGTTCACCGCACTGTCAAACGACACGACACGGGATCTATCCCTGTCGCCGACCAATTTCTGTCGCCCAAACATTTGCTAATATCAATGCTGTTTTGATCTCAGTGATGTCCTTTAATGCGTTAAAGACTCAATGCATTATGGAAATAGAGTATCGTTAAGCGGAATGGATACGTAGTAATCGTACAAACTGGGTAGTTAATGTAATGTTTGAAAATATACGTAGGCCTATAAATTCTTTAGTCATATAATATTTATGTCATTTTCAAATACTTTTCACAGTTTGATCATTTCAAAGTTATAAATTGTAGGCCCCTATATTTTATATAATATTTTATATTTTTATACAAGGAAAAAAAAAAGAAACTTTAGAAATAATAGCTCAAATGAAACGGGTTAATTATCTTCCTTTTTTTATTAAAAACATCGTTCCTCATTTGATTCAATAGTGATATCAAACAAGTTCTGTTTTGTAATATAAAAAAAAATTACTGACCAATTATAAGCAACAAGCCTCTTGTTTAGATAATGTGTTGATCTATTAATTCTTACAATATGTTTCCTTATCAGTTCTTTTAAAGATAATAAATAAGGACACAAATCTAGTCGGCCTAAAAAAAATTGCGGAAACTATATTGACCCTTTAACGTCCAGAGGGGTGGGGGAGTAGACGTTAAAAAAAAAATTGGGGGGGGGGGCGACGACCGGAAACAAAATTAAAAGGTGGCGGTAAGCCGAAAAAGGTTGAGAGCCTTTGGTTTAAAGGAGCAGCCACAATTATTAAGCTTTTTTCTTTTTATTAAAAAAAAGTTTAATATTAGATTAAGAACAAACAATTTTAGAAAGACCGAAATGACATTTGGATCTACTCAAAACTCTCTAGCTTAGATTTATATTATCCTACCATTTCACAAACATAGAATTCCACACGTTACATTAAAATTTAAGTTAAGATGCATTTAGTTATATAAAAGACTATTTTTTAAGATACTTTTTTTTCAAAGCCAAACTTTTAAATAAACTCTGTGTCTAAAAAAAAAGAACAACAAACAACTGTACATATTAACATATTAACTTAGTAGCAGAGAGGACTTCACCTTTGAATACATTAGGCATACACGTATCTCTCTTTTTATAAAAGATAGGCCTACACTCGAAAGGACAAAGACGTCCTGTACAGTTATCATTATCATATGCGAGGACGTGGTGTGCTGCTTGGTGACCATTAATGCCATGTCCAGAATATTTAATTAAACAAAGCAGTCAGGTCCAGAGAGAAGGCTAAACAATTAATGCCCTTGGCCGGGACATGTGCACGGTGCAACCTCTACCGGCCCCCCTCTCACACCTGCCCCCCCCATGTCCCCACCCCCAGTATACCCCTTCCGCTCCAGTCAATAGCCAGAGATGCAGATTGCATGCAGACTGGACCTCTTTGTCTCACACAGCAGATGTCCATCTGGTCGCTGGTGCATGTCTGGTTTAGTGACCGCACTAGGCCATCAAGGAGCACTGAAGTGAGTGAGAGAGAGAGAGAGAGAGAGAGAGAAAGAAAGAGAGAGAGACTAAAAAGAAGGTCAGCTATTCAATGAAAAACAAGTTAAGTTTAAAAAAATTTATTTGAAAAAAATGTTATCTTTTACAAATGTTATCTTTACGAAAAGTTATCTTTAAGAAATTTTATCCTTGAGAAAAATTATCTTAAGAAATTTTATCTTTAAGAAAAGTTATCTTAAGAAAAAAAACACTCAAATGTTTTCTCAGAAGTTAAATGTTCTAAACAAAGAATATATATATAGGTTAGTGTTCGTGTCTAATGGCGGATTTTTTGTAGGTGCGCTGCAAACTGCAAACCTATAACACGTGGCCGCCAATCTGCCTGTAATATAATAAACAGGTCATTGAACGAGTCGGTAGACTCGTAGAGCAGCCAGTGTGGGATCTATTAAAGTTTAGCTCTTATATAGGAGGTGTTTCTCAAATGATTCACCCGTGCCAAATTTCACACTAGAAACACATCGTTGTAGGCCTATCTGCGTCGTTTGATTAAAATTGTTTACATTTCGGACCTCAATGAATGGCCCCCACATTCAATTCTTCCCCGTGACCTACTTTTAACTAGGTCGATCCATAGTCATAGTACCAGTCGCTGTTGTGGACAGAAGACAAAAAAAAAAAATCTGATTTGGAGTATGCCCCACTCTTCAAAAACAAAAAAAAGGAGGGGGAGTGAGTCTTTTAAAATGGGGGAGGGGGGAGAGGGCGGGGGGTGCCTCCTTGTTGACAGATTGCCAGCCCATATTTTGGTCTTTCTAGGAGAAAATAGAAAGACTAGCCTGTTCGAGAAACTAATTCTCTCCCCCCCCCTCCTTTTTGGGTTTTCTTCTATCTACAGATCTGTGAATATTGGACAATGAATACATGCGTTAAAATGGTATAAACCCCATATCAACTAAATTCTAACACGGTTTTTATCCATATCTTCAAAGTTGTCCATCCTTTCACATAAATATAGACTGTGACAGTGGTACCCAATGTCGTAGTAATCTTTATTGTTACAATAATACTTGTAGTCAAACTAACACCCACTGTCAAAGTCACGGCCAAGTGACAGCTACAGTCACGATGGTGTCGACGTTCACAGTCACAGTTACTTTTGCCAACATTATCTAATTCTAAGTGTCACGGTAATATTTAGTCACAACGATACCTACTGTCTCAGTTATACCAACTGTCACAGTAAAGCTGTCTGTTATAGTAATACTAACTGTCATAGAAATACCAATTGTCGTAGTAGTACCAGCTGTCACAATAATACCGACTGTCACAGTAAAGCCATCTGTTATAGTAATACTACCTGTCATAGAAATACTAATTATCGCAGTAATACCAACTGTCACAATAATGTAGCCTAAAATGTCACAGTAATGTAAAATGTCCAGAGTAATGTAAAATGTCACAGTTATATTTGTAAAATGTCACAGTAATAAATGTAAAATTTCACAGTAATGTAGCCTAAAATGTCTCAGTAATGTAAAATGTCCAGAGTAATGTAAAATGCCCACAGTAATGTAAAATGTCACAGTAATGTAAAATGCCCACAGTAATGTAACATGTCACAGTAATGTAAAACGTCACAGTTATGTAAAATATCAGTTATATAAAATTTCACCGTAACGTAAAATGTCACAGTAATGTAAAATGTCCACAGTAATGTAAAATTCCACAGTGATGTAAAATATCACAGTAATGTAAAATGTCACAGTAATGTAAAATGTCACAGTAATGTAAAATGTCACAGTAATGTAAAATTTCACAGTAATGTAAAATGTCCACAATAATCTAAAATGTCCAGAGTAATGTAAAATGTCACAGTAATGTAAAATGCCCACAGTAATGTAAACTGTCCACATTAATGTAAACTGTCCACAGTAATGTTAAAATGTCTACAATAATGTAAAATGTCACTGTAATGTAAAATGTCACAGTAATGTAAAATTTCACAGTAATGTAATATTTATGAGTAATGTAAAACTTCACCGTAATGTTAAAATGTCTACAATAATGTAAAATGTCACAGTAAAGTAAAATGTCATAGCAATGTAAAATGTCACAGTAATGTAAGATATCACAGTTTTACCAAGAAATTATTTTAACATTCATAAATCCTAACAACAAATTCATTCAATAATAAAATGCCATACCATTTCGTGTAAAGCATAGGCAACTATTTGTATCAATTATATTCCCATAGCTAGCAAATGGTCAAGTGACGTCAAGTTGTTATTTTGCTCTAGTTTTAAGTCTCTTCTAGACAGGTATTTCAGGTAATCTCATATCAAGATACGTCACGGTAATGACTCTCTTAAAAAAAAAAAAAGAAAAACATGAAAAAGGAAAGAAAAAACAAACGTCATTAGAGTTAACGTTCTTGAATTTTAAATAAAGAAAAACTTAAAACGCAGTAGCCAGTGGTCCCGACTGACCCACATTTTGAACGTAAACATCACAACAAGAAATTGTGTGAATCATATTATTATACTTTTTTTTTTCACAGTATGATTCATGGTCCTTTTTTCTTTTTTTTTTCTTGGTTAAGGAAGGACTAACAGGTCTTTGTCTCTCTCACTAGGGCAGTCGATAATCTCCCCTTTTTTCCTTTTGTGCACTAAATCTGACCAACCATCATGCATTTATCGCTTTTCAGAAAAAAGGAGAAAAAAATATAAGAATTTTTTATTTTCATAAGTTGTAAGGGTTGGGACTGGCGAGTGGTGTGTATTTGTGTGTGTGTGTGTGTGGTTGTGTGTGTGTGTGTGTGTGTGTGTGATTGTGTGTGTGTGTGTGTGTGTGTGGTGTGGTTGATAGTGGGTGTCCAGAAAAAGTAGAGCACGGAGGGCTTTAATTGGGGGAAGGTCGGAGGGTGGGGACAGGGGGAGGGGGAGGGGGTGCGAAGTTTGTAGCGATAGCCAAACCAAGTAAAAAAAAATGGTGCTTTTCTATTATTATTTCTTCTCGTCTCCTTCCCTTTAGTTTGTGCTGGTCAAGTGGGCTTTGCGCTGGTGATGGGGGTGGGGGTGGGGGGAAGTGGGGAGCAGGAGGGACCAGAGGGGTGGGTGGGTGTGTGGCCACGGGGGCTGTGGCAGGGGGTAGGGCTTTTGTGGCGTAGATCAGAGTGAATGCCGGCTTGATGGTCAGTGCGGAAACGCCTGCTGAAGAATGACGAGGTGTACACGAGACTGCACATTTGCACACACACACACACATACTCACACATACACACAAACCCATTTGAAGTTTTCTCTTTCAAGGACAGAATATCTCCTAGTTAAAAAGGTCAGACATTTTTTTTTCTATTTTTATTGTTATTTTTTGCTAATTCTTTTTGAAATTCTTATTTTAATCAACATTAGATTATTTCAACTTTGTTGGTAAATTCTATGCTTCTAAAAAATTAGGCGTAAAATAAACAAATAAACATAGGCTAAACTATAAATATTTATTTATATTTATTGTCAGTGTGTGTAGGCAGGCCTTCCTCCACTATAGGTCTATAGTTTACAGTAGTTATACTTTATATGAAGAAGATTATCTTACATTATGTGATATTATGTCAATATATATTTTGATTAAGAAGTCGTATGCTTAAAGGATCAGTAATAATGACATTTTTAAATAGAATCCTCATGTTAATGATTCACGTTAAAAAGTCATATAAGACTTATTACATTTATAAACCATTTTACTATAGGAAAGAATATAACAAAAATATAGACAAAATACTCTCCATAAAGATACTACATTCAAACTTAGTAATAAAGCAAAATATCTAATTATAATACAAAGGAAGACAAAGAGATAAAAAACTTTTCTCTTATAGCAAATGTAACGGCAAAATAATAAAAACTCTCTTTCGTCCCTAGAGGTACTTGGCCTTGGAATGGGTTACCTGAATTAGTCAGGAAAACCAAACATCTTCACCAAGTTAACATCAGTTAAAGCTAGACTCAAAACACTGTTGTGCTTTAGGACGCAATACATTTCTTCATAGAAGAATCGTCATTATAATTATGACATACTTCTAAGATAAGTCACATTAGGACTAAGGCAACGACGTTATGTGAAACAAAACTCTTGAAAATATATTATTACTAGCTATATTCCCCGGCGCTGCCCGGAGGAAAAATTAAAGTAAATATAATAATTATTATTTGCTAAAAACATTTAGGAAAGTAATTTAAAATAAATATTGTAATCGGGTTAAAAATAGGCATGTCTTTTTATTAAAACAAATCTAAATTACCTGGTATTACTCGTAGATTTACAATCTCTTAAAAAAAAAAAGTAATATCAATTAAAAAACAAATTGTAGAAAAAAAAGGTACAGACTAACTGGAGAATCGAACCCGGGTCGCCCACATGGCACAGTCCGATACGTTAACCACGTAACTAGCGAAGACACATGTCCGAAATGAAATTGCAAAAGTATAATATGAGACAATAATGTCACGTGCCTTTAAATTAACTAATATGATTGATTGAACACACACACCGTCTAGTTTATATATATATAGATATTGAGGCGTTATTATATACCAAGTCGGTTAAGCACTTCAATTTTGATGTTACATGAAGTAAGACTTGGAAGTTACATTAAGTAAGAATTTGTCGTAACCTTTTTTCTTGTGCGAGTGCCTAAAAAAAATGCAGCATTACTAACATAAAATAAAATGGGCCAGAAAAAAAGAATATTAGATAGAGTATAGATTTGGATATTAGTTTAGCCTTTATGTGCATAGATTAGCAGAAGAAATACGATTTACGTATAAGAATGAACGATATTGATTGATACATGAAAAATATTTTAATAAAAACAACGCATATCAATTTTAAGAAAGCATATTATGTGTTTATATGCTGTGTGTGTGTTAAGGGGTGCATTTATTGTATCTATTATGTATCATTGTGAATTTATATATTATATATAAAGGCTACACATATTAAAAATATTAAATTAGTCAACGATATAATAAAAGGCTGTAACCGTACTCTGACCTATTTCTTCATGCAGATTTAATGTTCACCGTCGCATGACAAGGTAGACAAATCTCAAGGGCCTTACTTGTGAGCATTCAAATAATAATATTAGTGTTATCGCTCTTAGACAAACATACTTGTATACACTTGATCTCCACGACGACAGCTACAAAGAATTTTTATACAAATAGTTCATCCAGACATCAATTATATTAACCCCTGCACGACATAAGTGCTAAGACAATGATGGCCACGAAGAAGACATCTTATAAAAAAATAATAGCATAATAATATGCAGTGAAAGATAACAACAACAAATATTTAAACAAAGAAAATATAAAAAAGGAAAAAAATATTATAGAAATGGCCAGTGCTTTGCCAAGGAGGAAAAGAATAGCAGTGATTGGTGCAGGCTCCAGTGGACTGACTGCGGTGAAGTGTTGTTTGGACGAAGGCCTAGAGCCGGTATGCTTTGAGAAATCCAACGACATCGGAGGCCTGTGGAAGTACTCGGAGTCCTGGGCCGAGGGCCGGGCCAGCATCTACAAGAGCCTGGTCATCAACACCAGCAAGGAGATGATGATGTTCAGCGATTTCCCGCCGCCGGACGAGTTCCCTCCCTTCCTGACGCACGCCCAGGTGCTGACCTACTTCCACGTGTACGCGCGTCACTTCCGGCTCCTGCCCCACATCCGGTTCAGCACGGAAGTTCGGCTGGTGCGCAGGTCCGAAGGGTACCACGCGGACGGGAGGTGGACGGTGGAGTCCGTGTCCCTGGCGGCCGGGAAGGGAGCTGTCGTACAGGTTGAGGACTTTGACGGAGTCATGATCTGCAGCGGGCACCACTCCTACCCGTACACCCCTCGTGTACCGGGAATTGAGAACTTCCGTGGCGAGGTGATCCATTCGCACGCATACAAAGAGCCAGGGGCATTCCAAGGCAAAAGGGTTGTCATTCTAGGTAAGTATAAAGTCGAAACACAATAGTTTTCAGACATGGGCAAATGTAGAAATTCGTTTTGTTGTTTTTCTCCAAAATAAGGCGGCAAGAAAAGGTCTTTATTAAAACAGTTACCCCAAATCTTTAGTATTGACACAGTATTGTTATATTGTTATACAGCAAAACTAATCCCTGAGTACGCCCATGATCCACGAATGTTATAGTTATTTATAAGATACTATTTGAAATCTAAACTATAATAATATCAATTTTAGTTTATGAACCTCTAGTCTATGTCAATTTGGGGGACAGCAGGGGAAGTAAAGCTAGCAATCCACTTTTCTTTGCCACACCCTATAAGGCATGCTATTAAGTAGTTCACTACCCCAGTGGTCGGCAACCTTTTGATAATAGTGTGCCGAAGTAGGATTTCTAATTCATCCATCGTGCAAACAGCCTATCCTGCTCTTATCCCGTAGAAGAGACTTGAATTACCTTTTTGGGGGGGGAGTCTTCCGCGTGCCATTGAAAAGTCGCTCTGCGTGCCAAATCTGGCACGCGTGCCGTAGGTTGCTGACCACTACACTACCCCCCGTTTATCGCTGTTGTCTTTTTCAAGGCCAGTCGACTCCCCCTTTTAAAACTGACCCGAAGAAAGGCATAGATTCGTTTGGGGAAAACTTGCTGCTTTACATGTAGGTCCTCTTGGGCCGTTGGGGTGACACATATGACAAGCGGAATACCACCATACTATCGTACACACACACACCCATGCATTTTGCATACATTTAATCAACAACATTCATTGTATTTATTTTGGTAAAAAAAAAGGACAATAATTTAACCGTCCCCATCCGCCATATCATGGGCACCGTAGCCGAGCGGAAGCGCGTTCGACTGGCGACCCGAAACTCCCTGGGTTCGAATCCTGTTGCAGGCTAGGATTTTTTTCCCCGGACTTGAGGGCACCGCTGAGACTACCCAGCTCTGATGGGTACCTGACACTAGTTGGGGTAAAGTAAAGGCGGCTGGGCATTGTGCTGGCCACATAAACTGGTGAAAGCTATTTCCCCAGCCCTATGATTATTTTTGTTCGAAGGCTAATTTACTTGTACATATCTATCCACTTTAACCCCCCCTCCCAATTTCCATAAGGTACAAACATCTGTGGTTAAGAACCGCTGATGTAATAGATAAATAGGGGCAGGGCCGTATTTAGGATTGTTCGGGCCCTGTTCCCAAATGTATGTCGGGGCCCTGTTCCCAAATTTATGTGAGGCCCCTCGTGGTCTCGCCCTGCCTTCCACATAGGGCCTACCTCAGAAAAGGGCCGTTAATTCATATTACATTCTGTAAAATCATACATTTTATGTTGCGCGTAGCTTGGTTGAACTGGAGCGCTTTAAATTGTATGGGAATAAATGAATTTTATTTTACATTTTCAACCAAATATGGGGATGCCACTCAAACATTTCTTTTTGGGATGTGTGGGGGCCCCTTTTGTGTGTGGGCCTCTGTTCCAATGGAACATGCCTTAATACGCCACTGAATAGGGGATAAGAGATTTCATTTGATAAACAAAAATGGCCACAGTGTCCAAAGATAAGTGCATTTTATGGTATAGTTTTGCTCCGGTAAATAATATTAACGTTTACTTTGCTATTGTTTCAAAAGGTCTGGGCAACTCGGCATCAGATATCGCGTGTGACTTGGCCAAGACATCACAGCAGGTAAACTGACTTGTCATACTATTCTACAGGACATGTCTAATATATCAAATCTATGTTAGATTGTTAATATTACTATTACTTTACTTGGAAAACCAATAAAATTTGTTTATTTTATTATAATTAAGTTTTAATGTTGCAATGCTCAGATAAACATATGGACAAAAAACACTTTCCTTATCCCTTAAGTGAGAAATAAATGCATATAAGTACTCGTTCTTCCCGAGCATAGAATTGGGTTACCTGAACAAACCAGGAAAACAAGTAACTTAACATCTTTTAAAACATTAATAAAGATGCAAGACTAGACTCGGACCACGGATGAGCTTAAGGCACAATAATTTTCTTTATAGAATGAGCCAATGAGCGTCTGTAATATATAAGATAAGATGAGATACAAAATTTGTTTTCTATATATCTAAGTTTTTAAAAAATTTGAATGAGTAAAAAAACACAGGCGTACGTTTGTATCTTAGTCTACAATACATATTAAATGCATATCTACTTGGATGTTTCATTGTTATTGTAATAATTCAGCACAAGATGTCTGTGGTAGCCACATCATGTCACGCTGTTCCATTTAACTAGTATAGCAGCTTTCCTTAGTTTCCTTGGCCTCGGCTTGCATGGGGATTGTGTGGCCAGATCAATGATAATCCATTTTTTTTCTTACTTTTTACCCATTAATCTCAGCTATCATTCACACTAGAATACATTCTTGCAAACGCTGGAATAAAAAAAATAGATTCAAACCCTAGTCTTAAGGAAACCTATGCCAAATTTTCATCTACCTGAATGTTGTACGCGTGTTGTGTATTGATTATGTTATTTTTGAATTTATGTTATTTCCAATGAGCTTCAATACACGTGAATGCCTCACAAAGATAGCATTGCCATGTTGTAGTTTGTATCTTTTTCTGCAAGGTCTATCTGAGCTCCAGGCGAGGGGCGTGGATCGTGCCCAGGACAGCCTTCTGGGGTCTGCCCGCGGACATGCTGGCCAACAGCAGGGTCGTGTTCACTCTGCCCATGAAGCTGCTGGACTGGTGCGTCCAGAAGCAGGCGAACTTCAGGATTGACCACGACACGTACGGGCTGCGCCCACAGCATGGGTGAGTGAAGAATCACTGAAGAATGGATTTTTTTTAAATTGAACACTTCTGAATTTTCCATTCATTCGATGGGAATTTGAATGCATCAATGTTAATCTTGCAAAATAACCCAGTGACTATATAGACTTTCTGCCCAAGTATTCTAGTTTCGATACAATGTCTATAAAAAGTTGCTTTATAACCCTTTTGAGCATTTGTTTCTATTGATGAACTTTAAAAAGAGGAAGATATATAGCAAGTTACCTAGCTTTAAATTCTACTGAAATAAAAAATAAAATCTCCAGTATCTTAAAAACTCAGTCTTATGTAATCCTAAAATAAAATATTTTTGGGTTATAGTTAACCTTAAGCGATTTTGGTTGCTATTTAACGTTATATGGCATAATCTATTTGGGTCTCTATATATATATAGTACTGCCGCTTTACTTAACAATTATTAAAATCACACATTTTTACCTTTCAATATATTTGTTTAAATTAGCCTTTTAACAAGGACTACTTCAGTAGTCCTTGCCTTTTAAATATTTAACTATTAATCTTTCGTTAAACATTTTTAGATCCATACTTTTATAGGAATTTAATCCGTTAATTCTACATTTATTTTAATTTTAATATTACTTTGTCCTAGGTTTGTAAAGTTTTAAATTATTAATTAGCTTTATATATCTTTTTTTTAGCCTAGATAATTATACCCGTGTTCTTAGTTGTTTGTTGCTCAATGTTAAATGCGCTCTGAGCTTACATTACGTTTCTTGGCAGCGCTATACAAATATAATAATTATTATTATTAATTATATATAATCGTTATGTGTGCCATCTGAGTCAGGCGTGTCATAGGTTGCCGAGGTATGCACACCATCGACAGTTGCTTCGTCTTCCAGGCTTTCACTTTCAAAATGAAGGACTAAGAAATTAGAAAAAAAAAGAAAAAAAAAAGATTTCTCTATGTTAGAATTAAAGCTTCTATTCCCGTTATCATGGTGAAAAATCCAGACGCGAATCACTTGTGGTCAGGGTGGCTAAAAGTCATTCATTTCCTTCCATTGATCCCCCACAGGGTGCTCAACTGTCACCCGACCATTAACGACGAGTTGCCCATTCACCTGGTGAGCGGGCGGGTGAGGACGAGGACGAGGATAGCCAGGGCGGAGGCCCACGGAGTCTGGTTTGAGGGTGACTCCACGTTTTGCCCCTGCGACGCCATCATCCTGGCCACTGGCTATGACTACCGAGTGGACTTTCTACAGGAAAAAACATTTCAGGTAAACAAAGCGTTTCTTTATAATAATTAGTGAAATACTCAATTATTTTCATGTCAGTCTTTCCCTCCTTTGAAAACCTATGTAAGTTAACCTTTAAATCATTCAATTCGTTCTTTGTAAATCTCCTTTAAATCTTTATATTTCTTTATTTTTAAATCTACAAAAATTAACTTTTAAATCATTCCATTTCTGTCTTTTTAAACCTCCTTAAATCGTTCTTTAAATCTTTATATTTCTTTCTTTTAAAATCTCCTAAAAGAAATTTTGTTATCATTAAATTTTTTATCTTTTTTTTTTAAAAATTAAAAATTTTTTTTAACTCATTCTATTTCTTCCTTTTTTTGCATAGTCTTTAATTTAATCGTCGATCGTTTTATTTATTTCTATATTTTTAGTTCTCTTTTGTTTTCCTTCTATTTAAACTTAAACCTTTTTTTTTAAATTAAATGAAATCTCTTTCAATTCCCGTCAGTCCCTTAATGTTTTTTTTTTCATCTGTAAATAAGTTTTACGTTATTTCTTAAAATAAAATCACTTACTTAAAACCACACTTGCTAATGTTCTTTTTTTTTTCCATTTTTTTTTTAAATTTTTTATTGCCTTTTTTTTGTTTCCCCCCCCCCCCCCCATTTCATCCATCTTATAAGTATTTCGGTGGAGTAAAACAACACAAAAACACATTGTGGTATTTTTGTGCCATGTCATTTATTTGCAGTTAGTTTTGCCCTGTCTGAATTTACAACTATCTATGCCCTATCTTAACGACTAGCCATTTGTCTTATACGTTTATTGACGTTCATTCTAGACCTAAAATCGTTACATCCTTGGCACAAAACTGCGGGGGGGGGGGGGGGGGGGGGGGGCTACAGCCCCAGGTCGTCATGTTGACAATCCTTTGTAGTAAACGCAGGCGCCCAGCCGTACATTTGCATAGAGTCATCTTTTATATATTTATTACACCTCGACTTGTCTTATAATATGTTCCTAAACAGATCGTCGAAAACAAGACCACGCTGTACAAGTACATGTTCCCACCACACCTGCCCCACCCGACATTGGCGGCCATCGGCCTGGTCCAGGCCATAGGGGCCGTGATGCCCATTGCAGAGATCCAGAGCCGCTGGTTTGTGAGTCTTATTGCAGGCAAGTAGTTCCGTTAGTACTTGTTTAGTTGTTGTAGGGCTATTACTGCAGTTAACTAGTTTCCTTAGTACTTGGATTTGTTCGTCAGTTGTTGTATTACTGTTTGACATAGCGTTATTATTATAATTTCGTTGCAATAAGAAATAATATGATTCTCCTTTGTCTTACATTTACTTCGAATTCACTAATAATTTTGTATACCATGATTATTATAGTAGGCCAATATAGTAGTTGTAATATCGATATTAGCCCGTGCAAAGATATAACAAATATAACATAACAAAAATAACAAAGAAATAAAAACAGATAGTCATAATAATTAATGACATATTAATCTTAAAAATCCAATCAGATTTAATCTTCGTAATATTTTTTGAACAAAATAAATTTTGTCTATTTATTATGAAATCATTAAACAAATTATGTCATAGTTTATTTTCAAATGTATTTCTACACTTACTTTCTAAACGTCTACTCTGTCAACATAGAGTAAATATTAATTCGAGACGTTGAAATAGATATTCTTAACCAACAGAATTATTTGTAATTTTATTTTGGCTCAAAAAAGTTCTTGTAGTTTTAAATTTTGGTTAGTTTTTTGACGTTGTGTTAAAAAAAAAGATTTTTTTTAAAAATCCAAGCAGGCAAGACAAAGTTACCCAGCAGTCACGTGATGGAGGAAGACATTCAAAGAAAGAAAGAGGCCATGAATAGAAATTACGTCGGTTCCAGACGACACACCATACAGGTGATAATAATAATAATAATAATAACGGTGCTTATATAACGCATATGCCGTTGGTGACAGTTCTATGCGCAGACGACAGTTACAGAATACAGACAGACACGAAATATATAGTAATACGCTAATTCTGCTGACGAAATAGGTGAGTCTTCAGCCGGCTCCTGAAGGTGTCATAGCTAGGGCTCTGGCGAAGCTGTAGTGGGAGGTGATTCCAAGCGGACGGTCCTGCGTAGGAAAATGAACGTTCGCCAGCGGACACTAGCCTCACACGAGGGATCCGCAGAGTAAGCGCGTCAGATGCCGAACGAAGTGGGCGGGACTGGGTGTAGAGCTCCATACAAGAGCGAAGATAATCCGGGGCACAGTTATTCAGGCACCTATAACAGAGGGAAGCCAGCTTATATGAGATCCGGTTGTTGATGGGTAGCCAGTGCAGAGATCGGAGCAGAGGATTGATATCATTTGACTTCTTCTTCTTGAGAACTAGTCGGGCTGCGCAGTTCTGGATACGTTGGTAAGTCAGATTGACAGTGATTGTAATAAGGTCAGGTCAACCAGGTCTGAATGCTGGCCAGGAAAAGCTTTGAATCATGACCGAAAAGAAATGATCAGCAAGGCAGTAAAACATACACATAATATTCTGCTCCAGCCGTTTATATCCTTATCCCTTATGCAAGAAAAAATGCACATAAGTACTCTTTCTTCCCGAGTGGTTTCTGGGCATGGAATTGATTCCCTGAAGAAACGAGGAAAACCAGTAACTTAACATTGTTTAAAACACTAAGAGGAGCGTCTGTAATATATAAGATAAACCAAAACTCACATTTTATGGATGCAACATAATATTCTGACTCTCGCGGAAAGGACTACAGAGTCACGGCAAACATGCTACTGGAGAGCTGGTGTAAACGCACCACAAAGACATATGAAACCTAATTTGTCTAATGAGACGAATGAGCCAATGGCGACTTCGCCTGATTAATGCCAACGCCAGGGACAATGACAGCGATTAATGATTATATAAATTCTTAAGTAGTCCTTGAAATTCACTTAAAGGCCATCCTTCCCACAATGCAGTGCTAACACGGTTTTACGTGGGTACCATTGGCATATAGTTAGATAAGAAGATACGATAACAAGAAAACCATAAAAACGAAGTTTTTATTATACTCCCTTTATTTGCAAACTAAGTTTACCATCATGTAATTAAATAAATGATTAACTACTGCAAATGAAACGTACAGAAAAAATATCTGTGTCGCAAATCTCAAAAATATCTCCTTACTCCGTATGAATTGTTCTAAAAATAATCGTAGCGCATAATTTTTTTTTCTAGCTTTGCGCCGAAAAACTATAAAAAGTTGCACAGGCATTTTTAACGCGAAATTAAAATATTTCTTGTACTTTCCTTTTAAGAAATGAAGTGTAGTATTATTAAGCAGTTTTAACTGAAAATTTGATAGGATGTATTGTTAGGCGCCACAAATCTGCTGTCCAAATTTCAGCTCGATCGGACCACGGGAAGTGGTCGAAAAATCGAAGCAAAGTTTTGCACCACGATTGCAGACAGACTGACAGACAGAAAATGCAACTTAAAATAAAGGAAGTAAAAATATCTGCTGGCCAACACAATCCCCTAATATGCTCCGACCACAGGCAAGGGGCGAACTTTACTCCAAAAAAGACCAAAACGCAATGATAGACCTATCTGTTCCTTTACATTTTTTTTATTTATTTACTCTTGTATTATTTAAACTTATGAATTATTCAATTTCTTATCCTTGCCGACAGTATGGAAAAGCGATAAAATTGCTACCGTCTTTCTAAATTTTTTTTTTTTTTGGTTTGCTTAGTTCTTGTTTTTTTTTTAGGTCTAATAACTGATTAACTCTTAAAGACAGGTGCCTAGAAGTTTTATTCAGATTTAGAAACTGCAATTGCATTCATATTATTATACGTTTAAAATACGTTTAAAAATAGTAGCTTTATTTTATGTTTATTTTTTTTAAATTAATAGTATCTATTCTATGGTGTTATTGAAGGAGTTGCCCCGCCACCCAACACCCCTTGTAATATGATTTTTTTTTATAAATGCTCAACATTTCTGAGTTCGTTTTACAACATGTCTTGTGCTCTGTCTCCGTTCCCAGACTTTCTGGATTGACTATATGGACCAGATATCATCCGAAATAGGGGCTCGGCCGAACCTTTGGAAAATGTTACTCTGCGATCCTGAATTGGCCTTGAAGTGTTACCTAGGGCCTTGCCTTCCATCTCAAGTAAGAAAACAAACATAATAGAGAACAAACAGAATATATAACATACAGAATATAGAACATACAGAATATAGAACATACAGAATATAGAACATACAGAATATAGAACATACAGAATATAGAACATACGGAATATAGAACATACAGAATATAGAACACACAGAATATAGAACACACAGAATATAGAACATACAGAATATAGAACCTACAAAATAAAGATCATACGGAATATAGAGCATACAGAATATAGAACACACAGAATATAGAACACACAGAATATAGAACATACAGAATATAGAACCTACAAAATAAAGATCATACGGAATATAGAACATACAGAATATAGAACACACAGAGTATAGAACATACGGAATCTAGAACATACAGAATATATAACATACATACTATAGAACATTTAGAATATAGAACATACAGCATATAGAACATATATAATATTATAGAACATACAGAATAATGAACATACAGAATATAGATCATACATAATTATAGAACATTCATAATATAAATCAGGGGTCGGCAACCTTTAGCTAATAGTGTGCCAAACTAGCATTTCTAAATCATTCAGTGTGCTAACAGCTTAAAAGTCAACCGGCTCTATTATACTTTTTTTTTTTTTTTTGTAAGGCAATTAATTTAACTTCGTTACTTCAAAACAAAGGAAATTTATAGAGAAAATGATTAAAGACCAAGTGAAGAGCTTTTTATCAAAATTGAGTTAACATTTGATTTTGATAGTAAATAGTGTATTCAGTATCTGAATGTTCAAAAAAAACATTTATACAAAATATCAAAGATACATTTTAAGTAATTAGTTCAATATTTGCACTTAAATGTGTGTGTTTTTTGGATGATTACTCCAAATCTCGTAGCCATTTGAGATGTTTTTATTTCCGGCAATATAGGAAAGTGACGTAACTTAAAGGATTCCGACTAGGAAAAATGAATATTGTCACGTGTTTTGAATCTATTGCCACATGTTTTGAATCTTTTCCCGGTTCTTATTTTTAACAAAATGGTTAAATATAGATTTATAGCGTCTATTTTTATTTATTTATTTCCCTTGTGATACGTCACTGCCGTATGAGGCTATTCCAAATCTCGTTCTTTTGAGAACAACCTCTTCACTTGGTCTTTAAATTAAAGATTTTTATTTATAATAAAAAAAATTAACGTATTTTATTATCATCCTTTTTATTTGCATTAATAGCAAATACACAAAAAATTTATTCTATTACCAAACTTTCACATTTATGGTAATTACCTTGTATACATTATCATTATGATTATCTATCAACTAGCAACTGCTAATATCATTTTGTGAGGATTTCTTTAATTTGTACAATTTGTCTAAGCGGTATCATTATCGTTGAGCGGAATTGATCTCTTAGTAATCACACAAACTGAGTAGTTAATGTAATGTTTAATAAATGTGAATATTATAATATATAATAATATTATAATAATTCTAATTTTTAAGTCATATAATATTTATATAATTTTCAAATACCTTTTTACAGTTTGGTCATTAAAAAGTTAAAAATTGTAGGCAAATAAGTCTTTTATAAAAAAATACAAAAAACAAACAACATAATATTAGAAATATTAATGCAAATAAAAAAGGTTAATTATCTCCCTTTAATTAAAATAAAGTTTATAAATTTGAATCAATAGTGATAACAAACATGTATGTTTTATAATAAACAAATATTACTGACTAATTATTATTTGTTTATATAAATCCAGCACTATGGTATTCTTTACAAGATTTAATTATTAGAGGTATAAAATTAATTTACGTTAAACAGTTCTAAAAAAACATTTCCTGAATTAATTGTATGTCCAATTAATCTATGGAGTTTTTCTTCGTAACATTATTAATTACAATACAACACTTGCATTTTATAATGCTATTAAAAATCTCTTATTATATTTATTAAATTAGTAAAAACAAATTTTTGTTTTAGAATTACTTTCATTTATATTTAATTACAGAAGATGTGTGTAAAAACTATTTTAAATGTAATTAGTCTATATCAATTAATGATCGCCTTGTCCTCAAATGCTCATGGGTAATTTATAATGGTAGGTAAACATATTTAATCATTTTTGAGTAGTGAATTGTAAGTGACTTTTTTGAATGCTTAACACAGCTTTCATGTACAATAAATACTGTTCACACGTGTAAGTTGAACCAAAAGTTGAAAATAGAGCGAATGGCTGAAAGCAGACGACTTTCTTAACAGCTTCCTTCCAGATTTTTCTCGCAAAGTGGCACCTTTCGATACCCATTTTATCATTCCATTTAATCGGTTGAGTTTTAAAACCGACAATATTCTTCCAAAAAAAAAAAAAAAACACATTTACATCTGTGAAAGTTGTAGTAAGAAGACTTGAAGGGGATATGTAATATGAGTCCAGGAATTTGAAAGTCTTGCCATTATTTGTAAACTCCGCTTTGAGCGCTTCGATATACCTCTGAAAAAGTTCACCTACCTATCTTGATACATGTCTTTATAAAGAAAAGTAAATATAGTTAAATGTTTTCAAATTAATTTTACTCAAGATATATGCAAATCCATCCCAGTGGTCTCACAGTTCAAGTGCTGTTTGACCCCGTCCTTGTGAATGTAAGTTCAACTCACTGAAATGTGTCGCTATGTCATTCAGAAACATCGGTTTCAACATTCATTCAGAAACATCAGTTTTCCTCATTGAGAACCGGAAATATTTTTCAGCAATAAAAAACACCTTTTGGAGGTCTCTCGCGTACCATTGAAAATCGCTCTGCGTGCCAAAGTTTGGCAAGCGTGCCTTAGGTTGCCGACTCTTGATATAGATCATACATAATATAGAACATACATAATATAGAACATACATCACATAGAACATAGAGAATAAGAAACTTACAGAATATAGAACCTATAGAATATAGAACATACAGAATATTGAACATACAAAATATAGAACATACACAATATAGACCGTACAGACTATAGAACATACATATTATAGAACATATAGAGCAGTAAAGGAAATAATAAAACCTATTGATAAATCATCTAATCAGGATCGGCTCTAGGGTCTGAACCCTCATTAAAGTGCCTTCGGTGGGGAGAAACTGAATAGTGTTAGTGCATACTTTCCTATTTTCTAAGACAACTTAAATTAAAATACTCTTCGCCTTTCATTACTCAGTAATTCGTCTACCTATGTGAGTAGCATGCAGAGGTACTAAACTTTAATTTAGTTAATATTTTTTTTACTCCCGAAATAAATAAAAATCTTCAATTATGCGCCCCCAAAAAATTTTGCGCCCTAGGCGGCCGCCTAGGTTGCCTATATGGATAGGCCGGCCCTGCATCTAATCATGTCTAATCCTAATAATTAAGAATCGTCAATCCCAACGATCTAAGTATGTAATTTAAAACATTTCCATTTTTTTGTCTATTAGAATGTCGAAGAATTATCGGGAACTTACCTTTAGCAAAAGACATATAAGCCTACTACTTTTTTTTTTTCGCATTTTTTTATATATACATGTAGTTAAATTTCTCTTAACTCTTAAAGCTGCTTGTATTGTTTAAAGTAGGCCTATTATAAATCTGTATTCCACAAAATAGAAATGAAATGGTAGTTCACTAAAGTAAGGTATATCAGGCAGTATTGAATGTAACACATGTTTCAAAACATTTACTTTACAAATAGCTTCATATCTGTGTTGAGAATTTTTGTTAGTACCTTGGGGGTTTCACTTTTTTTAATATTGTGTGCTACAACATTTTTTTTACAAAATTCCTTTTAGATTTTGTAATCTTTGGCCTTGGTTCCCCCCAAAAAAAATCGTTTTATACATTCTGGTCTTTGTATTTCACTGAAAGCATGTTATTGACCAAACTAGGTTTTCAGAAAACTGCGCTATATTTGCCATTTTAACAAATTTATATGTAATCGTTTTTTTTTAAATTCCTTTTTTATTGCAATTCTAGTATCGCCTGTGTGGGCCTGGCGCGTGGGGTGGTGCCAGACAGTTCATCATCAATGCTTACTTCAGGGCCAACAAACCGAAGCCAGGTTACCGCGCCAGCGTCTCTAAGAACAGAGCCCACCCCGTCCCAGCACTAGCGTCCAAGCAAGAAGACTGCCTGAGCTCAGGGAAGACGCAGATGGCCAATGGCAGGTCATGCAGGAAGGCGGTGGAGGAGGACCACTGCAGGCAGTGTCGGAGTTTCCTGTCGCCCGAGTGGGCCACGCTGATGTTCTACGTGATTCTGATGGTGGCCTGCGGGTTTGTCTGGTTCATGGGCGGACTGCTGGACAAGGCCGGGCACCTCCTCAACGACCTGGACGACGTTGGCCGACGCTTGACTATCACCGAATGACAGCGGCGTTTACACATTTGATGGATTCCAGAGGAGGAGACGAAGCCACAAGATATGAATCCGATTGGCCGAAACATTTCCCAAACCTCGCATGTTTCCAGAGAGGTTTCACTGTGGCTATTTTATTCGGACGTGACTCGAGATGCGCCTATGGAAGGCTGACTGCCAGTGGCGTATCTACTACTCAGATTACCAGAGGTCACATTAAGGCGCGTCTATTATCCCCAACAAAATATGGGCCCATGCCTTATTACTGAAACTACAAACACACACACACCACATGCCGTACTAAACTAAATGTATTTATATAATCAAGTATAACATCTTGATTCAATATTAATTTATTGTATGCCTTGTATATTAAGTTGTCATGTTCATTAAAAAAGTTTTCATCGAATCACTTATTGATTACACTCTCCTAATTTTCTTTGTTTTAGAATATTTACCTTTACTGTCTGTATAAATAATGTCTGCCTACTGTCTGTATAATGTCTGCTTGCTGTCTGTATAAGGTCTGCCAATTGCCTTCAAGTTAACAATGTAAAGATTCTTACATTTGTTCCCGGGACTGGAGGGTGGTCCGATTCTGCCCAGCTCTGACATTAATTTGGAAACTAAAGTAAAAAAAAGGAGGCTGGGCATTGTACTGGCCACATAATCTCCTAGTAAGCCGTGGTCGCAGAAACTGGTGAACGCTGCTTCACCGGCCTTATGATTAACTTGGTCCAAAGGTTACTTGACTACCACGTGAGATTCGATTCGAAGGTAAGATATATGATACCTGAAGAAATAGGGGCCTACACATCAAATTTAGGTAGTGATAGCGCCCTGCAGAGTATCAGCTTACCTTCTATAGCTTAATAAAGAGTATATTTCCCCGACGTCTACAATTTATATTATTGTTCTAATAAAAATTTATATTATTGCTCAAATTTAGAATATTTGTCCAATTTATAGATCTATGATTGTTCTAATGTAATAAATTGTTCTAATGTATGCTAGTGCTCTTTTAAGATGGTTCAACTTTAACACACACACACACTTACCCTCACATACTGTCAAACATTCCTTTCCACATAAGCTTACTTATTATATTATATTTACCTATACTTACAAGCTCTAAAACTACATACTTATTATATTATATTTACCTATACTTACAAGCTCTAAAACTACATACTTATTATATTATATTTACCTATACTTACAAGCTCTAAAACTACATACTTATTATATTATATTTACCTATACTTACAAGCTCTAAAACTACATACTTATTATATTATATTTACCTATACTTACAAGCTCTAAAACTACATACTTATTATATTATATTTACCTATACTTACAAGCTCTAAAACTACATACTTATTATATTATATTTACCTATACTTACAAGCTCTAAAACTACATACTTATTATATTATATTTACCTATACTTACAAGCTCTAAAACTACATACTTATTATATTATATTTACCTATACTTACAAGCTCTAAAACTACATACTTATTATATTATATTTACCTATACTTACAAGCTCTAAAACTACATACTTATTATATTATATTTACCTATACTTACAAGCTCTAAAACTACATACTTATTGTATAAAAAGTTACCTATACTTACAAGCTCTAAAATACCTACACACGAAGGTAGCACCTTTCAATGTTCATAAATATTCTGCTATTGTCATTGTTTATGACGCGTGACATAAATAATGTAAGTCTTCTTAAGGGACGAATAGCGAACAGCTTATACGAAACCGTCCTTTGTCAAATCAACATAAAAGACCAGTTGAAATCAAACACAGCTTTAGACTATTTCCCCTTGGACTAAAATACTTTGATTAGCGTATTTAACCTTCAATTTGGCAAATTGTGTAATTTAAATGTAATCTATTCCCTTGTCAGTCCAGTGATCTCCGTGTTTAAAGAGAAAACAACAACACACAACAGGTTTATTTTTAGCAACCCAAACAAAAGTACACTTAGATATTTTTATGTTCATCGTATCTTATACAGATACATGTATTTAAAAAAAAATTAAATCAAGGTGCGGGGTTTTTAACTTATTTGTACACAGGGGTTCCCAAAGCGTAGGCCTAAGTCGCGGTATCTTTACTGCAGAGGATTTCATTTATATATTTTTTTTTCCATTTTGGAGTCGATTGATCAAATTTGACGTCTTGAGCTGTGGTGGTGTTTTTGAGCTGTGGTGATGTTTTTAAACCTAACACTTATGATTCCTTTAAAAACAAACTGCAACAACAAACGACCCCACATCGAGCTAAGATAAGGCCGACATTAAAATGTATTAAAAAAACAACAACAACTACATTTAAGCGTAAAAGCCTTAAGACACCTTATGCTATTTAAACCCGTAGTTCATTGTGTGTACATGGCTCAGGCAGAAATGTACAGCAGACGATAAGTGCTGATTCACGTTCGAGATTTAATATGCATAGCTTTCATGTAGTTTCCTTATTATACAAACGAAGATGTCACAGTCCGCTGGTCCTAGCGCTGGTACATCTACAGCAAGGCCCACCTTCTGAAGAATTCCGCGTCAATCGGAAGCTATTTGGAAGATTAACTTGTAGATTTAGTTTTGAAATTTGTGTGTGGGCGTTTAAATCATTGGTTCAGTGCACACCTAGTTCTGTTTACAGGAACGAAGAGTTGAAATAAAACAATATATTGTTGTTAGGTCTTCAAACTTAGATTACAGATAGGCCTAAATGGTTGGATTAAAGAAAACAAAAAGTAGGTTTGAGATATAAAGATGTATTTGAGATACAAATATGAGATAATATAAAGATTTATTAGAGATATAAAAATGGAATTGATAGTTACATTTTGATTTGAGACATTAAGTTGGATTTGATATAGAAAGATGAATTTTAGAAATAAAATGTGATTTAAAAGTAAATTTGATTTGAGAAATAGCATTGAATTGAGAAATAAGGCTATAAAAATAAAGTTTCTTTGATATAAAGTTTGGATTTGAGAAATAAATATTGTATGAGATACATAGTTGGACTTGAGTTCTAAAGTTGCATTTGGGATTTAAATAGCACAACATTGAAAATGCCATTGAAAATTGCTGTGCGTGTCAAGTTTGGCACGCATGACGTAAGCCGTAGTTTGTCGACCCCTTCTCTAACGCTTAAACAAGTACTTCTCCAGCAAACCATGCATGGATTATACAGTGCCCTCACACGGGGGGGGGGGGGGCGGCAGAGGTGGGCGTATGCCTTGGGGCGACACTTCCAGGGGGGGCGGCAAATGTAGTCTAAATATAGCAAATATAGCACTTAACAAGCAGTTACAGTATGCAAGGGGGCGGCGCTGAGACTTTATGCCCCCCTCTGCCCCTCCTCTATTTGAAGGCACTGTGTATATCTATATATATAAAAAGACAGTGTTAAGCCCAGCGAGGATCCCCATTGGTCAATTTGAAAACACGTGTGTCACTGACCTATCTAGGCCTAGCCCAATATACGGTCTAATAATTTTTCACATCGGACGTGTGTCTTTGATAGCTCAGTGGTAAACGTAGTGGACTGCTATACGGGCGACCAGGGTTCGATTCTCCAGTTAGACTATACTTTTTTTTTTTTCGACAATTAATTTTTCAAACTTTTAAAAACAAAAGACATTGTAAATCTATAGGCAATATAGATTTTGTTAAATAAGAATATTTGACAATTTTTTTTACCCTATTACAATATTTATTTACTTTCCTAAAAGTATTCAGTAAGTGTAGTTTATAAATTTGTTATCTGCACCTCAGACAGTCCTTTTTTTTTCACCGGGCAACGCCGGGCAATGTAGCTTGTATATATATATATATATATATATATATATATATATATATATATATATATATATATATATATATATATATATATATATATATATATATATGCCTATCTATATATAAAAAGACAGTGTTAAGCCCCGCGAGGATCCCCATTGGTCAATTTGAAAACATGTGTGTCACTGACCTATCTAGGCCTAGCCCAATATACCGTCTAATAATTTTTCACATCCGACATGTGTCTTCGATAGCTCAGTGGTAAACGTAGTGGACTGCTATACGGGCGACCAGGGTTTGATTCTCCAGTTAGACTATAATTTTTTTTTTCGACAATTAATTTTTCAAACTTTTAAAAACAAAAGACATTGTAAATCTATGGGCAATATAGATTTTGTTAAATAAAAATATTTGACTATTTTTTTTACCCTATTACAATATTTATTTACTTTCCTAAAAGTATTCAGTAAGTGTAGTTTATACATTAGTTATCTGCACCCCAGACAGTCCTTTTTTTTTTCACCCGGGCAACGCCGGGCAATGTAGCTTGTACACATATAAAACTACTTTCAAGTGAGACTACACACCTCTATCCCGCTCTCCTTGCCCCCCCCCCCCCCATTTTCTCCTTCTCTCCCTACTTACTTATGTACAACGAAGTTTTCTAGCTACCCATCTACGTACATTACCTACATACCTATCGACCTATTTACACTTTTGTTTACATACATACCTACCTACTACCTAGCCCCATACCTAACTATCTATCTATTTATTTATCTATCTATCTACCTACCTACCTTACTACGTTACCTACCTACCCACATATGTACCTACCTACCTACCCACTTATGTACCTACCAACCCACCTATCTAACTACCTACCTGTATACCTACCTACTTACCTATTTATCCATCTCTCTCTCAGTCTCTATTTATCTATCTACCTACCATCTATCTATCCGGCTGTCTATCTTTATACCTATCCGGTGTCTGCCTGTCACTGCTTTCACTAATTATCTTGATTTGCATCTAACCAACTTCCAATAGCTGATCATTCTACCTACTATTCATCTGCCTTTACACCCTATAGGCTATTTATTGAAAAAAAATGTTTGTCTAATAAATCTACAATTTATATAAACAAACACTCTGCATTAAACAGAGGCTATTTCTCCGAGAGTTGGCATTGAATCAACATAAGATTTGTATCATTTTGACAAAAAATTGACAGCACAGAATAATTTACCAGCAATGCTCTATTTAAGCTTATTTATTTCCATATTGACAATACATAATATATCTTACATATTGCAAGTTGTTGGAATATATTTTTTTCATTGAATCAGTCAAACAGCGACGCGACAAATAAGTAATCAACACACACCAAAAAAAAAAAACTAAACAAAATCAAACAAAATTAATGCAATGTAAACAAAATCAAATAAATAGTAAACAAATTAAAAATAAACTAAACTTAAAGTAAACAAAATCAAACAAATAGTAAACAAATTAAAAATAAACTAAACTTAAAGTAAACAAAATCAAGCAAATTGTAACAAATTCAACTACAAATAAACAAAATAACCCAATGAAAGTAAAGAAAGTGAAATAAAAATTTAACAACAACCAAAAAAACAACAACTACTATTTCAACTAACTAAACAAAATGATAAACAAACTACAGCATATAAAATGGAAACAGAACCAAACATAAACTAAAAGTAAACATAGACAAAAATAGTAGTAGTAGAAAACAACAACATTATATCCAATATAAAAATAAAAGTGCTAATTAACTTTTTTTTTAGAAAGGCTAACTTCATCTTATTTCTTTAGGGTAGCTGGATTAATCACTCAGTTGGCACATTTACACAATCAATCGAACCACTCAGTTGGCACATTTACACAATCAATCGAACCACTCAGTTGGAACATTTACACAATCAATCGAATCACTCAGTTGGAACATTTACACAATCAATCGAACCACTCAGTTGGAACATTTACACAATCAATCGAATCACTCAGTTGGCACATGTGCACAATCAATCGAACCACTCGGTTGGAACATTTACACAATCAATCGAACCACTTAATTGGCACATTTACACAATCAATCAAATCACTCAGTTGGAACATTTACACAATCAATCGAATCACTCATTTGGAACATTTACACAATCAATCGAACCACTCAGTTGGAACAATTACACAATCAATCGAATCACTCAGTTGGCACATGTGCACAATCAATCGAACCACTCGGTTGGCACATGTGCACAATCAATCGAACCACTCAGTTGGAACATTTACATAATCAATTGAATTACTCAGTTGGCACATGTGCACAATCAATCGAATCACTCAAATGTCACATGTGCACAATCAATCGAACCACTCAGTTGGAACATTTACACAATCAATCGAATCACTCAGTTGGCACATGTGCACAATCAATCGAATCACTCAGTTTGCAGATGTGCACAATAAATCGAACCACTCAGTTGGAACATTTACACAATCAATCGAATCACTCAGTTGGCACATGTGCACAATCAATCGAACCACTCAGTTGGAACATTTACACAATCAATCGAATCACTCAGTTGGCACATTTACACAATCAATCGAACCACTCAGTTGGCACATTTACACAATCAATCGAACCACTCAGTTGTCACATTTACACAATCAATCGAAACAACTCAGTTGGCACATTTACACAATCAATCGAAACAACTCAATTGGCACATTTCCACAATCAATCGAAACAACTCATTTGCACATTTACACAATCAACCGAACCGCTCAATTGGCACATTTACACAATCAATCGAATCACTTAGTTGGCACATTTACAAAATACTATTGAATCCCTTAGTTGGCAATTTGTATACAAAATATTGTATTGAATCACCTATTTTGAAAACATAGAAAGTAAACTGATGAAACAACAGCGCTTTTAATAACATGACAACTATAATTCAATGAAACCTTAGCTCGTTGCCATGGTAATCAACCACGTAGCCATGGTGATGACGACGGAAGAGTAAGCCAGCCTCTTTCCGGTACTCGCGTTTCCGTTGTCGTCACACCAGACTTGCGTTGTTGTCTGCTGGGTCGGAACTGTCGTGATGGGGAGGCTCACCCTGGAGACGAGCATGGGGATGAAGTCGTTCCAGAAGTGCTGATTTTCTGAGGCCATCTGCTGCTTGACCACGCAAGGGTAAGATATCTCCAGGTAATTTCTGTCGGCGGTGGAGAAGGCCGGCCACTGAGTGGCCACGTTGGTGCTCACCTGGTCCTGTCCGGGCGTGTTAGGATTACTAGGCGGGAGGACAACATTGACAAAATAAGTAAGTCGTGCCTTGAAAAATAAAACAACAACACTAACAATTACTATGCTTATTTATTTCCATATTGACAATACATATTATATCTCAGATATTCCAATGTTCTTTGGATACACCTCCCCCCCCCCCCCCCCCCCCCACACCATAACATCGTAAATCAGCAATTACAATCCAACACAAACTAAACAAAAGAAAAAGCTGAACTATAGTTAATAAAAAGTAATAAAAAAAAGAAGTATACGACCAAGAAGAGGAGGAGGCTCAGGCGCCGTCCATAAATGACGTAACATTCCTAGGGCAGCGAGATAGTCAAACATTTGAGACGATTTGTCACAATGGAATCGGAGTGTTCAAACAATGTGACGTCATTAATGTACATCTTTCTATTGACATTTCCACGTCAACAATATTCACTTAATTTATTACAGCAATTATATTATTTCTTCGCGATACTTTATCCGAGAATAACAATTGTGTTATTCGTCCCACATTTCCGTGGAAGACTACGTCTTCCAATAGCATAGTGGCTTCTCTGGAGGCCTATTAGTCCTATATGGGCCCTGAACGTTATTTTTTTTCTGCAGGAATTGCACACAAATGATGCGGCTGTTGGGTTTGGTAGCGCCTTGCAGGTTTGCTGGCCTTTTTCTATTTGTACGTTTTTGTTCAGCCCTTGGAGGTTCTGTTACTTTCTGCCAATTATGCCCCGGACGTTATAACATTTCGCCAACTGCCACTGTCGGCCGCTAGTGCCCCCCCCCCCCCCCATCCGCCTGGGTTTACGTCTAGTTCTTTTAATAATGACATAAAAAACATTAACAGTGATTCGAAACAAGCCATTTTGAACAATAGAGAAAAATGCTCTTACTCTTATGCTTTTTCGGGGGGGGGGGGGGGGGGGAGTATGAGAAGAGCCTGAGAACTTCGAAAAAGGATTCTGACAATTGGAGACGACTTGTCATGATGGCAAGAGGGGTTAAACATTGATCGAAATTACGAGACGTTATTTATGGACGGCCCCCAAACGTTAAGGGTAATGTATTTTATACATAGGCGTCCACGCGTGTCTATGGGGGATGGGTGGGCCAGGCTTAACTCCTGCCCTTTTGAAATCATAATGTTGGATTTTGTTTTGGCATTATATCTTGATAATTTTGTCGTGTACATTTCTCTCTCCCCCCTCCTCCCAAAACCTTCACCCTTGCTACCAGTCACTATAACGATACGTACCGTAATGAGGTAACTGTTAACTTACCCAGTCTTGATGAAGTTGGACCAGTAGGTCATGACGAACTTTGAGATGTCGAACGACTGGCCGTCGCTGACTTTCCCGAAGAGAAATGGCATATCGTCAGAGTGTGAAGTGCCCTTCAGCCAGGCCAGGCCGTTCGACAGGTAGTTCGCGTTGTTGCTTGGCAGACTCAGCTTGTACACGTACGTTTCCCCCGAGAGGCTGGAGTTCAAGTCCCGCGCCATCGAGGCGGCCAGGGCCGAGTTGGCTATTGGTATGGCGAAGGCGAGGTCCGTTAGAAATTTCACGGTCTGATAGCTAATGGAGTAGGTATCGTTTGGCTTGCCCCAGTCAACGTATCGATCCACGACCGCCTGTAGGATAAGGTCGTCTATGGTATCGTTGAAAGAATCGATGAACGATTCCGTAATAATAGTTTTAAATGTTGTCATCGATATCGGCTGTGTGAGAGCGTTATAAAGAATAGACGTATCTCGAGCTTCGTTCGATCTAAACAACGCCCAGAGCCTGTAAATGACTTCACCGTCTTCAGAAGTAAGTCCTACCAGGAGATCTTTGTTCAGGAATTCGCGTGGCAATGCAGACGCATTGTTTGAACCGAGAGCATTTTTGAACAAATCGTAAGGATCTTGTTTGACTAAGTCGCCGTCGACAGTAGGCTCGTAGACCAAGGAGAGTGGAACGCTGAGCGGGAGCACGGTCTTGGTAAAGGTGGATGCGTTTACCTTCATCAGGCACGCCTTGATGTCCAGGCCTTTACCCGGCCCTGAGATATTGCACCCTAAGAGGTTGGAGAGCCCAAGAGCAGTGGTGTATCCGGTCTTGGTGGTGCTCTTTGGCGCAGCCGGGTTCCCGCTCTGGGAGATCATCGCTCTGAACAGTTTGTCGTTCTCCCGATAAAGCCCATGGTACACGGTGCTCATCCCACCCGCCGACTGCCCGCCTATGGTTATCTTTGCCGGGTCACCCCCAAAGGCGACAATGTGTTTGTTCACCCACTTGATGGCCTCCCGTTGATCCCACAGCCCGAGGTTCGCCGGGATCGCCCCGTCGTCGGTGGACAAAAACCCCAGCGCCCCGAGCCTGTAGTTGATCGTAACGACTATGATGTCTCCATAGGCGGACAAGACGGAAGCGTCCTGACAGTTGCCGTTGTTCTCAAAGAAACCTCCCCCGTGTATAAAGACAAACACCGCCTTTGGAGGGCCAGCGTAAACAGGGAGGAGTGCGGTCACGGACGAGTTCAACTCCGAAGACGTCATGTTCTGAATCGGGACGTAGACATTCAGAAACAGGCAGTCCTCGTCCCTCGTCTGACCTTTCTGGCACGAGCTGATGGAGTCAGGCTGGTGGCAGATGTTCCCGAACTGCGTCGCGTTGTACAGGGTTTCGTAGGCGTACGGCTCCGGTTTAGAAAACCGCCTTTCACCGGACGGCGCCATGGCATAACGGATCCCGCGGAAGCTGGCCACGACGTAGCCGGTGCCGTTGAAAGAGACCGCGCTGGCGGTGCCTAGAAAGTCGTTGACCGTCACATCATTGGAAGCTGTTTTGATGGCTTTCTGACCGTTTCCAAACTGTAACAAGCCCCAAAAGAGAACTCCAATTAACACAACTCTTGCCATTCTGCAAGAATATCACTGTTTCGCTTATTAACAATTACGCTGTATTTAATTTTTTATTTCCCGTGTTATCAACACTAAAAACCACTTTTCAAAACAATTTTTGTCCACATATCTTGAAGAGAAAACCACAACAGAAACTTCTAACACATTTTACGATTTCAATAGACACACCAAAAAGAAACTCTTTCCGGACAAACTGGTTGGCTCTATATGGGGAAAAAATGTGACCATTTTCTTATTTCTTAAGCTGCCATTCATAAAAGAACATAAAGAAATCAATCAGGCGAGACCTGCGTTTGTATTCTGCAACGTAGAACGGAACGGCCTATATATATATTTTTTTTTAATAAAGTGTGCCAAAGTATGTGCTCTGACAAAGCAAGTAGGACTTTGATTATCTCACCAGTAGGTGGCGCCACGGTAAAGTACAAAAAGAAAAAAAAAGAAAACGGTTGTTATAATACTGTTTATAATATATATATGTAGGCTATATATATATATATATATATACAGTGCTTTTTTGTGACGGTACGCACCGGTACGGCACCTTTTTCACTGTTAGGAAAAAATTATTACTTTCTTGTATTTTAACGTTTATTATTAATTTATTATATTATTAATTTGTTAAAATTGAATTATTTGAAAATTGCGCGCAATAAGAATTAAAATATAAAATGCGAAATTGCTTTAAAAGTTAGGCAATCCATCAATGAGTACCGGCACCTATTTTTTTTACAAAAAAAAGCACTGTATATATATATATATATATATATATATATATATATATATATATATATATATATATATATAATGAGACTGTTTGTCCCCATACGGATCCCCATTGGTCAATTTGAAATCACGTGAGTTTGTGTCACTGACCTGTTTAGGCTTAGCCCTATTTACTGTCTAATAATTTTTCACATGGGACATGTGTCTGCGATAGCTCAGTGGTACCCGCAGCTATGCGGGCGAACCGGGTTCGATTCTCCAGTTAGACTATACTTTTTTTTTTCGACAAATATTTTTTCAAACTTTTAAAAACAAAATAGTCATTGTAAATCTACAGACAATTTAGATTTTGTTCAATAAAAATACTTGCCTTTTTTAAAATATTTATTTACTTTCCTAAAGGTATTCAGTAAAAAAATAATAATAATTTAAACATAAGATTTATAGATTTTGTTTAAGTGTAGTTTATAAATTTGTTATCTGCACCTTATACGGTACTGTTTTTTTTTCACCCGGGCAACGCCGGGCAATGTAGCTTGTATATATATATATATATACGGCTGTTGACATAAGAACCGCAACACAAGGAACATAGGGCAAACATAATAACCATACATTAAGCGTACAATTAAGATATAAGGTAATTATTTTAAGGTTTCAGATAGAAACTACAAAGAGACGAAGAATAGACATAATTTACAAAAATGTATTTTGCTTATCAATTGAATCTTTAGACTTCATTTATTTCTATACACTCCATCACCATTCTGAAATAAATAGCCTACACCCAGCGTAGGACTACCTTTACCTGTCGGGGTAGATATAATAAACAAATAATATTGACAACTTGCACAGCTACCAGTTTGTGACCACAATGGAGGTGGGGGGAGTTGTTAGGGATAAAACTGTCTTACCTGTCCTTTCGGATTATGCAAACGATCAGATTTCGATATAGGCCTGCATTATTTTTTTGGTCAGGGTTACTACAACTTTTCCTACTCGGATTAAGGCAAGCTGTCAAGAGTTTTATAGACTTTTGTTTAATTATTCTTGTTTGGTTTGATACCGAATAATATATATATATAAAACAACCTTGGATTTAGTTATATCAATGTACAATGAACAATATTTTATTTGCCACATAGTACAAAAGGTACGATAAAGGCATAGTCCAAGACATAACCAGAAAATTATAGCATTGGTAAATAGTATATTGAACAATAATAGTAATGCAAATATTAATAATAATAATGAACATAATAATAAATTAGTTAAAGGTATCCAAAAAATAAATTCAAGGGAATTAATTCATTTTAAAATATAATTTATAGAAGAAGAAAAAAAAAGGCGGTTGATTTGAAACTTGAAACATCCATTGGGAAAGACTATTGGGAAAATAGATTACAAGACCCAAATATTTCAAATGTTAAGAAGTATAAAAAAATACAAGGTGTATAGAGAAATATATGAAAAATAGACTTTCACGTTATACATATAGACTCTAGTTTCTTTATATTAAGCTCATGTGAGAACCAGTAGCTTAAAAAAATTGAAATACTTATTAAGACAATTTTAAGGGAGGTAATCACGTCTAAATTGCCTTCAATCTGTTTTTCTCTCATGGCGTCCCTTCGATAGGAAATACATCACGAGCTTAAATTACTGTTTATGTATAAATTAAAACATATATTCTCATCCAAAAACTTTGAAATGTATTTATTAAATGGATAAACCTACTGCAAAGTTGGATAACTTTAATTGAACATACAGAATATAGAATATGTAGAATAACCCGAGTGAGGGTCGTTGCGGCACCATTTTTTGACAGTTGGATAATTTTACGCCATTTGTCTCGGTCCTGCGCCGCCCTCTGGGGGTCTGCAAGAGACAAGCCGGTCCACTCCTTGATGTCATCATCCCATCTTCTCTTCTGCCTGCCTCTCTTTCTTCCACCTCGCACTGTGTCCTGCAGGATGGTTTTCGCCAGTCCTTCGGATCTTGCCACATGCCCATACCATCGGAGTTTTCTAGATTTAATGGCACTGAGTAGATCCTCATGAGGGCCGATGACGTAGGTGATTCGCTCACGGACAGCCTCATTTTGTAACTCGATCTTTGTAGGAGATGTTTACAATTTTACGTAGGCATCTCATTTCCAGGGCTCTGATTCTTTTCTTGAGATCTGCTGTAAGTGTCCATGTTTCACAGCCGTACATAAAAACTGCCATCACCAGGGAGTGCATCAGTCGAATCTTTGAGTAAAGTGAGATTGTCTTGCTTCGCCAGATGTTTTTTAGCTTGCAAAGTGCAGCAGTTGTTTGGGCTATTCTTGCAAGAATTTCCGGCTGGGATCTTACATCGGATATTTTTTAGTCATATAATATTTATATAATTTTCAAATACTTTTTTACAGTTTGGTAATTATAAAGTTAGAAGCTGTAGGCCATTAAGTCTTTTATAAAAAAAAATACAATTAAAACAACATAATATTAGAAATATTAACGCAAATAAAAAAGGTTAATATCTCACTTTAATTAAAATAAAGTTTCTAAATTTGAATCAATAGTGATGACAAACATGTATGTTTTATAATAAAAAAATATTATTGACTAGTTATTTTTTTATATTAATCCAGCATTGTGATATTCGTTACTAGATTTAGGCTAATTATTAGAGGTAGCCTATAAAACTAATTTACGTTAAACAGTTGTAAAAAAACATTTCCTGAATTAATTGTTTGTCCAATTAACCTTAAGAAGTATATCTTCGTATTATTATTAATTCAACGCTTGTTTTTTATAATGCTATTAAAAATCTCTTATTATATTTATTAAATGAGTAAAAACAAATGTTTGTTTTAGAATTACTTTTATTTATATTTAATTACAGAAGATGTGTGTAAAAACTATTTTAAATGTAATTAGTCTATATCAATTAATGATCACCTTGTCCTTAAATGCTCATGGGTAATTTATAATGGCACATACATATTTAATCATTTTTAAGTGACTTCTTTGAATGCTAACACAGCTTTCATGTGCAATAAATACTGTTCACACGTGTAAGTTGAACCAAAAGATGAAAAGATGAAAGAGCGAATGGTGAATAGCTGTTGACTTTTTTAACCAGTTTCCGTCCAGATTTTCCCGTAAATTGGCACATTTCCTTACTCATTTTATCCTTCTATTTAATTGGTTACGTTTTAATATCGCCAATATCCCTCCATTAAAATTAAATAAATTTACATCTGTGAAAGTTGTAGTTAGACCAAGCCAGATAGCCTAGAAGGGGATATGTAATATGAGTCCAGGAATTTGAAAGTCTTGCCTTTGTTTGTAAACTCCGCTTCTGAAAAAGCCTAACTACCTATCTTAATATATGCCTTTATAAAGGAAAGGACATATAGTTAAATATTTTAAAATTGATTTCACTCAAGATATATGCAAATCCATTCCAGTGGTCTAACAGTTCAAGTAATGTTTGACCCCTTTCCTTGTAAATGTAAGTTCAACTCACTGAAATGTGTCGCTATGTCATTCAGAAACATCGGTTTTAACAGTCAGTTTTCCTCATTCAGAACCGGATGTATTTTTCATCAATAAAAAACACCTTTTGGAAGTCTCTCGCGTACCATTGAAAATCGCTCAGAGTGCCACGTTTGGCACGCGTGCCTTATGTTGCCGACCACTGATATAGATTATACATAATATAGAACATACATTATATAGAACATAGAGAATAAGAAATATAGAACATATGGAATATAGAACATACGGAATTTAGAACATACGGAATAAAGAACTTACAGAATATAGAACATACAGACTATAGAACATACAAAATATAGATCATACATAATATAGAACATACATAATATAGAACAAAGAGTATATGGAACATACACAATATATAACGTACATACAGACTATAGAACATAAAGCAATAGTGTCATTGATAAAACCTACTGATAAATCATCTAATCAGGACCGGCTCAGGGGTTTTTGACTTCCTAGGCGAGAACAATTCTGCGCTCTCATTAAAAGTGCCTACGGTGGGGAGAAACTGAATAGTGTGAGGGAACATTTTCCTATTTTCTAAGACAACTTAAATTAAAATACTCTTCGCCTTTCATTACCTAGTAATTCGTCTGCCCATGCTAGTAGCTAGTAGTGCGCAGAAGTATTAAACTTTAATTTAGTTTATATTTTTTATCTCCCCAAATAAAAAAAAATCTTCAATTATGCGCCCGTCAAAAGTTTGCGCCCTAGGCGGCCGCTTAGGTTGCCTATATAGACGAGCCGGCCCTGCATCTAATCATGTCTAATTCTAATAATTAAGAATCGTCAATCCAAACGATCTAAGTATGTAATTGAAAACATTTCCATTTTTTGTCTATTAGAATGTCGAAGAATTATCGGGCCACGCTGATGTTCTACGTGATTCTGATGGCGGCCTGTGGATTTGTCTGGTTCATGGGCAGACTGCTGGACAAGGCCGGGCACCTCCTCAACGACCTGGACGATGTGGGCCGACGCTTGTCTATCACCTAATGACCGCGGCGTTTACACATTGGAGGGATTGCAGAGGCGGAGACAAAGGCACACGATGTACACCTGAAAAATTTCCCAAACCTCACATGTTTCCAGAGAGGTTTCTATGTGGCTATTTTATTCGGACGTGACTCGAGATGCGCCTTTGGAAGGTTGACTGCCAGTGGCGTATTTACTACTCAAATGACCAGAATTCACATTAAGGCGCGTCAATTATCCCCAAAATATGGGCCCATGCCTTATTACTGAAACTACAAACACACACACACCACATGCTGTACTAAACTAAATGTATTTATATAATCAAGTATAACATCTTGATTCAACATTAATTATTTTGTATGCCTTGTATATTAAGTTGTCATGTTCATTAAAAAAAGTTAACATCCAATCACTCATTTAATATCTTCTTTTTTTTTTTTTGTTTGTTTTAGAATATTTACCTTTAGTCGTGTAATAAACGCGTTTGCCTTTCAAGTTAACAATGTAAGGATGCTTACATTTGCTCAGCCTATAGTTTTATATGGGTGTAAGTGAGCGTCAAAATATTCTAATAGTTTATAACATTAAATTCAAAGCTAGTAAGTACGTAAAGTAGGCCTACCCGTCGGACACCAAATTGATTCACAGGGCCGGTGGTGAACCAGCACAATGCCAAGCCACCTTTACTTTTACCCTAACAAATGTCAGGTACCCATCAGAGCTGGGTAGACTCGGGGACCTCACCCCCCGGTCCCGTGACCAAAATCTATCCTAGCAGTATTTGAACCCAGAAGGTCGGTACGCCAGCCGAACGCGTCTACTACGGGACCCCTCCCCCCCCCCCCACCCCAGCCCCAGGAAAAAAAAAATCAAAGTTAGTTACACCATCAATAAAATCTCTAACCTTAGAAATTAGATAAACAACAGAATGGTTGAGTCGCCAGGTGTTTCTTGTGCGGCCCCTTTTCCCGCTTGCCTTGTGGGGGTTCCACTTCAGTCCTGGCCTGGTGACGTTGCTTGGATGTTTAAGGTGTGCCCTGTCCAACCCCATACATACACATAACATAATAACTGCAACGCATAAACGCACCCACACAATCACACAGACACACTGACTTGCATAAAAATATACAATACACACAATTAAACAAGACAAATAATACTTGCACGGTAACATGATGACTCACATTACTGTTCACAGTACACACACACGCTTATACATAAACAGTTACACACTAAAACAGGGGTCGGCAACCTACGGCACGCAGAGCGATTTTCAATGGCACGCGAAAGACTCGAAATAGACAATACAAGTACCGTCAAATGGGGTAACTTTGGACCATCGAATAACTTTGTACCAGGAAGAAAAAAAGGTTTTATTTTTTTATTTTTTTATATATTTGTAAGTCTTTTAACTAGACCAAACTTTCTAATTTGAAACTTAAATGTAAAAGAAATATTTAATGATCATTGGTTGCTACACTGCTCCATTATTTAATAAATGCGAATCGTTTCAAGATGACCACCATTTGCATGTTAGATTTGTATATGTCAAAATATGAGTCTACACATATAGTAAGTATATCGATATTTACATTTTTAAACTAATAAATGAAATGGTTAAGACTTTATGTGAAGTTTTAAAGTTTTTATTTGACCTGAGAAGGATATTAGAGGGGAGGGGGGGGCGGCAGAGTTACCCCGAAATTCTCACCTGGAGCCTGGGGATGAAGTCGTTCCAGAAGTGCTGATTCTCTGAGGCCAGCTGCTGCTTGACCACGCAAGGGGAAGAGATCTCCAGGTAATTTCGGTCGGCGGTGGAGAAGGCCGGCCACTGAGTGGCCACGTTGGTGCTCACCTGGTCCTGTCCGGGTGTGTTGGGATTACTAGGCGGGAGGACAACATTGACAATATAAGTAGGTCGTGCATTGATATAACAAACAAACAACACTAACAATTACTATGTTTATTTATTTGCATGAGCGAAGGACGCAATAATCTTCTTTATAGAAGGAGCGTCTGTAATGAATAAGATAAGATAATATTATTTCTTAGATATTCCAATGATCTTTGGATACACCCCCCGTCCTAATCACATTAGTAAATCAGCAACGCAATTGAACACAAAATAAACACAAACTAAACACAAACTGAACAAAAGAAAAAGCTAAACTAAAGTCAATGAAAAGTTTACGAAAAAAAAGTAAACGACTAAGAAGAGAGAGAAGGCTCAGGCGCCGTCCATTAATGACGTCACATACGTAGGGGATGGAAGGGGTCCAAGATTTGAGAAAATACTTCACTATGGGAGGGGGGGTTAAATAATGTGACGTCACACAAAAAAAAGAATATGCATCTTTAAATGAAATCTCCACGTCAACAAAGTTTCACTAAAGACTATAATAAGATGGACCGCTTGCTCTATTTTTAGAGCTTATGTATTTTTTTCCCGGTGCGCATCCAATGACGCTGTCTTAAATGACTTCTACGCCCCAACGTCTGCCTAAAGGTTTCCGCTTTATACAACTTTCGATTTTAATATTTTTTTGTGTTGAGAAAATCATTTAAAAAAAAGGAAGTGTACAATACAAAAGGGAATCGGGAATTCAGAAAAGAAGTCATTCGAGTCATCAAATGGCAGAGACATTAAAGCAAGCGGTCCATCTTATGATAGTCTTTTGTTTCACTTAATTAACTACAGCAATTATATTGTTTTGTCGTAATGCTTAAATATGAGAATGAAAACTAAGATTTAACTGAACCATTGCTAGTCTTGATAAATAGAAGGATGGAAATAAGTCTGAGAAATTTGAAAGACTTTTGGTAACGACTTGTTGCGATGGCAAAAGCGTTCAAAATTTACCAAAATTGAGGGACGTTATTTATGGATGTTCTCTAAAGTCCGGATTTATGTATTTTATACATAGGCGTTCATATGTGTGTATGGAAATGGGGTAGAAAAAGATTTCGCTCCTGCCCTTTTAAAATCATATTGTTGCATTTTGTTTTGGCATTATATCATGGGTAATTTTGTTGTAAAAATGTCTGTGCTCCGCACTTCCCCGTTTCGGAAATAATTACACCGATATAGCCCCACCGCCACCCTCACCCATGCCACCAATGGACATAAAGATATGTAACGTCACGAGGTACTACTTAACTTACCCAGTCTTGATGAAGTTGGACCAGTAGGTCATGACGGACTTTGAGATGTCGAACGACTGGTCGTCGCTGACTTTCCCGAAGAGAAATAGCAAATCGTCAGAGTGAGAAGTTCCCTTCAGCCATGCCAGGCTGTTCAACTGGTTTGTTCGCGTTGTTGCTAGGCAGACTCAGCTTGTACACGTACGTTTCCCCCGAGAGGCTGGAGTTTAAGTCCCGCGTCATAGAGGCGGCCAGGGCCGAGTTGGCTATTGGTATGGCGAAGTCGAGGTCCGTTAGAAATTTCACGGTCTGGTAGCTGATGGAGTAGGTATCGTTCGGCTTGCCCCAGTCAACGTATCGATCCACGAACGCCTGTAGGATAAGGTCGTCTAGGGTTTCGTTGAAAGAAGCTATGAACGATTCCGTAATAATGGTTTTAAAGGTTGTCATCGATATCGGCTGTTTGAGAGCTTCTAAAACAATAGACGCATTTCGGGCTTCGTTCGCTCTAAACAACGCCCAGAGCCTGTTAATGACTTCACCGTCTTCAGAATTAAGTCCTACCAGGAGATCTTTGTTCAGGAATCCGCGTGGCAACGCGGGCGCATTGTTTGACCCGAGAGAATTTTTGAACAAATCGTAGGGATCTTGGTTGACTAAGTCGCCGTCGATGGTAGGCCCGTAGACCAAAGAGAGTGGAACGCTGAGCGGCAGCACGGTCTTGGGAAAAGTGGATGCGTTTACCTTCATCAGACACGCCTTGATGTCCAGGCCTTTGCCCGGTCCTGAGATATTGCACCCTAAGAGGTTGGCGAGCCCAAGAGCATATGTATATCCTGCCTTGGTGGTGCTCTTTGGTGCAGCCGGGTTCCCGCTTTGGGAGATCATCCCTCTGAACAGTTTGTCGTTCTCCCGATAAAGCCCCTGGTAAACGGCACTCATCCCACCCGCCGACTGTCCGCTTATGGTTATCCTTGCCGGGTCACCCCCAAAGGCGACGATGTATTTGTTCACCCACTTGATGGCCTCCCGTTGATCCCACAGCCCGAGGTTCGCCGGGATCGTCCCATCGTCGGTGGACAAAAACCCCAGCGCCCCGAGCCTGTAGTTGATCGTAACGACAATGATGTCTCCATAGGCGGACAAGACTGACGCGTCCTGGCAATTGCCGTTGCCCTCAAAAAAACCTCCCTCGTGTATAAAGACGAATTCCGCCTTTGGGGGGCCAGATTAAATAGGGAGGAGTGCGGTCACGGACGAGTTCAACTCCGAAGACGTCATGTTCTGAATCGGGACGTAGACATTCAGAAACAGGCAGTCCTCGTCCCTCGTCTGACCTTTCTGGCACGAGCTGATGGAGTCGGGCTGGTGGCAGATGTTCCCGAACTGCGTCGCGTTGTATAGGTTTTCGCTGTAGGCGTACGGCTCCGGTTTAGAAAACCGCATGTCACCGGACGGCGCCATGGCGTAGCGGATCCCGTGGAAGCTGGCCACGACGTAGCCGGTGCCGTTGAAAGAGACCGCGCTGGCGGTGCCTAGAAAGTCGTTGACCGTCACATCATTGGAAGCTGTATTGATGGCTTTCTGACCGTTTCCAAACTGTAACAAGCCCCAAAAGAGAACTCCAATTAACACAACTCTTGCCATTCTGCAAGAATATCACTGTTTCGCTTATTAACAATTACGCTGTATTTAATTTTTTATTTCCCGTGTTATCAACACTAAAAACCACTTTTCAAAACAATTTTTGTCCCCATATCTTGAAGAGAAAACCACAACAGAAACTTCTAACACATTTTACGATTTCAATAGACACACCAAAAAGAAACTCTTTCCGGACAAACTGGTTGGCTCTATATGGGGAAAAAAATGTGACCATTTTCTTATTTCTTAAGCTGCCATTCATAAAAGAACATAAAGAAATCAATCAGGCGAGACCTGCGTTTGTATTCTGCAACGTAGAACGGAACGGCCTATATATATATTTTTTTTAATAAAGTGTGCCAAAGTATGTGCTCTGACAAAGCAAGTAGGACTTTGATTATCTCACCAGTAGGTAGCGCCACGGTAAAGTACAAAATGAAAAAAAAAGAAAACGGTTGTTATAATACTGTTTATAATATATATATGTAGGCTATATATATATATATATATATATACAGTGCTTTTTTGTGACCGCACGCACCGGTACGGCGTACCAGCACCTTTTTCACTGTTAGGAAAAAATTATTACTTTCTTGTATTTTAACGTTTATTATTAATTTATTATATTATTAATTTGTTAAAATTGAATTATTTGAAAATTTCGCGCAATAAGAATTAAAATATAAAATGCGATATTGCTTTAAAAGTTAGGCAATCCATCAATGAGTACCGGCACCTATTTTTTTTACAAAAAAAGCACTGTATATATATATATATATATATATATATATATATATATATATATATAATGAGACTGTTTGTCCCCATACGGATCCCCATTGGTCAATTTGAAATCACGTGAGTTTGTGTCACTGACCTGTTTAGGCTTAGCCCTATATACTGTCTAATAATTTTTCACATGGGACATGTGTCTGCGATAACTCAGTGGTACCCGCAGCTATGCGGGCGAACCGGGTTCGATTCTCCAGTTAGACTATACTTTTTTTTTTCGACAAATATTTTTTCAAACTTTTAAAAACAAAATAGTCATTGTAAATCTACAGACAATTAAGATTTTGTTCAATAAAAATACTTGCCTTCTTTTTAATATTTATTTACTTTCCTAAAGGTATTCAGTAAAAAAAAAATAATAATTTAAATATAAGATTTATAGATTTCGTTTAAGTGTAGTTTATAAATTTGTTATCTGCACCTTATACGGTACTGTTTTTTTTTCACCCGGGCAACGCCGGGCAATGTAGCTTGTGTCAGGATGTGTTTAGGATTAGGACATCAACCTGGCAGAAGTTGG